>VZTJ01001265.1:533132-553284 GCA_013397795.1 Orthonyx spaldingii
CCTTTTCCCCCCCTCCTTGCTCTTGCCCGGAGGTAAAATCCGCAGGGATTGCAGGCGGAGGAGGCCCCAGCCAGCTCCGGCAGGGGAGTTAACGAATCCAGCCAAGGCGATACAAAAGCCGGTGCCCGGGGAGGGGGGAAGATGGAGGGGCCCCTTCCCTGCACCAGGAGCCTTTGAACCCCCCTGCTCCCAGCTTTGTGCGGCTTAGCAGGGTGCTGCCTGCACAAAGGCCCCTCGTCCCTCGTATCATTTCCATGCTGCAGCTGGGAAGAGTTTTCCCAGGAGAGGCCACTGCCCACTGAAAGCCTGGTGGGTGCTGGGGGCTGCTGCGGTGGGTGCCCCGTCCCACCGGGACAAGGGCAGGGAAAAGCCCCAAAGATCCCTGGAGCTTCGCCAGTACTCGGGAATCTGTGGGGTGCCCCAGGAGGGGTGGGCAGGGGAGGGGTGTTCTCTCCAGCCTGTGCTAAGACCTAACTGGAATGTCGTGGGCCATCCTCTGCCTTTTGGGGAGATTGGGGTCTGCCTGTGGCTCCCTGTGGGGTTTGGGGATGTTCTGCTCTCAGGGAATTGAAGGGCAGCAGCTCTTGAAGCTGGAAGGCTTTGGGATGCTCAGCTTTGGGGTACGAGGACAGTCAGCATCACAACCTGGTGCTTGTAGGAATGTCCCCGTGGAGAGGAGGGTGTCAACCCACCAGCCCTGCCTGGGTGTGTGTCAGGGTGTTGCAAGAGCAGCTCTGAGTGTGGGGAGTGAAGGAACTGTTCTTACCTATGGATATCAAATGGTGGATGTGAAAAAAACCAAAGAGAAAAAGCCTATCAGGAAGTTTCCATGAGCAATTCATGGCTGTGACCACCATGCCTGTGCTCCCTCCACTCCTCATCTCGGTCCATCCCTTGAACTCCGCTCACTGGCTCTGTAGCCAGGTTTTTCCCAGCACTGCCAGTCTAAACAAGACCTTGCAGTGATGCTCAGCGCTCTCACGTCGCTCCCTCCCCCTCTCTGCTGTCTGAAAGCCTGGGGCTCTTTTTTTTTTTTTTTCCCTTGCTCTCCAGACTTTAAGTTTTCCTGCCTCACGTACCAGTTTATTGCTGGGTCAGGGGGCAGGGGTTTGCACGCTGGTTTTATAGGGTCCCTCCAGAGCTGGCTTCAAAAAGCTCCTAGTTCATAAATGGGGGGTTTGTATTAACCACTGTGTTTTGACAGGGAGAGGTGCTCTTAGAAGAGAAATAATTAATGTTTTGTAAGCTTCAAGGGTGACGTGGTTTGCAGTTGCATCTAACCAAACCGCTCTGTGCAAAAAACAGTGATTATTTTAAAACCCGTATTTTTATCAGAAATCCTTCCCTATCCCAATGTGCACCTTGTCAGTTGTGCAACCCCAGGGGGACTTTTCTGTGGGGAAGTCCTGCAGCTCAGCTCTGCCTGGATCACTAGTGCCAGTGACACCAAAGCAATGCAGAGAGCTGGTGTTAAGGTAAATAAAACGTGGGGCCACTTTGGAGCCATATTTCTGATACCCAGGTAAGGGCAGGCGAGAGGAAGCAGAGCAGGAGACAAGATGGTGTGGTGAATTCCCTCTTATCCCCTGGACATGCACTTCTTCTCCTCCTGAACATGCTGAAATGGTTAAAATGCCTCTTCCCATTGACCCTCCCCCTCCCAAGAAATCCCAGCCTACCAGGGGAGATCTGCGCCCCCTCCAAGCTAGCTTAGCCCCTGGCTTTTTTTGGCAGTGGAGAAAGCCACCAGTTCTTGGGAACAACACTGAATTACACAGTGGCTTACGTCAGATTTACTCCTCCTGTCCTTTTCTTTAGCTGCTCTATTAATTTTAAAATGCCTTGAACAATTATCAGCCCTGGGAAACACTGTTTTTGGGGGGCAGCACCCACAAATAACCACAATAAACCCTACTGTTGAAAAAGGGGGGGGAACACCAGACATGGCGCTGTGCTTGCCTGGATTTTGAGTGTTTTAATGTGAATTTTCATTAGAAACCATGTGTATGCAGTGGTTGGGGGATCTCTCGGGGGTCTGGAGGGGGAGGATCACACTGTTTCCCCACCCATATACCACTTCAGAAGTCCAAAGCATTACTCCCAGGGGCGCAGAGGGTGCGAAGGGGCAGCCCGGGAGCAGGTTTGGGATGTGAGGGCTCCATATGGCTGGAAGGGATTAGCCTGGAGGATTAGATGAGTGGAGAGGAGGGGAAAGTTGCTGCAATCCCCCCTCCCCAAAAAATCGTCATCTCTGACCCCTGGCAGATGGGTGAAGATGATTTCTGGGGACGATTAGCACCGCTCTGGGTTTGTCTGTGCCCCTGGAGTCACAGCTCTGTCTCAGTGCTGCTGAGGTGAAGCGATGCCCACCGCCTGGGCTGGGATCCTGTGATGGCAGGTGGTGAGGAAAGCTGGGATTTTCCTCCTGCCGCCGCCTCACACCCACATGTTGTACCTTCCCTTGCGCTCGATGTGTTTCCAACCTGAGCTGTTTGCTGAAGCTTTCAGCTTGCCTGGAAAGAGTCTCAGCGGTGCTCGGTCCATGCTGCTTGGACAAACTGCTCCTCAGGGATGGGTGAGCCTGGGACACAGCACTTGGGAAGTCACATGTGTGACTTGTTGGTGGCCATCCACTGCTTGGGTCACCACTGCTGCTGTGGCATGTGGGGGTGCAGGGTGTTCTGCAGCTCCAAACTGGGCAGTGAAACACTGCAGGGATACAGGGATGCACTGCAGCTCCACAGCTCCACACCAAAACACTGCAGGGCTGCCAGGATGCGAGACGTTCTGTGGCTCCTTTCCTAGGCAGGATGTCAGTGAAAAGGTCTGCATGAAGGGCAGATAGAATATTTTCACCATTTTTCAAACATCACCCTTGAAATCATGGGAATCATGCCAAGGCACGATGGCTTTTCTCCATCATCACTCAGTCGCAAAACCCATCCTGCTTGGGACTGGAGTTTGCCAGCAGCTTTCTTCGTGGTGCTCCAGTGTTGCTGTCCCAGCAATGGCTCATTAAGGACTGGGTTGGCTCTTGGAGTACAAGTGCAGCCTCAAGAAGGATTTCTAAGCCCATACTGGATTCTTGGGATGGACCAAGAGTGCAGAAACATGGAGAGTTAGTTATGGCAATGCCCCCCAGGAGAGTGGGTCCTGTAGGATGGGTGTTACTTGGGTGGTGGCAAGTACAAAAGCCCTTAGCCATCATTGCTGCTGAATACAGCAGTCCTCAAATCTGCTCTGAGTCCATCCATCCCAGTTAATTCAGGGCTCTGAAGGGCTGCCCTGGGTCTGGCCACAGCAGTGCCGGCTGCTCCCATGCAAAGTCCACCGCCTTCCTCCCCATCCACCTCAGCAGGGTTTATAGGATGTGCTGGACTTTGTCCCCGTGCAGCAAGTCACAGCCCTTAGCTAGGTTCAGCTGCCGCCTCCACCTCAATTTAAGGCATTTCCACCCTTCCAACAGCATTTTTCATGGAAGATGCTGTGCAGAGAAGGTGCTACAGAGAGCTGTCAAACATCAACAGAGCCACCTTTGTTAAAAATGGTGATTTCTTTTTTGTTAACCTGCCGCTTTGTTAGAGAAGGGGATTTTTTTCCTTTTTATTCTTTCTTTTTTTTTAATTATTTCTTTTTTTAAGGGCTCGCCGTGGAAAAACTTCACAGATCAGCAGGCAAATCCATCAGGGGCCGCTGCGAGCAGGGCTGGATGCTTGGCCGCCTCCGTAGGTACACAAAACCCGCCTGAACGCCCGCGAAAGGTTACGGCACTGCTCAAAAAGCGCTGCCGTAACCTTTCGCAGGCGTTCAAACAGGCTTTGTGTTATTACACGAAGATGGTGGCCACGAGCATCTTGTCAGGGACGGGCAGATGGTGTTCACCTGCTCCGGACCAACTTCTTTTGCCCTTTGCCTTTGGTGTCGGGGAATAATACCGGGGCAGCTGCTCGCAGTAAAATAGGCTTAAGCAAATGGGATATTTTGGCATTCAAGTGCATGACAAGAATGGGAGTATTTGCATTAATTCTCTCCTCTCGTTCCCTGCGGCGGGAGAGGATGGAGAAAACCGAGATGTTTTCCCATGGGGTAAGGCTGGGGCCTGGTCTCCTCTGGCTGGATTGGGGGTGGGAAGTGCTGGATGCTCTGCTGGGGTTTCAGTGCTCCATCCCACAGCATCCAACTGCCCAGACAATGGAAAAGGATGTTTTTCCAGGGGGGTCATGCTGTTTCCTGCTGCACTGCAAAGGCAGTTGCTGGGAAAGGGGGTCTCACCCCCTTCCCTGGATTCGGATGAGGGTTAGTTACCAGGCATCACTGACTCCCTATGCAAACTCACGGCTTATTTTGTGTTATTTTTGATTGCAAAGAGCGACCGATGAGATCAGCTGGCTGAAACACAAGGTGGCAAAAATTTGAAAAAAAAAAAAAAAAAAGTTGAAAAATATATTTGTAATCTGCACCCATCTTTAATGGAGAAATTGCTGCCGGACTCCAGATGCCTTTGGGGTGTTTTGCCAATGGGATTGGCAATATCCTCGTTAGTTGTTAGTAAATCCTTTGGACAAGTTAAAACTAGTTTTCTTCAAATGCATGTGGTGCAGTGGTGCAGCGTTTTTCTAAAGTCACGGGTTATTATTATTTTTCTTTCTTGAATTAGATTACCAATTTAAACTGAGCTTTTCTTACAACCCCTTCCAAAATGCGCTTGGCAGTTTCAATCTGGAAGAGGCCAGAGGAGCGGAGAAGATCAGGCATTGGGAAGCAGAAGTCCAGCTGCCAACACCAGCAGCCTCCCCTGTGCCTCATCACCACATTATTACTAGTTTTTTGAGAGGGAAGCAGTATTTTCCTTAATCTGACCTTTTCAAAAGCTGGTAACAGAGAGAACTTGATTTTAGCTGTGATGCTTAAGGGAAAGATGGAAGGTGAGCTGGTGCACCTGCCACTGAGCATCCAGCCATGCAATCCCACACAGTTACACCCCAGAAACTGCAGCATGGAGCAAGGGATGTCACTGGGTTAGTAAAGTCCCGTGGAACTTGACGATCACAACTGTGTAGTGAACTCCAGGAAATTACCTCTCCTAGCAGCTTTGCTTGCTGCAATCATTTCCCTTTTGGTTTTAAAAATCGTGATTTAAAAAAAAATCTGAAATTCATCTGTGAGCTTTCCATGAAGTTTTGTGTGGTTACATCAGGAGCATGTTTAGGTGGAACCACTGAGTGCCCAGTGCACAAGGGAATGCAGGTTGTTGGTGCAAGGAGCTGCTGGGTGGCCCTCACAGAGCTGAGCATCCCACACTGATAGATGAGCAGTAGATTAATAGTCCTAAGCAATTGCATTATCTAATGAAAATTTTATATAATTATTTTATATAACTTTTTTGGCAGGTAGGCCCTGAAATGGATGGTATTGATTGCTGGAAAAGAGCCTGGCCTGTCTGTTGCTGGAATTATTAGAAGAGAATTGATAGTAATTAATACCTGTGTATTTACAGCATTTTCCAGGGTGCTAATTGCACAGGATCCATTTAAGCTGTTTGGCAGTGGGGAGGGTTCATACACTGGTTTTAAGGTGTAGCTGGATATGGATCTGATGCTGGGGAAGATGCTGGCAATGGGAAAGCCAGGACCATCAGCTTCACCTTCGCTCCAAGCCAGGGATAGGAAGGTCTCCATGCTGCCCATGACAAAGCATCCCTAAATACCAGAGTTGAGGTGAATCTGCACACCCAACCCACGTGGTGTGAAGCCCTGGAGTGCTCTCCTCTACAAAGCCCTTCCTGAGTCAGGGGAAGCACTTCTAGCAAGCCCAGCCTCACTTCCCACAAGTTTCCCTTTGTAAACCTCCCTGAACACACGCGTGTGCAAAACGGAGCCTAATTGCATTTAGTCTGTTTTACACCTCCCATGCTTATCCCCCCCCGCTCTCCACCCCCCCCCGAATTCGGTTGCTGTGAAATTTTTGCAGCCCTGCCAAGTTATTTCCTTGGGATATATTTAGAGAAAGCCAGCTCAGCAGAGCGCGCTGGGTGTTTGTGGAAGGATGTTTGTAAATGTTAGCAGGAACGCTGGCGGGCTGGCGGAGCAGATGTCCGCGAGATGCTACCAAGAGCCTTATTTACAAACTTGTAAATGACTGAAGGGGTTTCCTTCCCGGGGATAAGGGGGACGCCGACTTAAGAGATTAAAATCCTATTGTTTCGTGGCCGGAGCTGCTGTCTCAGATTATCCTTTACAAGGGAGGGGAAAAAAAAACCAACAAAAAAACCCGTATTAGCTTGAAACACCATTCAACTGTTGTGCCTTTTTTTTAATATTTTTTTTTTAAGGCTCAAAGAAAATACGGGATTGGAGGTTGTTTCTTTCTCCATAAAGGAGAGGGAAAAAGTGGCCGAGCGTGGCTGTTCCCAACCAGGGTGTATGCTGGAGCTTTGTGTGCCGGGCAGCTCGCAGGTGATGGATTTAAAATAAGCACAAAAAGCTTGTGCTGTTGTAGAAGTATAATTAAGGTAAACTTGTATGCACAGCGTGGTGTCCTACGGGAGCACAGCGATGGCTTTTGGTTGGTTTGGTGATACTGCTATGAGCCCATTTAATCTGTTTGGGGGTTTTTTTGATATCTTGCGAATACACAGAGCTTCAACCCAGTGTTCTTTTACCTTCTCTTAACCTAAAATAAACCAAAACTAGTTTGTTTTGTCTTCTGGAGCATCCAGCCAAGCTTGCATCAGAGGAAGCAGGATGGAGTGTGACATACCCCGGCTGGGGAGCACAGCGTGCCCCAAAAACACAGTGAGCCCACCCCAGAGGCTCTGCAGGCACTGAGGTTTTGAAGTGGGTGCCACGGTGGGTGCCCGCTACTGGCACGTGGGCTGGCAGTTGCGCTCTCAGAACCTGCAGCAGGCGGGTGTTGTGTTTATTTTGGTGCACGTTGATGCAACACAGGCGCTGGCACCGACCCACAGAGGGGACTGATGTGGGAGAGGATCTGAGGGCTGGGTCCGGAGGAAGCGGCCGGCGTGTCGTCCTCCCTGGCGTTAATCGGGTTACTGTGAGGTGTGGGAGGGTTCTATTATTAAATTTAAAACCTGGCTATGTAAGATGAAGGCAGCTTTAACGAGATGAAAAGGCTTAACTGGAGTCCAATTAAATTCCGTATTACCTGTTTACGCAGCCTGCTTAAGTCCTGACCCGCACGCTGGTTTCTTCTTTAGGCTCCAAAGCCTGTGCTCTAGGCAAAAAAACAAAATCAAAGGAGACAGATACCAGATCACCAGCATGTCCTGAGCACCCCCGCATGCTCCTACCAGAGGCAGCTGCCCTCAAGTCTTGTCCTGCTCCCACAGTGGCTGCGAGGTGTGAGATGCAGCCAGAATCCTCTGGTCCACTCTTCTGGACGGGAGAGGGAGAGCAAAAACAGCTGGAGCTCCAAAAGGAAATACCCAGCTACCATTAGTTTGGTTTTAGGTCTGTGCCATGGAGGTATTTTTGCTCTCGCCATCTCACTGCTGGGTGGGTGGAGGCTGTGGCTGGCCAAGCAGCCAGTGCTGGTGGTGCTCCCCACGAATGGAGCATCCTGTCTGCTGCCTGCCAGCGCCTTGCACCGCTGTTGGGATGTTATTTTTATTAAGCATAACTGTTTGGTGAAAGCCAGCATGGGGTGCTTGGGCAAGCTGCTCGCCCAGAGTGTGCGGTGGGGACACGAGTTTGCATTTAATGGCACAGTTACTACCGCCAGTTGGAACCTGGTTTTTGTAGATGGTTAATAGGAACCGCTGCTTGTGCTGCTGAAGACTGGCAGTTTTGGGTGGGCGTGAGCTCGGCTGGTGCCCTGCCACCATTGTCTCACCGTGACACTGAGAGCTTTGCAGGATGGGGTGCACTGCCTTAGCCCACCTTCAGGCTGCTCTTCAAGGTCCAGCAATGGCGATGAGGAGGAAGAACCCCTTGCAGCAGCCCCATGTGTGGACAACACATCCAGAAAGCTCCTCAGCTCCCCAAGCCCTCTCTTGTAGGGTGCTGCTTTTTATTAGGGGGGGTACCCTGGAGCTGGGGGCTGGGAGCAGCAACATTCTGGCGGTGACTGTGATTTCAACCCACCTGCTCTGGTTTCTAAATTCAGCCCCCAAAACCCTGGCGGGGCCTCGGCGGTGCCTCACGGCCGCTCTGGGGCCGAGTGTGCGGCAGGGCGGGGGGCAGGAAACGGCTCGCCGCACCCTGCTTGCAGCAAACCCTCACACCCAGCAAAGACCTAAACCCTGCAGTAAAGAAAGTAAATAAATAAAAGCACCAGACCGCAGCTCCTCCCAGGGCTGTGGGACAACGGAGGTGAGTTGTGTTCCCGGCTCAGCCGGCCTGGGAAAGCAGAATTTGGGTGACACCAAAGTGCTGGCGGGGATGCGCCAGAAGCCAGGGAGCTGTTTGGGGCAGCCACGCCTCTTCCCTGCTGCTCTTCAGCACAGTTAATTCAGGGGAATAACCTGGTTTCTCCTGAAGGATTAGGTTAAGAAAACAAGATGGTTTTAACAGCACTTTTACATCTTGCATAGATTGTAGCTGAAGACCCTAACCAGCTTTGTAGCACAACCAAACAGCACATATTTTCCTTTTTTCCCTGTTTTTTCCTTCATAACCTGATGCCAGCGGTCCTGTGCAAGTGGGCTCCTGTCGATAATTCAAGTGCCCAGCTCCTGATTGTGCTGTTTTGTCCGATTTCCATTGCCTCCTGACCTCCATCCTTCTTTATTTGCAAAGCTATACTCGCAGGCAGCGGTAATAAATCAATTAATGACTCTGATGAATCGTTTAATGGCTGACAAAATAACACTACAGTCAACAGCTTGGATCTCTACAGCAGTACCAGAAGATGCTGGTTGACTCAGGGTAGGGAGACGAAACAGAGACTGTTAGCTCAATTAGTGCAATTAGTGTGCGATTTAAAGGCTTAGACGGCATCTGCTGGCGTACCAGACCGGTGTGTTAACTGAGAGCTTCAGTTTGGAAGCAAAGCACGGTGATCCAGATTGTCATCATTCCGCTGGCTTCCACCAAAAAAAGAGGAAAAATACCAACGTATGTGGCAGGGAATTAAAAATACATATGTATGTTTGTGTATATAGCTATGCATGTGCGCCCCAGGAACACATATATATTGATTTCCAACGTGGAGAAAATTTACCATCTTACAAAAGGCAAATGAGCTGGCATGCCAGCATTGCCAGAGCTGTTCTGGCTCGTTTCTGGCAGTGGTTTCCATGTGTTTTGGTGGAAGGAAATTCAGGGTGTCACATGCCAGTGGGGACCTTCGTGTGGTTGATGTGCTTCTGGTTCAGCACCGGTTGGCCGTGTTGGCACAGCAGTTCCATGCCCATTTTCTACTGGAGTCCGTGGCAACTGCACATTGTCTGTACCTGCACCAGGGAGACTCGGTGGGTTTTAGATACTCACCTAAGGAAAGAGCTTTGGAAAGCAAACTGCAACCAGTAGTCCCTAAAAAGAGTTTCTGGGACAAAATGGTGAAAATAAACCATGTGGGAGGAGCTATGTGGCCAAAAAAGTCCTGGAAATCGGTGCTGGAAAGCCCTTGGGTTTGTGTGCTGACCCTTATGGTTTGGGTGCTCACCCTTAAGGTTTGGAAAAGTTGTTCCTGCTGTCTTTTTTCCCCTTTATTCTTTCATTTCTGGCACGCCCCAAGTGTTTTACAGAGCTGCTTCAGCCACAGCTACGCTCCCATCGCTTTGCCAGGGCTAAAGGTGCCTCAGTGTTTACCTTAGCAGCGGTGATGGGGAGGGGAATAAAAAAAGAAATAAAATGTCACTTCGCAGCCTTGTAAATCATTCATCAAGGGCTGACCAATTTGGCTCCCATCCTACAATATGCTCAGGGCACTTGCGGGTTTTTAATTACCGAGTTCTGCCAAGCGCCACATGTGCGAGGAACTTTAAATCCCCGTTTACGCCGCGAAGGCATAGGTGAGGTTTCAGGGTGTTTAACACAGAAAAATACTCTGTGGTTTTGTGGAAAAATGGGCATTTGCTTCAAGGTTTTCTTTGGCTCCTCTGCCCTTCTCCCTCTGCTCCCTGTTGCAGAGGGGAGGAGGAGAGCAGAGTCCTTTCCCCCTGGATCCCCAAATCCATGTCCCTCCTCACTCCCCACCACTCGGGATCCATTTCGCTTTGGGAGATTCCCCAAGCAAAGGATTATAGTGTGCTGGAAATCTCTTGAAACCATAAAATATCACCTTGGCAGCTTTATTGCAGCGCTTGCCGCCTTGGGAGAGAAGCGTTTTGCGTGATAGAGGGTTTAATAAAGGAAATTCCAAATGGGCTCGCTGCAGTTTGGGGCTCGGTCTTATATATTTTTGCATTAAGAACCATCATCTGCTTTGCAGGGAAACTGCAATATGTTCATGGCCTTGGATTAAGATTTGGTTTTACTTTTATAGCTGACCCACTTGGGGGGATGGAGGGAGGGGGAGAAGTGGGTTCACTCCCTCTCCCATCTATTTTTGCTGCCGTCTGATGTATAAAAAGAGCCTGGAATGGGCAGGCTTATTTTTCCTGCCAGGACTTCTTTTTTATTAACTGTAAAAACACTCAGATCTGGCCTTTGCTGCTGATGGGGGAAAGGCTGCTCGGGATGCCTTGTTCAGGGGCACGGGGGGAGCGTGGCGTGGGCTGTGCCTGGGGGTGCAGGACTCCGTAGCCTCAGGGAAAACTGGTTATTGCACGAAGGGAGGCTCTTACTGGGGAGTCAGCCTCCACTGTTGTCTGTGACACTTGCAGCTATGAGATGCTGGGGTGGGAAAAGCAACCACTCATCTGGCATGGTCCTGGCCCTCATCCCACATCCTACACGCCGGCTCCCGCTGGAGAGCGTGATGAGAGGCACAAGGGATGCCCTGGGAAGGCACAAGGCAGCGATTAGTCTGGTGCTCCCCTGCCTCTGCAAGGCTTTCTGGTCAGGAATTGCAAGATTCCCAGCCAAACACTGGGATCCTATCTTGGCAATCCTTAGTCCTTAGTAATAATCCTTAATTTTCCAGGCTGCCCTGACAGCCTGGCTTCCCCCCTCTGCTCACATCTTGTGGTTGTCGCTGCATCGGATGCGGTTGGGAGCCGGGGCTGGCTCGGCTGCTGTTGGGACGTGGGGTTTGTTGGGTGAAACCAAGCCCGATCAGGCTCACATGTACCCCATCTGTTCGTGGGATTTCCTCAGTGGAAAATTTTTCCACTCTGGTTTTAGGTGGGCACGTCCATCATAAAAATTTGTGGAGAGAGTAGCTCGGCGATCCAAACCCAATTAACATCACTGAGGTGCCTTTATAACTGCCCTGGGAATGAGGGTCACTTGGTGGTGGGCAAACTGGGGTGCACTTGCATGGCACAGGTAGTGCTCCTGAGCTCACAGGGATGTGTCACCAGCCGTGGTTTTTAGGGAAAAATCTTTTTCTTACGTTTTCCTTCAGAGTAGGAGCTTCCCATCATGCTAGTGCTTTCCCAGAGGCAGTGAATAACTATGAATAGGGATGCTGAGCAGGAGCAAGTGGGGTGTCCAGTCTGTTCCCGTCCCTACATTTTGGGGCTGGAGCTGCGCTGGGGGCTCATTCTGGTGAGGTACGAGGGGAAATGTGACTCTACAGGTTGAGTGCAGTGGCTTGGTTTGCTGGTGAGGTCAGAGAAGCATAATTTTCGAAGGACAGGGCTAAATCAGCAATGGCGGGGAGGTGAGAGAGAAGAATTTTAAAAGCTTTCAAACGGCTTCTGCCTAAAATTACACGTTGAATGACGCTCCTTGGTGGATTAACAAGGCTCAATGCCTGGGTAAATGAATAAACAAACCCCAGAACCATCTCCAGGTTTTGTGTGGCCATCTCCTCCGTGGGTGAGTCACAGAGGCCAGTGCCCCTCCAGCTGCGAGCATCCTCCGCCGGTTCCTCCACGGGGGAAGATGCTCAGGGCTCCGGAGATATAAGGCAGATTGACTCAGTGTGATGTGGCAGGAGAGGTGGCGCTTTTAATGTGCTTTTGTCATAACTCTGACCACGTTTGCCCTGGTTTTGTTCCCTGCAGAGCGCAGCTGCTGCCCCGAGTCCCGTGCTTGGAAACATTCCCCCGAATGACGGGATGCCCGGGGGCCCCATCCCGCCCGGGTTCTTCCAGGTAGGCTCCTCCTGGTGCTCCCTCCACACCGCGCACGTGTTTGCTTTTGCTCTGGGTGTCAGCGCTGTCGTGCCTGTGGTTTTTTTTTTTCCCCAAGAGGATGCTAGGGAAGCAGCATGCCTGCATAGCTGACCTGTGTAGGAATAACTTGTGTTCTGCTGTCCTTCCATGTTTGCTTTCTATCTTTTGTGGCCTTAAAGCAAATTCCTTTCTTGCTCGAAGAGGTTACTGTGTATTTACAACCGATGTTTTTTTTCCAAAGCTGCTTGGTTTGTGTTTGGGTTGGGATTGTATTTGTTCTCTAGTCCTAACAGACGTGCGTAATTGAAAACATTCTGGATTTTGATTCCTGAAACTTTTTCCCCCTCCTCTGGTTAACCACTTGATTTTTTCCAAATGCAATCACTGAACGCATTAACAAACCCTGGCTGCGGCTGCAGGCAGGAGTGGGCTCCAGCCAAATCCCTGAATACCGTGGAGGTACCTTGTAAGCATATATGCAGCAAAGTCCCCAAAGTCCTCTTGCTCCTTCCTTATCCCACACCGAGCTCTGAGAAAGGAGGGGGTAACATATGTTCGGAGTGGTGCTGACAGAAAGGATATCAACAAGCACAAAGAAAAGGAGTTTTCAAACCTTGAACTCCTGAGGAGTTTCTCAGGAATCTCTTTGCCCAGGGTGAGCTGCACTGGTTTGCAGCAACAGAAGCTTTCGGTGCTTTAAAATCCTCCTGCTTGAGGACGAAACACTTGTTCGTGTAAAAAATGGGATAAGAGTTGAAAGGAATATTTGTTTTGGCAAGTTGGGCTTTTTTTAATCTGGGCTTGTGATTTGTATATGGAAGAACTTCTCGGGCAGTAGACAGGCGAGCTCGATAAGGAGCTTGTGATTTATTGTGGCTATATCTGAGCTCGATATCGGCGATTGCGTTTGTGTGGGAAGGGGGAAGGAGGGTCCTGTCTTTTTTTTTTTGAGAGAAACAGAGATCCCATTTCCTGAACATGCTTCTGACAAAGTAAGAATATCCGATATTGATCGGGAACCCTAAAACAGGCGAATCTTGTAGCAGCGCTCGGCGGCAGGGGGTGAAGCCAACGGCGGAGATGCAATCTCGCAGGTCATAGCTGCTGCCAGCAATCCGAGTGCCAAGCTGCTGCTTCCAACAAATGTGTCTCCAAAACGTCCTGATCTCGCCCCACGGTGAAGCTGACTGTCCTTTGGGGCTTCTGCTTCACGCCGAGCTGCGAGGGCTGCAAAACTGGCATGAATTTAGGGCAAGGCATCAAGAGTATGGGTTGGCTTTCCCGGAGCGGGAAAGGTGAGGAAGAGGAGTCACATCTCTCCAGACCTACTGTTCATGCTGCCGCCTCGACTCTTCCCGTTGACAGCCTCCAAGCTGTCCCCCCTCTTTCCTTTCTGCCCTCCTGTAGCACTTTTGCACTGAGGGTCTGGTTCAGGAGCAAACAACCCATCCTAGCTCCCTGCCTCCCATGCAGCTGACCCAGGAGCCACTGGGGAGGGGGTGGCTCAGAACTGGAGGGGATCCTGAAACCCCAGGCAATGTAATAACACTGGTACAGGTGTCGTGTGGGGGGTGCTGCCCCTCCCCAGTGCTGCCGGAGGGAAGAGAGGATGGGTGCCGGTGCATATGGCTCACATGTGACATCTCAAGAGCCTGCCTTTCCTGAAAGCCCTCCAACATCTGGTTTCTCCTCCCAGCCCTCGGGTTGGAAAGCAGAAGAAAAATCCCACCTTTTAACACAGTCTGAACATCGCCTCCATGAAAGCCTGTCTGATTTATTGCGGGTGCTGGAGCTCATTCCAGCTTCAGGAGATGCTGGAGAGCAGCTCTTGCAGAGGTGGACTGGAGGCTCGGTGTCGAGCCAGTTACAGCTCAGGGGTAATTTCCTGTCTGTAGGAGATTAAAGTGCCTAAATTCAGAGGGCAAAACCAAAAAGGTCACAGAAGATAGAAAGGACTTCTCCCCAACGCTTAGTATGCCAGCCCTGGGAGTGAGTGAGGTGGTGCCACCTCAGCCAGTGCTATCCTCATGCCAGGAGACTGCTGGAGAGGGCTCAGGGGTTTTCAGCATCTCGCTCTTCTGCACCAGGGACCTGCAAGGGATATCCCTGAGGGTAGCAGGCATGGGCAGATAGTTTTTGAGAGGATTTAGAGCCTGATCGTGTCCAGGCATGGTGGGGCATCACAGAGGGAGCTGAGGAATGAGTCACTAGCAAAGCTCAGGTAGCAGAAACGCTGCACTGCCACCCTGGGGGTGCGTGAACCCCCCCCAGCCCTGCACATGAGGATGTCCGCTGCAGGTTGGCAAAGAGAAGAAATTATATGGACCATTCCTGGGACTTTGGAGCCCAAACCCATGTGAGTGTGCTTGGAGGAGAAGGAATGCTCCAGGAAAGGGAGTAGGAAGAAGGACTCCAGGCTGCAGCACCCATCCACAGCCACTGCCTTGCAGTGAGATTCCCTTCCCAGTGCCAGGGCTCGGCAGCGACCTTTGGGCCAGGGCCCAAGGGAAGTGCAGCCTGCAGAATCTCCCAAAATGATGGGAAAGGAGAGGCCGGTGGCACTCTTGGGTTGCTGGGGCATTTCATGGTGCCAGCCAGCAGCACAGCATCGGCTGCGCTCCGGACAAAAGGTGGCTGGGTTGGTGGCCGGCATGGGTAGATGCTTTTATTTGAATCTCTCTCTTTGTCCCGTTGAGATGAGCAAACAAACCCTCTGCTCATCCTTCTAAAGGTCAACAGAGGCGTTCCTGCTTTTGTTTTGAAAGCTGGATTGATGCCGGGGTGCAGATCCCTCGCAGGAGGGACAGAGGGGGTGCCAGGGAAGTACAGGAAGGAAAACGAATAATTGAAAGCAATTAATATCACACCTTTATACCACAAAATAAATGGGGGGACTGAGTCAGCAGCCCCCCCAGCCATGCCTGCTCTCCCCAGCGCAGCGTCCCCGCGCCGCCCCGTACCCCGCGCTGATGAAATGGAAAGTTGACCATAAATCAATGTCGGCGCTGCGTTAGCTATGCATCAGCGGCTCGGCGCCGAGATGCACCAAAACAAAGCGCCGGCTGCTCCGTGTTCCCACACTGCCCCCTAATGCAGACAGACCTCGGGAGCTGGGGAGAACCGGGGGCTCCACAGCCCAGGATGCTCCCACCAACATCCCCTCCCCTCTCTGCCTCTCGTCCCTGCGTCCTGGAGACCTCCCTCGTTGAGTGAGGTCGCCCATGGGGTGAGGATGGTAAAGCCAGGGACAATAGGAAGGGGTCCATGTTGTCCTGCTCCATCCTTGGATGCCACCATTTTCCCCCTGCCCAGCTGTCCTGATGTCTCAGTGGGATTTGCCACTGCTCAGCAAGTGCCACCAGCTCTGGTCAGGCAATTCCGGTGAGGCAGCACGAGAGCCGCAAACCCAGGCTGCCCTTCCCGAAATTCTGGGGCAGAACTTGGTACCAGTCTGCAGCAGGCAGGGTTTGAAGGAAGGTAGCCTACAAGCTGGAGGAAAGGAAAAGCAAGCATCAGAGAAAGTTTTTTTTCTGGAAGTTTAGTAGGATGCCCGAGGCTTTTGTACCGAGCGTCTGGAGCATATGGTGGGATTTGCAGTCAACTTTCTCTCGGGTGCTCCAGCCAGATGGAGGTGACTGTTCTTGGCTCCGGCTGACACGGGTTTGTTTCCTGAAGAGCTTGTGTTAAACATATTCCTTAAAACCAGGCTTCTGCAGTTGGGAGCCCCAGCTGCAGGCGAGGCAGAGCTCCTGCCCACGACTGCCTTTCGCTGTCTGCGGGGGAACTTGGCCCACCTCGCCTTGCCTCGCCTTGCTGCCTTGCCTTGCCTTGCCTAACCTCGCCTTGCTTTGCCTTGCCTTGCCTTGTCTAACCTCTCCTGGCCTCGCCTTGCCCTCTCTTGGGAAGGTCCTCACCCAGCAGCACATGCTGGAAGTCAACTGGGGTCTTTCTCTTTGAATGCAACTGGAGGCTCCTTCAGAGATAGCTTTTTTTTTCCTTGACAACTTGCAAAACATCTCCCTCCTTCAGTAGAAATAAAGCTCCTCTCCAATGAACCCAGGCATGGCTTTGATTAATATCCATCTAATTTATTTTAGTAATTTCTAACGTCAAAACTGGCAGGCAGGGGCAGGTATTTTAAACACAAGATGCCTCCCTATTGCTAACTCGAAACCATCGGTGTCTCATGGCAGTGATGCTTTGCCTTCTCGTACCATCCTGCCTTGTTCTGCCACCCCCAGAGGTGCTTGAAAATGTTTTTAAATAGCAAAACTCCCCCATTAGCTGAAAGTATGTAGCCCATAAAACATGATCCATTTGTGGTGAATTACGCTGGAAACATAAATTGACACACGCAAAGCTATGATCGCTCGTGCCATTTTCCATCTTTAATATTTTACAAGAAGTTTGAGGAGTCGAGCCCATGAAAGACAGAGTGGAAATAACCTGATCTCCTGGAAACTCCCTGTAGAAAGCAGCTGTGGCAGCAAACTTTGGCTGTCCGGCGGGCCAGGTTGGGCTTTTAAAGTCCCTGGAGTGTAGAGGGGAGAAAAAAATGAAGCAGAGCAGAGGTTGGAGCACCAACAGCTGTTGGAAAGAGTTTCCTCCAAAGCTGTTGGGCTTGTTCTTTGGGGTTTTTTGAGACAGCTACAGGAAGATGAAGAATAACCCCACACACTGAGTGTCCAGTTTGGGGGAAAAAAGGGAAAACTTGGTAAGTTACGGAGTTTCTCTGGCTAGGGAAAGTGTTGGTCTGGAGATGAGAGTGAAGTAACTGCAGAGCAGGTCCTGCTCACCCAGCATGGCGTGTCAGAAGGAGCTGTGCTGCAGGGATGCGACTCCAGGGCTGGATGGAGGGATGTGGAGGAAGCAGGACAGCGTGTGTTCAGTCTCCTCTTTTAACAGGAGTAGTTAATAACTGCTAAACATGCTTTTTTTGAGAAAAAAGGGTTGTTCTGTTTGTTGGAGCCCGCATGTTGTCTCTGGAAAACACTTGTCTCAACTGCCATGATCCATCGGGATCATCTGCTGCTGCCTCTGCAGCAAGGCAATCCTGTGCGAAAAGGCAACTCCTCCAGCCTGCCTTCCCAGCCCAGCATGGGTCCCAGCCCTGAAACATCTGCAAATATTTATGGAGATAACACTATCCAGAGGGGCTGTGTTTCTGACGGAGCAGGGCAGCCGTGCCGAGGGGGCCGCAGCGGCCGCAGCTCGGAGCGAGCACGTTGAATGCTGCTGCTCAGAAAAAGCAAGAAAAGAAGGAAGAATAAAAAAGCTGCTTTCAGCTCCTCCCTGCCTGCCAAAACGTTTGCACAAGCTGGGCGTCACCTCGTGCAGAAGTCTCCTCTGGGAATGGTACCACATGGGATAATGCAGGGGTGAGGATGCGGCAGCGCCGAGCCTGGAGCATCCCGTGAGCAGCCTTGGTGTCGAGGCAGGACCACGCTCCAGAGGATGCACTCAGCAGCACAAACAGCGGATGCTCTCTGGATCCAACTGCCACAGGGGATTTTTCTCTGGTGGAAACGCTGCCGTGTCTCATAGATGCTTTTTCTCCAATAACCAAATGCTGTTTGCTCAGCAGCTCGAAGTGAAGACCCAAAACATCACCTTGGGGCCCAGCCAGAGTGCCTTCAGGTGGCTGTGTCCCCCATGTGTTTGATACCTGTTCACCCCACGCCCTTACCTGCTGTGGGATACACAGGGAAGGACATCAGTACCTGGACAGCAGTGACCCCCTCTTGCAGCACAAGGCAGGCATCATGGGGAACACCGACTCTTGCACTGATGGAGCTTGAGGTTTGGCCTCTGTCAGCCCTGGTTTTTACCTTCCACTTGGTTTCATCCCTCATTCACCTCTTCTCATCTTCCCTACCCCAAATCCTGCAGCTGAGATGTGTAGGAAGGGCTTTGGGGGTGGCCAGACCTCACTGTGGGATGGTGGGAGGTGTCTGCTGCCCCTGCTGCACTTTGCATTCACAGACAGCGTTAGCAACTGAGAAGCAAAAATAAATCAACTTCCATGCCTGGAGAGGACTTCTGCTAAAGGAGGTTGATGCTGCAGTTGTGGCTCAGAGGTTTGTCTTCTCCGCTCTGGTGGGACATGGATGGAGAAGGCAGAGGGGGGGGTTGTCCTGAGTGCTGTCACCTCGTCCAGATGAGGTTGGCTGGGCACTAAGGGCAGGGGCTGGTTCCTTTTGGCTCCTGGAGAATAAATGGTGGTGTAAGTGGTGGGATTTCAGCAGCTGGAGCAGAGAGGCTGGCAGGAGGCTGTTGGTTTAAATCCGCTTGGCTCCATCTTGCCACCGAACCATTCAAATAAAAAAAAAAATTTAAAAAAAAAAAAAAAGAAGAAGAAAAAACCCACCCTCTTACTTTATTTACATTGCACTCAAGTTTCCGCTGTACAAAAGATTTGCAGGTGCAAATATGTCCTGCCTTCATTAACTTCCCCTCCCTTTTTAATTTATGTGATTTCAATTTTCCTTCCCTGTACTGTTAATTAGGGGACCCTCTAATCAGTACCATTATCACAGTGGTATTCATGTTTAGGAAAGCTGCTAAACAAATGCTTGCAAAATTGCTAAATGGCTAATTAATGTCTGTTAATTAAGAAAATTGCTCATGGTAACAAACCATGCCATTGCTGGCAGCAGCTAGAAGGCGAACACTTGTTGAAATTAGTAACGAGGCAGGTAGAGAACATCTGCTCCGGCGCCAGTCCTGGAGCCTGCCGTCGCTTCCCATCACCTACTGACAGAGCTCCTGTGCTTTTTCTACCAATTACACCTCCTTTGACTCAAAAAATACTATTTTTTTTTTCTTTCCTCACGTTAACACGCACCGGTATATTTCTTGCACCGAGCTCGCGGTTTTTCCAAGCAAATCTTCATTTCGTGCTTTTAAGGGAAATCTGAAAAAAAAAAAAATTAAAGTGGGTGTTCAAGCCCAAAATGTCAGCGACTGCTGCATTGCAGCCTTAAACCTGCACCAACTAATCTCTCCTTTTTTCCCCTAGACATCCTTTCTTTGCTCGCAAGCCATTTTACTCGCATCCTTAGGGAATCCACCTCGAGGAAGGATGTTGCATCCCTTCAGTGTGGCGGTGCAGCCCCGGTTGTGCCGGCCAAGCGCTGCCCAAGCGTGAGCTGGGACGTGCTCCTCGTCCTCCGCGCTCGCTCCAGCACCTCCAGTGAACCACGGTCAAAACACAAACCCGGAGGTGTTTCCAACCTTTGGGATGAGAGAGGAAAAAAATGAATTTTTTTTTTGTCTTTTTTTTTTTTTTTTCTTTTTTTTTGGTTTGGGGGTGGTTTTTGTATTTCCCCCCAACCTATCTGGTCCTCTCCTGCATATTTTTTTTTCCTCGTTGCACGCCCCTGCAAAGTGTTTCCCTGTGTGTTTATCATTGCAGACTTGGTTGAACCACTGGACCATTTACCCTCAATGTGCATTTTGACAGATGTTCTGATTTTGAATATATATATTTTTTGCATATATCATTATTCATTATTCAGCTGCAAATGAATAGAAACTCAATTAAAAAAAAAAAAAAGTAAAAAGAAATTAATTTAAAACTGGGAGAACTGACTCCCCAACTAAACAGGTCCACCCGTGAATCCTTTTTTTAGCTCTTTCTGCGCTTTCATGTGCTAATCTATAACCTCCTTCTACTGTCTGACCTCACAGGGACCGCCTGGGTCACAGCCCTCGCCACACGCACAGCCTCCACCCCACAATCCTAACAGCATGATGGGACCCCACAGTCAGGTAAAGACACTAGTGATGGGTAGGGCTGTGAACTGGGACGTGCGCTCGATTTACTTCTTTTTTCCCCCTCTGTAAGCATGCTGGGCAGCGGGTACCCGCTCCCCGGGGAGCATCCCCCCGGGCACCCCAGCTCCGAAGCAAAATGTTGGTTTTTTCCCTTTTTTTTTCTTTTTTTTTTTTTTTTTTTTTTTTTTCTTT
>VZTJ01001265.1:572303-619828 GCA_013397795.1 Orthonyx spaldingii
GGAGCACTTGAGAGACCGTTCCTGGGTGGGAGTTGGCAGGGCCGGCGCTCGTGTCCCGGGGCCGTTGTGCCCCCGGCCGGCCCGGCCGAGCCCCCGGTCACGCACAGTAAGTGCTCGGAACTGTGTAAATCTCTGTAAATCTGCGCAGCCCCGAGCGCGGGAGGCTCGGACTCACTCGCGGCCACTCCAGGTCACCCCCCGTTCATAGCCCGTGGGTGCTCCGCGCCCCCAGACAGAGCGGGCGCGGTGGGAGGCCGGACCAATCTCCTTTGGTTCTCTCTTCCGTTCGCCACCCCCCTCCTTGAAATAAGTGTGTTTCTGTTACAGGGGTGAAGGTTAGTTAATTAATTGACCTTGATAATGAAACTGCTGGAAGCGCTAAGTGTTCGCTTCCTCCGCTTCGTCACCCGTGGCTTCATAATTTCCTGTGGGCCGCTCTGTGTTCGAGGGATGCGGACACAAACGCCTCGGTTAACCTGGCCGAGGTGTAAAAATAGCAGGGTCCCCGTGAGGTCTGCGGCGTGATTTTGACCCGAGGAGTGTTCAATGGGTACAACTCATTCGGAAGCAGCGGGAGCAAGGGATAAAATAAAACCCTATGCCCTCCCCTACCTGTCTGCGTTTAAAGCCCTATTCAAAGCCCATAACCAAAGTGGTTGTTTGCCTGAGACTTTGCCCCATTTGCCTCAAGTCTCTTGGCTCTCAACTCTGCTTTCAGCTCGCTGCCCTCCCCCGTTCTGAAGCTGCACAAAACTCAGGCCACATCTGGTGGTTGGGTTTGTCACCCTTTCTCCTGCGCCGAGCAGCAGATTTTTGAGATGTTTCTGCTCCGGGTGACCAAGCTGCTCTTTTGTAGGAAATCACCACGGCAGAACGAGCAGGATTAAAGGGTGTAGCTTTGGCTGGGCAGCCAGGCCTGAGGCTGGGCGTAAGGCTCTGCCCTGGGCTGGTGGCTGCGAGGTCTGGCGTTTCTGCACCAGGCAGTGCAGAGGCATTGAGCACTCGAGCAAAAATGGGGTGTTACAGGCACAGATCAGCTCCAGGTTTTCAGTTTGATACATGTGCAAGATGCTCGAGAGAGAGATTTTCTCAGTCCTTCTCCCAAAACGCCCAGCTGATGAGCACGTGCCGCTTTCTGTCGTGCTGGGTTTGATGCAGGGCTTGTGTTTTGCAGGCGATGAGTGCAACGAGCAGGACTGGCTGGCTCTGAGGCCCCAGGAACCTTCTCCATCCCAGTGCTGCGGCAGCGGCTGCAAGCCCTGCATCTATGATGTGTACGAGAAGGAGCTGGCACAGTGGGAGAGAGCCAAAGCAATGCAAGACAAAAGCCTTCTCATGGGAAGGAAGGAGCAGGTTGATTTATCGTCATCGCGTCCTGGAGCCCGTGCTTTGATCGTACTCGTTCGGGTGTGGGGTTGTGGTGAGGGATGCAGGGAGAAATTCGAGTGGTGCCTTAAGAGATGGCTGTAAATGCAATTCCCCAAACTCAGCCTTCGCCCTCCCCCTTGGCCGCTCTCCCCCTGCTGTAATGTGATTTTCCAAGTGTAGAGTTCTCCCTGGTGTCGCATTACAGCCCTGGCTCTGCAGCTTCTCCTCTCCGAGTTTCCTCGGAGAAGCTTTGTTTTCCACACCTTTCTCACCTATTCCTGATTCTTAGACTTGTATTTTGATGCTGAAAAAAAAGCTGAGTTGTGTGTGGAGGAGCAGTTTTCTTCAGAGTGTAATTTTTAAGCCTGTCAGTGCCCTTTTACATAAGATTAACTGTGCAGGGTCAAGCAAAAAAGATCAGCTGAAACAACTGACAATATTTTCTGTTCACTGTGGCCATCAGCAGGTTGCAAAGTTGTCCCCAAAGCAGCGCTTGACTCTTTTAGCAAAATTATTTCTGTTTGTTTCCAGACGTGAGAAAATGATTGCAGTGAGTCACAATAGGATGACCTTGCTGTAAGGTGTAAAAAAATGTAATTTAAAAAGGTGGTGGTGGGGAGAAATGCAAGATCCCAAAGTGCACACTGCAGAACATGATAATGAATAAGCAGAGCGCCGGAATTTGCGCCGGGCCTCGGTGTTTAATACATGTCCTGAGTATCTCTGGCACTAAATTAGCACATACGTTTGCTTCCAGAGAAAAATGAAATCATAAAAGACACCATCTAACCATGTAATTATTTATTGTTGTTCTTGCAGAGCAATAATTCAGAGCTGAATCCAGATACATTCACTGCATTCAGCGTGAGCTCGGTGGAGCAGCTGACAGAGGACACCTACCAGTACAAATTTGAATTGCCAGGAAATAGCAGCCTGCGATTGAGTTTAGGACAACATATCGTGTTAAGGTATTGTTCTCTGTGCTAGTTAAACAGTCTGCATTATGTAACCTAACACGCAGGGTTTTGTCAATAGACAAAGGCTTCATAGCAGGCAAATCATGATTTCTGTACCTCCACAATGACACAGATGAAAGAGCTCGTGAGCTCGCTGGCTCTGCTAATTCCATGGTAAAAGCTGTCATTTTCTTCAGCATTATCCCTGCGTTGGTGGGTCAGAAAGAACTAGGTGTGATTAAGAAAATCCATTTGCAGAAAGAAAGACTTAAAGAATAGGTGTTACAACAGCTGATTTACTCCACTGTGCTGGAATGAAGACAGTGAGCTGCACTTGCCCCAGAGCTCAGTGTTTCAGGCCCTGTATCTTGGGGTAACTCAGCACCCCAGTACCCAGGCACTGCCTGACTGGTTTCCAGCAAAACAACCCTCCTATGTAGTTTGTTGCTTGCCAGAAAGGGGCCACTTGGGGAAAGTTTCTGTCACTCAGCCATCTGTGATGATCATTGCCAGACAGAGAAAGTCCTGTTAGGATGCCATTGATGTGCATCTGTTGACGTCCCTGGTACGTTCAGGGCTGGTGTGTGCAGCTGGCTCTGCTGACAGCACAGGCTCCTCCCTCCAGCCCTGGCTCATCACACAGCTCAGAAAAAGGTTTGGTCACTTCAATCAAGTCCCGTGGTCAGCAGTAAAGAGCAGGGTGGATAATTCCATGGAAAGGGAAGACTTACAGGAGAATACAGTCTATATTGACAAGGCCTGAGGTCAAGGCTGTGCCTTGGCACCAGATGCTGACTGGATGCAGAAAGTGACCCCAGCTCAAAAGGAACAGCAAGCTTAAGTGTTTACTCTCCCCTTTGCCACTCTTGTGTGTTCTCACAAAATCCCTTTCAGGGGTGTGTCCAGGAGCTGGATGTGGTACAGCTGAGGCCACCACCAGGAAAACAGAAGGTGCAGTTAACCATTATGGTCCCCTGGATTTCTACCTGTGAAAGGGAAATGTTTGCACCTGTGCACAGGCTGGGACCACTGGGAAGAGGACCTGCTGCCTGTCCAGTCTTCCCGGAGAGCTGCAGGAGTTTGGCAATCCCAGCTGACCCAAATTACAGGGGATGTCTGTTTCTCTTCTCAGAGGACTGGTGAATGGTTTGGAGGTCCAGAGAGCCTATACTCCGATTAGCCCCGGGAATGCAGAAGGTTATTTTGAAGTTTTAATTAAAGTAAGTAAGCCTGGACAATATGGATTAGAGTATAAGGTGTTTTCTTTAGGAACCAAGCATGCTGTCAGTGCTTCAAGTGAGACTCTCTCAAATCTTGCAGGGACTGTTTCCCTGTTGTTTTGAAGCAGTTGAGCTTTGCTGATAAAAATTGCAGTTTTCCCCACAAAACTGAAAGCACAAGAAGTTGACACACAAAGTGCTTTGCAGCAGAAGCCCTGGGATCACTTGGGAGAGCCCCTCGGGTGGAAAGAGGTGCCCATTCCACTTCCCTCCTTTCATTTTGCTTTTTCAGGCTGTCTTTGAAATCACACCCAGTTATCAGCCCAGCTGAACTACTGATTTTGGGAAATGTTTGCCTTTATCCTTCCCCCAGTATTTACTTGAAGAACACTCCTCTGTCAGTGTCCTGGCCTTTCTGGAGACAACCACAAAATGCTGGTTGAGTTCAAAAGCATTTTATGGGAGATTTGGCTGGAAATTGATCTCATGTAAGTCTGTAGGGCCCTCATAAATCATTACTTTGTGTGGCAAATACTGACTTGAACATTTTTCCAATATTGCACTTGTATCTCACTAGGGGTTCCTCAGGGCAGACACAGACTTCAGGTGTGAAACTCAGAGTGCTGGGTATCCCAGGTGGCTTGCAGAGAAGGGCCACTTGTCCTCTGCCTGTCTTCCAGGATTTCATGTTTCTGGGGTTTTTTATGCACTGTATGTTCGAACACAAACCCTGATCTTTAGAAAAGTGAACAGCTTCTCTAGGACACCTGTGGGAGGGTCATTTCCCCATTCTTGTGGCAATTGGTGTGTGGTAGGGGAGAGAAATGTTGCATTTGAGTTGCATTAATAGGATACATTCACAGGATGACTGAAATTTCATGTATAGCGGCTCATTACTCACAGGTTTTGCATTTCAATAATAATAGTAATGATTGTAATGATACCTTTCCTTTATATAGAACCTTTCATCCCAAAAGGAGCTGTAGTTATTCTCTGGCAGTGACAAAAGAGATTGGTAACACCCAGTGTAAAGCAGCCATTTTTGTAACTCACTCTGTAGGTTGTGGGATATTTCACACTATTGAGGCAATTTTGGAAAGTGGTATATTATTATTACTATGCAATCCAAGCACTGTTCAAACCCTTCTGTCTCCTGTTATTACAGCATTGCATTTGTGATACTACAGTTAAGAGTGAGGGAGTTGCCATTTACAGAGCATAACCCTCTTTTTGAGTGATTTTATAATGTTAGGGTTTCTCTCCATGTAAAACAGGGTGTGGACGTTTTCCCCTAGGAGATAATTTTTTTTTCTTTTTATTTAGAAAAACTCATTTTAAACCCACTTAATCACTTCTCAGTTCAATTTTTTTGGAAATAATTTTGGTGAAAGAAGGATTGTTTTAGTTTCCATTACCCCAGTCCTTTGGGGATAGGCAGTAAGTGGGCCTGACTTTTCTACTGTTGCCTTGGGTTTCCAGATGTGTTTGGAGAAGGGAGGTACAAAATTTGCTTCTTTGATGCAAGTGCACACTCTTTGCATGAGACATAGCACCTGCTCAGAGCCCTCTGAACATAAAATGATTCTGACTGTAACTCAGAGCCTGGATGTGTGTGTGATTTACCTTTTCAATGTAACAACTGGTGCTAATACTTCTTAATATTTCAGGTTTAAGTGAGGGGCTGGGAGGGGAGGAGCATCTGTATTCTTTCTTAGCTAAGGCTGCTTGCAAGCACAAGCACAGGCTCCCTCACTCGCTTTTTCTGAGCTGCTTTGTGGTTCACTAATTTTGTTTGCCTGCAGTGCAGCTTGGTGGCCAGCCAAGGCACTGGGGTGTGGAGCCAGGCTTCTCTCCAATGCCTGTGCAGGAAATACCCCCAAATACACTTCTTTTGTGTGGGCTGGAGTTGCCAAAGGCTTGTATCACATCCCATCCTCTGACCCCTGGTTGTGTTGCTCTTCCCCAGGCTTATCCTTGTGAGACCCATCATGTGCTGCAGCTTTGGGCTTTTCTCCTCTTGCTGCTTGGGCCAGTCCTGGCCACCTCCCAACCCGTGGCCACTCTTTTCTTACATTTGGTCTCTTTAACCACACAGTGGACACATATTTAGGGCATGGATGGCAACAAGACTGCTTGGACGAGGTCTTCATTTTCCAGCCTCTCCTCCCTTCTCTGTTTCCAGCAAGCACTGACCCCTTCTCATCAGTCACGAGTGAGATCAGCATTCCTGCAGGCAACAGCCTGGATAATGTTGTTTGTGCCTGGTAGAAAGTAAAGCAGGTTTTTTGCTGGTGTTTTTCTTCCATGGGGCCAACATTAACATACTCTTTTGGAACTGTGGAGGCATCCCTCAGCATCCAGATGATCTGTTCTGGAAACGAGAGTTTTACAAATGAGAAGCCTGACTTTGGGTCACTGATTGTATCAGCACAGCATCTGAGAGACTGAAATAAAGCAAGAGCTATGCAGTGTTTATATAACTAACAGTACCCAGAGGGCATTTCCAGACCCCATACTCTGAGATTTGGAGAACACTTGAAGGCCTGCACTGTGCTTTGCATTCAAGCACTCTTCTCTGTGTGCTTTGTAAGCAAGAACTCTGATAAGCTTTTTCCAGTTTTGGAAATTCAGGCTGCATGAGAGAGGGGTTGTGTTTACATTATAGTCAAGCTGGAGTGGTTCCAATATGATTTAATTTAAATGTCTTTGTTTTGGGTATAACTTTGAGTTATTTTTCAAACAGAAAGATCTTTCTCTTTTAAACACACAAAATGTTTTTTTGTCCCCTTTTCGTTTAAATGTAGATAACTTTATAATTGACTTTAAGCTGGGAAACTTTCCAATGGAGTATAATTACTCTTTTCTTTTGTCCAATGTTTTTTATTAGTGCTATGAAGCTGGGCTAATGTCACAATACATAAAAACGTGGAAAAGAGGAGATGTGGTCTTTTGGCGTGGGCCGTTTGGAGGGTTCCCATATCAACCTAATAAGGTTAGTTCCTAGGAGACACGGGATGCTTCAGCCTGTGGAAGCAAGCTTTGTTCAATACTGTGAAGGGAAGACATCAATTTGATTACTGTTTTCATGATTATTTTAGAGACTTCCTGGATTACTGTACAGTGTGATGGCATTAGCAGTCGGTTGGAGCACCTTCTTGAACTGCAGAATATATAAGAGGGAAGAGGAGGTGGTTGGGAGACTGGAAAAAATTAGCAAGGCTCTGTGTTCATCACTTGCATTAGAAGTTCCTGATGTGCCTAACAAAAGGAACTTTCTTTGCACCAGCAGTGAGTGTGGATGGGTTTTTGCCTGGTTTGACCCACATCACTGTGTTGTGACTGAGCAGGGGTGAAGGGGAGGTGTTAATCTTCTCCTCTTGGGTATTCCCTGAGCTGTTGAGGTGTCAGGTCGCTCCCCAAACGCTGATCCCACCTGCCAATTCCAGGCTGGCTGCAGGGAAAGGCAGATCTGGTTTCAGGGGGAGGCTTCTCACACACACTAATTCAGTTACTTAATTCTGACCTTTCAAATGAGGAGCAAATTTGAAACACTGGTCATTAAGATCCCAAAGCCTTTTGAGGTTTTTAGTGGATTTGTTTTTGGGGCCTTTTTTTCCCCCCGACAAAAATAAGTAAAATCTGAGTGGCCAAGCTCTATGCAGAGCAATTGTGTCCTGCTTCCTGACATACCCGTTTCCCCCAGATGACATTCAGGACTGTATTTTGCAGCAACCAAGAGAAACCCAGGGAGCATTTCCAGTGGAAGAAAACACACAGTGGGTCAGCAAAGCATACTGCAGAATTGAAACTGGAACACAAATTAGTTGGAATCAAAGCTAAAGTTAGGATAAATTATTGTATTTGGGTAAAACCCAGTTTTGTTAGATTTGATATGTAAACCCTTTAAGTGCTGTCTGTAATCCTTTGCAGAAAAATACATTCTGAGATCTGAATTTACCAGGTCATGACCTTGTGATATGTTGTTTCTTAAGAGACCCTTCACCAGTGTGGCAGCAAGAGGAACTGACCGTGAGTGCACCCATTTTTAGCCACCACAGCTCATTCCAAATACTCTGTTTTGTTGTTAGCATGGAGAACTCCTCATGCTGGCCTCTGGCACCGGCCTTGCACCGATGATTCCCATCCTCCAGTCCATAACAGATGATGAAGAGGATGAAACCTTTGTAACTCTTGTTGGCTGCTTCCCTACCTTTGACAAAATTTATTTGAAACCTCTTCTGCAGGATTTGGCTCGGTACTGGAACATTAGAATATTTTATGTCCTAAGCCAGGTAAATAAATGGATATGAAGTGTGTTTATGTGAGGGTTCTATGTGCTGGATGAGCCTCTGCTTCCTCTACTTTTCCATGAGCATGATCTTAATTCTTTCCCAGTCATCCAGCCTAATTTGTGATCCACTAGCTGCTGCTCTTAAATCTGCTACATGTACTCACACTGTTACTAGTCTGGAGAATTTTGGGGAAGTGACCATCACTGTCCCTCTCTGCCTCCCTGAGAGCTGTTCTGTTGGGATGGACCTGCTGTTCCATAGTCACTGTTGATTATTCCCCCCCATTTCAGACAGTTGTTGCTGCACCTAAACAGCAAATAAGCTGGTTTTTTCTTCCTAATACCAGTGCCTTAATCTGTCCTTGTCCTCCATTCATTGCTCATGGCTAGAGCTCTCTTCTGGTGTGCTAGCACCAACTTCCCAGCAATTATTTTTCCTTACTGACCCATTTTTAAACTTCTAAAAGTTGTTTCCCCCTCTGTGAAATTCTCTTCTGCCACATTCATGGGATGAGGGCATACCTCTCAGTGGTCTTACATTTTGAGCAGCTTTTTCAAAAATTTCCATTTGGTCCCAAAGTTGCCTGTGTTCTGCATGGATTTGGTGGTTAAAAATTATTTCCGTCAGAAATGAGGATTCATTGCAGGGAGGATATAGAAAGAATTATTTATGCTAAGGGAATGAATCCCATTGCATTTTTAGTTTCTCAGATGAATCGTTTTTTGTATCTCTCACAGTGGAACTGCCTCATACATTCTGTTCCACGTGTGACCTCGGCAAGATGAGATTTGGTAGAGGGAAAAGTGCTGGTGGCTTGGGCAGCCCCTCAGCTGCTCTGTAGGAGCATAACCATAATTGTCTATGGTGACATGGCTTAAATACTCTTTTCAGGGTGTTTAAACTCTTTGAGTGCTGTCTCAAGAGCGTGAGGAGGTCTTGAAATTCAGTCAGCGAAGGGCAAGAAACCCACCTGACCCCTGTCAACACTGTCTGCCCCTCTTCTCTCCCTTTTTCCTCCTCTCTTAGTAGGTTTGTGGTAGTCCAAGGCCGGCTCGTGCATGCTCCCTCTTGGGATTATGTATCTGTCTGTATTTCATTGTGCTGCCTGTCACCACCACATCTGAGCACCTTCTGCTCCTGATTAATTGCAGCAGGGGAGTCCCTGCTGGATCCATCGCCACGGGATCTGACACTTCTCATGGGATCAGAGCTGCATTTCGAGCAGAGCTTTCAGTTTTGGTCAAGAGAGATGGGACTGAAAGAGCCTTGGGAATGGGAGAGGCAATAGAGAGGAAAAGACTTGGGATTGGGAATAAGAAAGGTGCACTGGGAGATGGTTCTTGATGGAGCAGGTTCTGCAGCATTTATTAGTGATGGTTACACTGGTTTTGTTCAGTCCCCTCTGAGCGAGTGGCCAGGTCCTGTGGCAGGGAAAGATTTCAACTGGGCTTGGGAAGAGGAACGCAGCTCTCAGGAAGGGTCGGTGTCACCCACATGGTGTCACAAAGGTGAAAATCATCCAGTGCACTGCTCTGAGGGAAGGAGGGAGATTCAGCTCTAAGCAATGTTGTCCTTTTTAATGTCACACGCAACAAACCTTTTACCTTTCCAGGAAACTTCGCTGGAAAAACTTCCTTGGAGCTATCAGGAAAACACATACACTGGTCGTCTCAATGAAGACTTGATGAAGACAATAATAAATTCCTGTCGAAGAAGGCCATTTGTATTAATCTGTGGCTCTTCTGCATTCAATGAAGATATGAGCAGATACTTGAGAGCTGCAGGAATTGAAGAAAATTCCTGTTTTGTCTTTTAGCAGGATATTCCTGACCTGAGGAGCCTTAGGCTGAGCCTTGAATGTCCTTGTTTCTTTGCAGACATTGCACAAAATGGGCCTGTTCAGAAGACTGAGCTCCTTGGAGCAGCTATTTGTTGATCCTCACTCTTGGGTGTTTTAAGGAATGGGTGCCATTCCAGAGTGGCTGTTACAAGGTGTGCCACCTACACCTCAGGGACCAGCGTAGTAATTTTAATGGAAGCCTTCAAGTGCAATTTTAGGTCTCCTTAGGGGGTTCTAAAAAGCATCCATGAACACAGCTCTGCTGTCATTTGAAGATTGGTGACTTGCTTTGCAATCTGTGTTATTCTGCATTGGTGGTGTGCCCTGTTAGGTGTCCAGAGGAGAGAGATAATCCTCAAGGATCCTTGCCAGGGCAAGGGAACAGCAGACTCTGGCTCATTTTGGTTCTGTCATGTGCAGAGTGATGTCAGGCAAGTCCCTTCAGCCTCACTGTGCCTCAGTTGCCCCATTGTACCCTAATACAGAGAAGGTGGCACTGAGCTCTGAAAACAGCCATTTCAACTGTATATGGAAAAACTATCCATAAGGATGGAATGATACGTTATACCCAGTGAGATTTAGGCAGGCTGAGCTCCTGCCCTGGCACAGCCTGTGTTACCTGCCCTGTGCTTAACCCTTGAAATGTTACCTGGGGAGACAAAGAGCATGCACTGAAACAGGGAGAGCGTGGCCAGGTTGTGGCTGCTGTCTGTCAGGGAGGATGGTTGTTTGCTTTCCATGTCCCCTAAGTGTTCTATCATAGCCCTGGCTCATTAAATGGAACCTCTCTTCAAACAAACAGCTGTTTGGTGTTGTCACAGGACTCTCCCAGGTGCCTGAGGAGGTTCCCTAAGCATACAGGAACATTACCTGAGGAGGGAAGCTGTGTGGGGTCTGCTGGGGTGCTTCTCTGTGGGACAAGGAGCAGAGCCAGGGACCTGCCTCGGGGATGGCAGCCTGGCACAGCATCCAGCCTGGGCACCTGGGCACCTTCCTCCTTTTTTGGTCCAAAATGCTGCTGCTTTTCCCCTGGAGTATCTGCTGTCCACTCTTTCATCATCTTAGACTGCTACGTTTACTATCTACGCCTGGAATTACAACTTCCCTGCACACCTTGTGTTTTTCTGTTCATTCCTAGTCCATCCTGTGTTGGGGTTTTCCAGGCTGTGTCAGATGTTTATTGCATTATCGTTCATGCCTTGTTTTGTACCTGTGTCTAACACTACACCTTACACAAAGGAGATGTAGTTTGTTACACGAAATACGCAGTGCACTGAAGTGGTGGCTCGATTCCCACATTTGGGAGGGAGTGTAAGTTCTCTTTGCACTGCTGAGATTTGTCTCCAGTTACCAAATGCCTGGAATTAATCAAGTGTAGCTGCAGCTTTTATGTTAACTTCCTTGGAGCAAGGGCTGACAAGAAAGCCATCTTCCTAACCCAGACGAGGGTTCTGGCTTTAAAGGCATGGAGATCCAGGGAAGTTGTCCATGGTCAGTCCAAGGCAAGCTCTCATCTTCAATCCAAGCTGTGCTTCAGCCACCCTAAGCCACTGTGTAGTGAAGGTGCTTCTTTCCAGCACAGGCTGGTAAAATAACGAGATGCTTTCTCCAGTTGCTCACCCTTCTTTGGCCTTAGCTAGGAACACGGAGAAAATATTTTTGTCAGCTATTAAGTATTCAAAAACCTTACTTCTATACCTCTTGCTTTAAATATACTGCCTTTTTGAGGAGATTTTGCTAAAAACCCGCCCCACCTTTTTGCAAAGGCCCAAGGTAAAAAACTTCACGCTCGCCTTGGAAAAGTGCCGGCTTTCTGCGTGAAAGCTGGGACTGTTCCCTTAAACACAACCCCAATATGTCTGGGTATTTCAGCACATATGGGCCACGATGGTTAAACCCTACCCAGCTGGTCCGGCCGTTCTGCCGCGCAGCTCCGTCTTTGTTCGTGGCTCAAAGGGAGGGTGGTGAGAGACGGAGCAAGCTGTGAGTGCCGCGGGTTGCCATCCTGCAAGGGCGGGCTGCGGCCGAGCGGGAGGAGCGGGGCATGTCCCGCCCGAGGGGACAGGGGCTTTGCGAGACATTCTCCATGGGGGAGATGATGTCCTTGGAAGCAGCAACTCGAAGGAGCCTTTAAACCGCCCGCAGGCACTTTGTTCTCTATTTTCTGCCCTTCTCTCCCTTCCCCCTCCTGCCTTTTGTTGTTTCTCAGGCTGGCTCTTACGCGAGTCCCCTCATCCCAACCATCCCCCATGGGGACAGCCCCTTTCAGAGGATGGCGTGGATTCCTGCAAACGCAGGGATGTGGAGTGGAAAGGCTCTGGGGCAGAATTTTCCTTGCCAGGGGAAGATGAGAGGTTTCCTTCCCTTTGGAGGCCCAGAACCACCCCGTGGTGGCAGTTTCGGGGAATCGGTGTCGGTGCTATTGGTGACCAGGGCATCTGCGGAGCTGGAGGTGTGTGAGCTCCCTGGAGGTGTGTGAGCTCCCTGGAGGTGTGTGAGCTCGGCTGGGTGGCCGATGCCCAGCCAGGGCAGGAGCTCACATCCTGCCTCTCCTGCCAGGCAGGGGGGTGCTGGTGGGATGCTCCTGATCTCTGGCTGCCCCCAGGAAGCCCCTGCCACCCGTGCAGTGCTGTGCTGGGGAGAGGAGCTTGGCTTTGCTTCATTTCTTCTTCCTCGTGTGCAGCCTAAATACCTTCTTAATTTCATCTCATTATTCCCTGCCTAAATAATTCCCGTTTCTCCTGGGGACCGTTTTTAAACCTTTGATCTTCTCTGAAGTCTCACAGTCCTGATCACATCCTTTCTGTTTAAATTAATCAAATGCCTTTTTGACTCATGATTTATAAATTTGCCCACCGAGGAACAGAGGCAGCCCCGACATGGCACACCTTGAAATCAACCACCGTGTCTGTGGCCGGAGCCAAAGTGCCCTGGGCTGTTCCAGAGCCCCTTCCAGCCAGACCTCCATGCCTGGCTCCTCTGCTTCCCTGCTGCATGTCACTCCCCCCGCCTCCCTTCATCCTCACACCCCACTCTGCAGCTGACAAGCAGGCTGCCTGGGCTCAGGCCCAGCCTGGGAATGGCCATCCCCGGATCAGGAGAAGGGTGAATGTGCCGGTGGTTGATGGATGCCGTCTCCTGGGAGCAGGGCACAGCTGCTCTGCTGCACAGCCCCGGCCCCGTCTCCCCGGGGATCTCCAGAGCAGGGCAGGGAGAGGAGCAGCCGTGCAGGTACTGCTGTCCTGGGCACTGGCTGCTGCTGGGATGTGCCCCGCTGCTGAGGCAGTGGTGGAGGGGCTGGAGGACAGGGGGTGTTGCCCAGGATGGATGCCATGAGGATGTTGCTCCACAGTGCAGGAACACAGAAATCGGGGAGCACTTTGTCCCCAAGCCCAAGGGATGGTGGCTGAGAGGGCTGAACACTCCTCCTGGATGAACCAGGGTTGTGGCAATGGAAAATACCCAGGAGAGGCCCCTGTGCCACAGCCAGACTGCTCCTGCATCTTTGCTGTGTGGGCCCACACTTGTTGACAAGGATAGACCTCCTCTCCAAGCCGTTAGGGAAGCAGCTAATTAAGCTCTGTAATGTCCCTGGGAGCTCAGCAGGAGATGAGCCAGCGTTGCAGCATCCCCCAGAGCCTGCACTGGGGCAGGATCCTCACACAGTGCCCAGGGACAGGGAGAGCTGCCCTGCTCCTCCTCATTCCATTGTGCACTGAGTCCCGGTGCTGGTGGGGTGACACAGTGCCCGATGCCCCAGGACAGAACCCAATGTTCCCTGCCTCAGCTGGGCTTGGGAAAGAGAGCTCCTGGCTGGCATGTCCCAATGCTCCCAGCAGCCCTCGGCATGGCTCCAGCAAGGCTGGGCAGTGGGGAGAGAGCCTGTACAAATATTATTGTTGTTATTATTCCCCATAAATATATGCAGGCACTTAACGACCTTGGCATGGAGCATTTCCTGGGGATTCATGACCAGTTGGCATTAATGGTCTTTAGCTGCACCTCAGGCCATCAGCTCCTCCCAGCCCATCGTTAATCCACAGGAAATGTCTCGGGCATCGATCCTCATTGCTTAATTAATAAATGCAACTTGTCTCCTGCCTGAGATTTAGAGATACTCACTGCTTCTCTCCCTGCTGCTTTGAAGGTGACTTTTTTAGCACAGGTCCCTCACGCTGGGAGGCCCTCGTGGGATTTTGTTTCCTGGCATTCATGTGGGTGTGGGCTGTGGCAGCAGGAAAGTCTTTTCTCTCCTGGGCGGGAGGGAAGGAACCGAGCCGCTGTTGGGTTTGGGGTTTCTCCAGCTAATGTGGCACAGCACAAGCAGCACATCTCTCCCACCAAACCCAAAGGCTTGACTGCGTTCAGCCGAGTGCATCCAAGAGCCTGGGCGAGAAGTACTGTGAGCCAGCATGGAAGAAGGTGGCAATCCTCCAAGGCCTTAGCAGGTTCTATAATAATCGATGTTTTTTGCCCATGAGTCACAATTCATCTCTAATCTTCCTCGGGGGAGGTGGGATTTGCTATCTTTAGTGCTCACGACTGCCGCTTCCCCGGGCTGAGCATCCCGCTGAGCCTGGACTCCTGCTGCAGGGATGCTGACCTGGCAGCCGCCTTTCAATCCTGCTCCCTGTTTCTCTAGCCTTCACCACCAGCTGGCTTTGTGCAGTGGGTGCCGCAGTATAAATCATGTTAATTCCTGAGATGCTTTTCCGCGGTAAGTCTGAAATTCCCATTTTGGTTCGCTGGCTTGCCTGGCGAACTAAATTATTTTCATAGCCCCTTAAGGGCATATTGTCAGCCCAGACTTATTGCCGTTATACACCATTTCTGAAACATTAATATCTCTTCTAAATATAGTGTATTGACAAGGTATCTGGTATAGTGTAAATCCTTGGGACATTTGATGCAGATCATTAAAACTGAGTGAAGGAAGGGAGGAATAGATCAAGTTACCTTGCTGCTCTTAATTCAAACAAGCGATGAATTATTCATTCCGCTATTAATTCTACAGTCCTCCTGCTTTTTATTTATTTCTCTCTTTACTTACTTTTTTCCTTCCAGATAGACAGATCCAAAAGGATGCTCGGGCACGAGTGAGGGGAGATTTGCCTGCTGGAGGATGGGGTGCACAGGGCTGAGCTGCCTGGCAGTGCTGGCTGTGCTCTGCGGGGCTCTCGGGGATGCTCCCAGCAGAGGTAAGAGCCTGGTCCCAGCTCCCAGTGGGCTGGATGGGCATCCATGGTCCCTGAGGAGGGGAGGGCTGTTTGCAGGTGCCACAGTGGCTCTGGGGTGCGAGTGGGTTCCAGGTCTCCTGCAGGGAAAGGGGCTGGTTGAGGCCAGGGGCAAGGAGCTGGGATCTGGAGTCACTGTGTGTGGTGACTGCTCTGTGCTGGGATTTCTGCTTCATGCTTACCTTCCTGAGGATTGCAGGTAGGGTTTGTCCTGTTATGGTGTAGAGGTGCCTTGGTGAAGGGTTTGTTAGCTTCTGGAGTTACACTTGGCTATATAAATCTGTATACATATATACATTTGTATGTATGCATGTATGTGTATGTGGCAGGCATGCAATAAAGCTCTCACCTTACCCAGATAAAATGTTCCCCAGGATGCAGGGCAGCATTAGCAGATGACACAGTAATTCAGGGGATAGGGTAGGCCAAGCAATCCCCATCCCAAAAACGGCAGGGCCTTTCTCACAGAAGGGCTGTGCCAGAGATCAAAACCCATCCCTGAAGCAGGTGCTCCTGAGGCCACACCACTGCCCTGTGGTGCCTGCTCACTCCCCACCTACACCCACCTGGGCTTCCCAGAGCACCCCCAGGTTCCCAGCCCTGAATCCATCCATCTGCCTGCACCGTGGCTATTCACTTCTCCTGCACACTCCCCTCTTGGGTATTTATTTCAACAGTGTTATTCCTTTAGTACCAGCCCCATATTGCTTCATTGCCTATCCCCGGTAATTAGCAAGGTGATTTTAGATTTGGCCAGACCCACCACACGTGGTGCTGCATCCCACACATCCCAGGACCCCCCTTGCTGGGGGGTCACCGTGCCAGTGAGCACGATGAAAAGCAGTGTGCATAGGCTGACTATTGATTTGCAATATACTTGGCCCAGATTGATGGCAGCGAGCGCCCAGCCTTGTTTGGGAACCCACACATGTCTCCTGGGGGCTACGCAGGGTCTGCATCCCTCCCAGACATGATGTATGTGCCCCCTGTATCAGCCTCTTCACCCCAGCCCTAATCAGACTCAGGGGCAGGTGACAGCCGGCCCCCTCTCAGCCTTATTTTATAATAACCGTGTCTCAGTATAAAGATTTCATTAGGAAATCAATCCCTACATGCATAACTCATTGTTCAGCTCATCGAGCCCTTCACCCCAGTTTCTCCCAGCTCGAATTCTCTGATACCACCGTTGCATGGAGGGAGTGTGGTCTGTGGGAGGACAAAGCTGAAGGGCTGGGCAGCCAGGGCACCGGCAAGCCTGGAACCACTGAGCCTTTAAAACTCACTCCCAACTTCCCTTTTTCCCAGCCATAAACAGGTGGGGATGCTGTGCTGTTACTGGCAGAACAAGCTCAAAGGCACGGCTGAGCTCTGCTGCAGCCCCCACAGGGCAGCACGGGGGAAAAGGGGTTACATGGAGGGATGAAAGGTGGTGGGGGCACACGTGTCCTCCAGGGAGAGTGGGTGGACAAGCCCAGTCGAGCTCTGCAGAATGCTGGTATTCTGGTAGTGTGGTGGTGGGATGGAGCTGGTGTTGTGCATCCTGTCTCCATTCTTTTAGGCTTCCCCCGCAAAGGGGACATCACACCCACCTCTGTGTCCCCCAGGCATCAAATGCGGGGGAGTGCTTTCAGCACCCTCTGGCAATTTCTCCAGCCCCAACTTCCCGGGGCTGTATCCCTACGAGACGGAGTGCACGTGGCTCATCGTGGTGGCCGAGGGCTCCTCCGTCCTGCTCTCCTTCAGCCACTTCGAGCTGGAATACCACGATGACTGCGCCTACGACTACCTGCAGGTCTACAACGGGGCTGCCCGCGACCGGGGCAACCTCCTGGGCACCTTCTGTGGCCACAGCCCCCCGCCACCCTTCTCCTCCGCCTGGCACGTCATGGCCGTGGTCTTCCGCTCCGACCGGCACGTGGCCAAGCACGGCTTCGCCGCTGCCTACAGGAAAGGTAGCAGGGAGGGGTGCTGCTCACTGAGCGTCCGTCCGTCCGTCCTCTTCCACCGCCCTCATCATCTTTGCCTCCTTGCAGACGCCTGCGGTGGGCAGCTGACGGGGCTCTCCGGGGAGATCACCAGCCCCCGCTACCCCGAGAGCTACCCCAACGATGCCGAGTGCCGCTGGAGCATCGGGGGGGCCAGCGGTGGTGGCCCCCTCACCCTGGTGTTTGCTGACTTCCAGATGGAGGGGGGCCAAGGCTGTGGCTTCGACTACGTGGCCCTTTTTGATGGCCCCACCATCACTGCCCCCCGCCTGGGACGTTACTGCGGCAGCGCCCGCCCGCCCCGCACCATCTCCTCCACCCCACACCTCCTCATCGTCTTCAAGTCGGACTTCAACATCGGTGGCAGGGGCTTCAAGGCCCATTTCTACTCGGGTGCGGGGGTCTCAGGGTGGTGGGGCAGTGGGAAGGACATGGGTTTGGGGTGGTGATTCTCTCCCTCCCACAGCAGCAAGAGGAGATGATCATGGGGAGGAGATCCCTTTGGGGAGAACCCATGAGAGGATGGTGTGAAGTGTAAATCAAACAACGCAAATGGCATTATTGTGACTATTCCAAGCCCTGGGCTGTCCTCTTGAGCAAGAGTCACCCTTGCTCATGCTATTCCCTGGGGATATGGGTTTTCCCATGTGCTCCTGTAGGACTTTGGCTGCCTTGGGACTTTCCATCCGCCAAAACTGCTGGTTGTCCATCAGCCAAACACAAGGCTGGGAGCAGTGAGATGAAGGGCAGAGCATCCTTTAGCAATAAAACAAGTGATTGTTCATCCACACCCAGGCAACTTCAGGTTTGCTTTTGATTTTTCTTTCCCATTTTTCCCTGAGCAGGCGAGTGCCAGGAAGTGTTCACCACTATCAAAGGGAATTTCTCCAGCCCTCAGTACCCCAACTTCTACCCCAACAACCTCAAGTGCCAGTGGAGCATCCAGCTGCCCCCGGGCTACCGGATCAAGGTCTTCTTCCTGGACATGGAGCTGGAGGGCCGGAGCAGCCTGACGGGTGGCTGTGACTATGATCACTTGTCTGCCTTTGATGGTGGCACCGAGAATGGATCCCTGCTGGGGCGGTGGTGTGGGCGGGAGAACCTGGCACCTGTCACCTCCCGCAGCAACCAGCTGCTCCTGGTCCTCCACACCGACCGCAACACGGCCAAGAGGGGCTTCTCCATCTCCTACGTGGGAGGTAGGGTCCCAGTTGGATGCTCCTCAGTGCTTTAGTTCCATCGGGACATGCCTGAGACCGTGTAATTTCCAGAAGGAACATCAGTGGAGGTTCCTCTGTGCAGGAGCAGAGCTTGTGGCTCCTTAGGGATGGGGAGGAGGAAGACGTGGCAAGCAAGCTGCACGTTGTGTTTGGTATTCAGGAGATGTTTTCCAACTTCAAAATCCTGTGTCTCTGCCACTGCCAGGCTCCTGTTCCTCTCTCAGGGTGTGAGGGAGAGAAAACCTGGGGGTTTTTAATGGGCTGAAGCCCTGGAGCAGGTGACCAGCTCAAGCATCGCAACCTTGTTCCCTGCTCCCCTGGATGCTCCGACCTTGCCAGCACACGGCTGAGCAGGCAGACATAAACTGTGTCTCCTCCTCCACTGGCAGCAGCACAGAAGGGCAGGACCCCCGAGGCACAGCATTCCCAAATCCTCCTGGCCAATCCTACCTGGCACATCCCTGCTGCTGGCATGCCCTGTGTCCCAGCCGGCATGTCCGGCATGTCCGCAGCTCATGGGAGGAGCAGCATGTGAACTTCCTCCTCTATTTGCCAACTTCTGCACCTCAAACGCCAGCAAATTTATGGTGTTTGTTACATTTCAAGGTAATTACGGCCTAGCTGACCTGTGGGTCAGGGATGATTCAGCCAGGGCAGCTTTTCCAGAGGGCTGCAGCTGGAGCAGGGCTGCTGGACTGGCAGCACAGGGGCTGGGGGTGCTGGCCCTGGGTTTTATCCCTCAGCTGCAAAATCGTTTCTTATTTCCAGTGTAGCAGAAAGAATTTGGAGTTTTGTGGCTCTTGGAGTTAGAGATGGGATAGAGTTTTGTCCTGAGCCTCTGCAGCCTCCGGAGGGAGAGAGGTGGTACTGAGCATTTAGTAGGGCTGCAGTGTGCACAGCAGGTCTGTCCCTGTCCTTGTCCTGCTGATTTCTCACTGTTTTACAGCCATGTGCAGGGCGAGAATCTTGGTGAGTGTGTCTGGTCATGGAGAAACCCTGCTCCAGAGGGAGCAGCCTGCAGACAGATAGATGGGGTGCTACCGAAGAGTGGGGGATGTCCCATCACAGAGAGGGGCGTGACATCTCCCAAGTGCCCAAGGCTCCTGCATGCCCTGGTACTCACTGCCAGATGCATGTTAGAGGAGGACAAAAGCTTGGATGTGAAACTGAGCCTCCCTCCGTGGAGCTGAGCCTGCTGGCTATGTTTGCCCAGTGATTCTGGCATCTGCTTGTGATTAACATCCTGCATGGCACATCCAGCTGCCAGCACTGCCAGGAGAGTGCCTGCTCCCCTGGACACACCAGCCTCTCCCTGCCACCAGCGTCCTCAGAGGCAAAGGGGCACCTCAGCCTCTGCATCCACACCCACAGCCCTTCAGCCATGCAGGTATTTCCCTTTCAGGCCCACCAAAAGGCATGGCTTGGGCGGGGCGTGTGTGATTTATGGCCACTGAATGAAAGCCTTCACGCCAGGAGAGAGGATCCACTTTCTCCTCCTCTTGATCTAATGCACTTTAGTTATTTGGTAAATCTTCTAATGGTTTTATAATGCACTAAGCAAAGCAAAGTGACACTATTTTTTCGTATTGATTTTATTGCATCTTCCCAGTTTCATAAGGCCAAGATTCAGAGGGAGCTGGAATAATTCAATAATTCATATTGCCCAAGTGGTTAGTTCAAGCTGAGCAAGGATTCATTTTATAGAGGGAGGTATTTTTCCTCCCTGTTTCTTTCCCTGTGTGGATGTTTCTGCATCCAGAGAGGCCAAACATGGTGCCAGAAGGAGAGTGATGGAGATGGGCTGGGGTCACCATTGCCTTGCTCTTTGTCTTGGTATCCTGGGCAGCAGCTCCCTCCATACTCTGCTCCCCAGCTCCCCATCAAAATTAGCATTCTGAGGACAGTGGAGGGCTGGTGATGCTTGGAACAGGGCCTGGGCTGGGCCATTCCCCAGGAGGATGCCCCGGGGCCATGGACCCAGCTCACCCTTTCAGGAGGGCCATGTGGCAGCCATGCAGCTGCATCTCTCCAGGGCATGCATGGGGTCCCTCCAAGATGTGTCTCCTCTGTTTCATCACTGTAGAGTGTCTCTTGCAGGGGTGTTGTAGGATGCAGGGCAGCTCCGTGCCCATGGCAAGCCATCCACAAAGCTCTCATGGTCTGGTCCTGGGCAGCAGCTCAAATGTCCTGCTGGCTTTGCAGTGATGGAGACTGGCAGTGACAGCATGATGGTGTTGCCTGTAATGGCACTTGTGTGTCACTCAGAGACCCGGGAAGGAGGATGAGGTTCAAGAGGGTTGATGGTGAGATCTCTCCCTTGGGCAGAAAGCAGAGCAGTGCCTGGAGCCATCCATATCTGCCCTCGGCATGGGACCTGACTAAAATACTGATATTGATTGCTTTCTGCATTCTGGAGGTAGCTTCTTTTTTCCTGAAACTGCCTCACACGAGTCCTACATGTGCACTCTGTTTTCTGTCCCAATAGTTGTGCCCATGAACGTCAGCTGCACCCGGACAGACTTCCACATCCAGATCCCCGTGCAGTCCCTGGCCCAGCTGAAGAGGAATAGGATTTATTTGGGGACCCCCTCCTGTGCAGCCCAGGTGGTTGGCAGGAACTTTAAAATACACACCAGGTTTGATACCTGTGGCACTGAATCCCAGGTAAGTGGCCAGCAGACCATCTCCTTTAAAGCAAGCTGTGTACATGGTTAGCCCTGTGCTGGCTGCAGAGAGGTATTCCCAGTCTCTCTCACACTTTCCCAGTAGATACTGGCCTGATTCATGGCCAACTCCTCCAAAAGCAGCTGCACAAAGCCCTGATGAGCCGTGTCCCTTGGCTTGCAGAGACGCAACAACACATCCGTCATCGTCAGCACCCTCTACATTGATTTTTCCATGGGAGACCAGGAGGACATCCACCAGTACGAGGTGCAGTGTGAGCCAAAGAGGAAGGAAGCCTCGGTGACCCTTATTGCTGGCCCTGATCCGTCCAGGCTCAGCCAGGCAGAAAACCTGGTGGATGCCCAGCAGTGGGAAGGGGAAGCGATGGATGCTCAGGAAATCAAGAGCCAGGACACCAGTGACATCGTCTTCATCAGCATCTGCATCCTGGCTGGGCTCCTCATGGTCATCGCAGTGGTGGGGCTGGTGCTTCTGTAGGATGCTCTTTCCAGACTCCAGCAATTGCACCCCTGCCCAGGGCAGAAAGGCACCCCAAAATCCACCCTCACCCCAGGCTGAGCCCTGACACAGCTGCCCAAACAGAGACACAGCTCCTTGGCCCTGAAACTGAGCTTGAACCCAACCTCCACCTTCTCCTAGTGCCTGAAAAATCTGGGCAATAGGCAGCCGTTTCCCTTCCCAATTTGTTTTCCTCTGTCTCAATCTGTCCATTTGGCTCGGGAATGCAATTCTTGCGCTCCCTAACTCTTCCCGCACCTGCTTCAATTTGTTTTCCCTGTAGTGCTGCTGCTTTCAGGAAAGTAACGTTGTTTGCCGATGGCTGCAAATCTTCCTGTCAATTATTTCTAGCTGAATTCTTGGAGGTACAAACCATCCCCAAATGTAGCTGTATTCCCAACAAATGTTCTCCGTGCTCCCGGCCCGTGCTTGGGGGGGACCGTGGAGCTGTGTTACAGGCATCTCCACCTGGCACACGCAGATGTAGCTCATGTAGGTGCTCCCAGGTGATGTTTCTGGGTGTCTGTGGGTGATGTGATGAGATGCATTTGCTGTGCCCTGGAGCTCCTCCTTTGATCTTCTCACGTTGTCTCACCTTCTCACAGGACTCACCTGAGCGCCTCAGCCAGCAGCAGCTGGAGGGGAGGAGAAGAATCCTCTTCTCCTCTATGTTTTCCTCCTTTCCATCATATCCAGGTGTCCATGGCTGTGAACTCTGTACCAGCATCACTCCTGAAGTCTGAAAACATGGGCAAATCCTGCCATGGCTTGGGGAGACATTGGAGCGTGGTGGAGGTTTTGGTAACCCTGTAAAGACAACCGTGGCAGGAGGGGCTGGCTCCCCTGGGACCTCAGTGACACCAGCCCTCCACTCATGATCCCTGCAAAAGGTGAACTCAGCACCTGAGAGCATGAAAATAAGAGTCCTGTGATCATCTGCCCCTCCAGAAAACTGGGCATCCTCGCCAAGAGCCCTGATGGATGCTGAACAACCCCTGCCTGCCTCTTGTGCCACCCCAGCACAAAGGACATTCCCCTTCAGCATCGAAGAGGGGGTGGCTGTCACAGAGCAGCCTGTGTTCATCCCTGTGGGTCAGAGCCAGCGTGTGTCAAAACCACACGAAATTTTGCTGTGGAAAGAGGCCACCCTTCCTCCTGCAGCCTGTGTGAAACACACTGCAGTGCAGGGAGAGATCTTAAAGTGTCCCAGTGTGGTCATTCAGGGCACAGCAAACCCCTTGTGCTGCTGAATCCAGCATTTAGCAGGGACTGATAGGAGAGTCCTGTCAGTGAAAGGCTGCCCTGACTGATCCTCCTTCCCTCTGGGACAGTTCTGTTCATCAGGGCATCAGAGGAAGCAGCAGCAAAGGAATAGGATGATGATGGAGCAGCTTTTCCTCCTGGATTGCACCAGGCCTGAGAGAGCGTCTGGGGAGGGAAGAAGGCCCAGAGCTGCCTCCTAACGAGGAGCCTTAGTTATCGGAGCCCGGATTGATTTGGTGTTTGTTGGGGCAACACATCGGCAAATGTGAGATTTCCAGGGGAAATATTTGCCAGCACCGTTAAGCTGCATTAAGGGAATGTTTTGAGAGCCTGTTGTGTGCAGAGATGGTAAACAAGGCCAGCCCCCCCCCGCTGCCTGCAAAGCCTCGCTGCCAGTTAATTGCTGGGTATAGAACTGTCAGCTTGAGACCATAGTCACAAGATTTGACAACTGAAAGAAACTTGAAGATATAATTAACCTTCTTGGTGGCCCAGATTTTGCTGAAACAGGTGAGCACTGCGGCTGCTCGTGCCTGGCGGGGAGCCCGTAGCACCCAGCAGCATCCAGCCCTTGCCTGCAGGACAGGCACCTCCTCGCCCAGCTGGAGCCTCCACAACCCTGCCATTTGCAAGGAAAAAGGCTTTTCTGGATAGCTGTTGGTGTGACACTCAAATAAGGAGTTGGACCTGGTCACCCCAGGGAGGGTTTCCAGCTCTGGCTCCAGTTCACAACCACTCAAGCATCCCTGGGTGCAACACTCCCCTGTGCACATCCCTGTGGGTGCAGGACTGGTTTGGGGGAGCAGCTCTGCTCCTGAGTCAAGGGGATCCCCAGCAGCCCCAGGCTTGCAGGGTATTTATTATCCAGGGGTCATGGATCTGTGATTAGTGCAACTCGAATGCCTGCAAAAGGCCTTTACACACTTGTTTCTGATGGCATTCACAGCTGCATCTGCCATTGGAGCAAGAAAAGCCTCTGGTGCTCACCAAACACCAGCCCTCCTCAGCCTCCAGTCATCCTCCACCATGTCTCAGGCTCTCCACTAGATTTAGGCACCCAATCTCTCCCTGCCCTGCAGGAATTCGCTCACTGGCATCCCCTGTTAAACCAGGTCTTCCCTGACGTACTGCTCTGGCTGGGGATGGAGCCCAGCAGGGGAGGGGGACTGCCCAAGTCGTTTCTTGAAACAAACCCTTCTCATGTAAAAGCTGCTCAGATGAGTGGCAAACAGATATCAGGAATCCATCACCAGCGCTCCTTGCCTCCACCATGCCTGTGGTCCTCAGTTTCCCTCCTTACGTTTGCCCAGTGCTTCCCGAGCAAGCGGGAGAGTGGTGGGCACGGGCAGTGCTCCCGTGGCTCATCTGATTATTTATTTAGAGCATGATGACTGGATTGAGGCGGGCTGGATGCAGCCACCCCATTTCCTGGCTTTGCTTATGGCCGTGGAGTCTCGTCTCTCCGGAGCAGACAAAGGCTTGGCTGTTCTGAGGGAGGGAGAGCCTCTGTTATCCCTCTGCAAACGTCTGTGTGCAAATCCGGTGAAGAACTGTCGGAAAATTGTAGATCATAGAAAACAGGACTGCAAGAGCCCCCAGGGGATCAATTGGTTTATTCCTCTCCTTCCCTGGGGAAATTGCTCATACTGGAGAGAAGCTGTGCTAAAATATCTGAAAAATCTCAGCCATGCTGTCTGTGTTTTCTCTATTTACCAGGAAGGTTTTCCTGATGTGTCACACTGTGAGGGTGTGCTGCTGGGGGATGTGCTTTTGTGCTGCTGCACTGGACAAGAGAACGATGGTGAAAGTGCCCCAAAATGGGCACTGCTGCTGGCACAAGATCCTGCTCCCTCTGCTCGGAGGCCCTGGGCACTGGGAAGGACTGGGTATTCCACTGTGGAGCTCAGCAAGCACGGGGTGTCATGATCCACCCCTTCCCAGGCAATTTATTCTATGTTATATTCACTATAAGTTTTCTGTGGTGACATCCACGGTCCTCCAGTGATTTCTTCTCTCTTCCCTTATTCCTCTGCTCAGAGGGTTATTTGTGTCTTTTCAGTTTTTATACTCTGATCCCACAGTCTGGGAGTGGGGTGCTTGTGACACCCAGGGAGCCAGTGCTGGAGCTGAGCCTTATGACTGAGGGTGCTGGTGGTGTGCAGCATTAAGCTCCCTCAGTGGGCACAAATCCTGCTGCTGTGGTTAATAGTTTGGGGTTTTTTCCCCTTCTTTCCAAAGGTATCCATAGCTGGGAGCATGCTCTCCACCTTCCACACTTCCCAAAACCCCTCAGCTCCAAAAGTGGAGGTGTGAAGGCCTGGGGAGTAGCTGATTGTGGCACCAACCAGCAGAGAGCTGCTTGCAAGATCCTTGCTTCCCATGCAGGACACACGTGGGATGGGTTTGGTCACCAAGGCTGGTAGCACTGGCAGCCCCAGAACAAACGTGGCCCTCAGCAGCACTGCCCAGCCAACCCCAGTCCCCCCCCGGGGCACAGCTGGGGACCACCTAGCCAGGAGGAACCATTCCCACCCTGCTTTAGCTCTTTATTTTTCCCTTTCCCCAGGAATGCCAGGAATTAAGCTGGCTGGGCTTTCCCTGCATTCTCTCCTCAAACATATTTTGGTAATTTAGCAAGGACTGGCCCTTGGGCAAGCACAAGGGCAGTTCACGGGCTGGAGCAGGGGCAGGTTTGCTGCTCCTCAGGGTGCTTGTTTGGGGGTCGGTGTGTGAGGCTGGGAGGCCACCAGCCACTTTTGCCATTGAGCCAGTCATGGCTCCGCAGGAGCTTGGCTTGGATGGGTCACTGGGTGTGGTTTTGTGCCGGGAAGGATGGAACTCACCAGGTACCCACTGGAGACCCTGGCCAGTGACACAGATCGTGCCACGAGGGTGTACCTGCCTTGGGGATCCAGGTGCCCACTGGCTATAGTGGCACAGATGAGGAGGCAGCAGTCAGGCAGCCCAGCCATCTGGGAAGACATAATGGATCAAGCATATGGACAATTAAAAATGCAATGACGGCATTTACCGGGAGCTGTTTTCCAAGCTTATTTTAAGCCCTGTTTCCTGATCATCACAGCCCCGGGGACAGCGAGGGCCCTGCTCGTGGGGATTTTGGTGTGTGCAGGCTGAGTGCTCCGTGACGGGTGGGAGAGTTCACAGCTGGATTTTGAGCTGACAGTCAGGTCTCTGTGGCAGCTTTGGGGGTACAGATTTGATCCTGCCTTATCTCTCTGCATGTTGCAGCCCTCCTCCTCCTCTTCCCTCTGTCTGGGGCAGGAGTGCAGTGTTTGCAATGTGAACATTCCAGCTTAGGCAAAATATTGGCCACAGCAGAAATGATTTTGGCTTTTTTATTTTTCTTGCCATTGGGACTGGCTGTGCTAGAGGAGCAGTGTTTGTCCATTATAGGAGCACCCTTTATAGTGAGATAACTGCTTGCTAGATAATAATATATAATTAGCAAGGATCGTTCCATAATCTGGTTTAATTGACAGAGAGCATGGATGTTGTTCAGGGGACTGCCAGCACAAGAACTGGAACATCATTAATTGCAGTGTAACCCTGGCATTCCCTTTTTTTGCTTCCTGTGACATGTCAGAGTTCCTTTGTGCCTCAGTTTCCCCTCCTGTGAGCTGCCAGTTCACCCACCTGAAGGCTGCTGTGCCCTGCGTGGAGGAGCAAGGCTTTGCTGGTTGTGGTCGACTGGGCTGGGGAATTCCCTCATGTGTTTCCCCCCCATCTGCCTCTTCTTTTCTGCTTCCCTCTGTCCCTCCACTGCTCCAGCCCCCAATTTCTGCTCCATAACATTCCCTGGGAGGGAAGTTCCTGGAACCTCCTTTGGACTTCAAGGATATCTGTGGCTGCTCCTTGCCTTAATGTCTCTTAATCCAGGGCCAGTTTAGCCAACCCTTCATATTACAGGGCTGCCAGGGAAGCAAATGAGATCTAAAAGTTTGGGTTCTTTTGTGAAGAATCCTTTGAAGAGCCTCTTGAAAGATGAAAACTGGTGAGCTGCTGCGCACTCTCTTTTCCAAAGGACAGGGAGGGTCTTGTCTACTCCCATCTTCTTTCACCCAAGTAATTTGTAGCAGGACAAAGCTCTCCTGAGCTGTGCCTGCTGATGGGGAACAGAGCAAGCTGTCACCTACTGCCTTCTCAAATCTGCTCTTCAGAAGCCAGGGTCAGAAGTCAGCTCTGGCAGGAGTGAATTCCCTCTTCCACCCCTCCTGGTGCTGCCCTGAGCCCACCCTGTACTCCCCAAGCATGGGGAGGGGGCTCAGGAGGTGACACCTCCAGAAGGTGCTTCCCTCCTCTCTTTGCTGGGTGTTCTCCAGAGGTCTGCCAGCTTTATGTATGTAACCCTTTGCTGAAAGGAATCTGTGGGATAGGCTTAGTCTGGAAGAAAAAAGGGAAAAATAAGAACTTTTCTTTAGATTGGGTGTCTCCCTCAATTAATGTTTCCCCTGTAAAAAGGGAACCAGAGATTTCAAAGTCTCCATGCCAGAGAAACTGAGCACAAAGCCCCTTCATCCTCCCTTTGAATCTGGAAGGGTTTCCCCAGCATCAGACTGGGCTGCATCACCCACGGGAGGGAAGGAAGAGCCAAGGAGCAGCAAACTGATTCAGCCGGTAACCCAAGGCATAAATAAACACAGTGTGCAGGTGAGGCTGCTCCATGGAGGGAATCTGGTTTTTATAGACTAATTAAAAACTTCATTAGTGCCAGGTATCAAGTATCCTGTTGTCACATTCAGCATCAGCCTTTGGGAAAACAAAGCCCTTTTTGGCCTATTGCTTTCCCATCTCTGTTTTTGGTTTTTGTCCCCACCTTCCTTTCTGGTTTTTGTTGTTAAAGCATTCCCTGGTTCCCTGAATTCCTCCTGTCCTGTGGGTCTTGAGTCCAACTCTCCAGACCCTTTTCCAGTTCCTCCAGTCAGTTTTCTGCAAAGCTGAGTCTGTGAATCCTCAGCCCAAATGTTACTGCCAGGTTCAACATCGAGATAAAAGAACTTTACCAGAGCTTTTCACGTGGGTTCCTTTGAAACAAGTTGGGCAAAAACATCAACCATTAAATAGAGGAAATTTATAGGAGAGTTTTCTGCTTGTGTGCAGCAACTCTGCATGCCTGCAGTTACTTCCTAAATGAAAAATATTTGGCACTGCCAGACTGTATCTGACCTGTGTGGGAAACTTCTCTGGCCTGGCTTTCATTAGACCAGAAGTTCTTCATTTTCAGGAATTTTGCTTCTCATACCAATAGAGAAAACACAGCCCAGCACCAGGAACAGGAAGCTGAAAATAAATAGTGCAGGTCTTGGCATTGCATTTCTGATGCAAAAGCTGTGTCATTCATTGATCCTGCACCCCTCCTGACAGTCCAGGATACACAAATTCAATTACAGCTGTGTAGTTTGAAGCTATTTAAGTGGGAAATTGAGCTGATTGCTTGTAAGAAATCGAGGGTTTTCCCATTTCCTGCTACAGCCTGGCCAACAAGTGTTACATCTTACTCAATATTACCCACAGCATCACCACCCAAGGATCTGCCAGTTTCTGCCTCCAACACACCTAACCTTAACTTCCTACAAATGAAACCTCTGTGTTCAGCTGTTTGAGGACACCTTCAATGTGTACAGGCAAAACTGGTCCTGCACTGGCCCAAGCAAACAGAACAGTGTAGATATTTTCAAGAAAACCTGTAATTTCTAATTAAATTTATGGAGTTCAACACCTCAGGTAAGTTTTGGGTGTTTTTGCTAAGGGTCTACAGATGAAAAAAGTATCTAGCAGATCCAAGTAATGACAGTCAGTCATTTTTTAGGGTGAAGATATGAACACTGTGCCTGGAACAGCCTTAGTAATAGCTTATGGAGAACAAGACAACTTGTGGCATGAAAGAAATTAGAGCAAATAGAAAGGCAAGATTTCCAGTTTTCAATAACTAGAAAGAATTTAAACAATAGTTTGTTGCTTAGATTTGTTCACGCAATCATTCTGACCCATGTTCCTTTTGGAGAAAAAAAAAGCCTTTAAAAAAGGAGTATTTAGTTTTATTTAGAGAATTCATTACAAGTTTTTTTTTTCACATTACAGTAAGAACAAGCACCATGTTTACATCATGAGTGAGGTTTGGAAGGCTGAGTGAGCTGCTCCTTGAACAGCAGAGGCATTAGACAGCACCTTTACCCTGGGGCTTTGGAAAATGCCCCAAATCACAGGATCACTGAGATGATGGAAGTTACTGAAACCCATTTTGCATCCAGTTCTGGAATGCAACAAAGGGAAATCACCTTGGCAAAACAGCTTTTGCCACAGGCAGGGCCCAGCTGCAGCAGACATGGCTGATCTAGGGCTAACTAAACTAAGAGTTTGCAGTTATCCACTCCGAATCCCCTCCCATGGACCAATTACCCTGAATTCCCAGTATTGCCAACCAGCGCAGCACAGAGCTGCTCCTTGAAAAGGGTTATTCAGTTGCTTACACCTGAAGATCCACATCAGGGATGGAGCTAAACTGAGCTACGACAAACAGGCAGAAGAGAGAAACAAGTGAGTGAGAAAGGATGGAAAACACACAGCAGAGTAGAAGAAACTTTCCATGCAACAAGGCCACGTGGATTTCTACCAGGTCAGATTTACAGCACCCATTCCATCAGTAGTTCTTCCCTCCAGCAGCCCTGCCCATGGAGTGGTGCCAGGGAGTCACAGAGTCAGCCCTCCTGCACTCCCCTCACCACAGGAAGGGCTCCCAGTTCCAGGGAAATGCAGTCACAGGAAGTTCTCCCTCGGGATCAGGCACAACACCTCACTTTTTGTGGCTCTGTACAAAGGCAGGGACGGTGAGTGTGCCATCCTTGACTCCTGCCCGGGTCTCAGGTTTGTGCTTTAACGAGAAGACAAGGGCCCGCACGGCCCTGCGGTACGGAGCGCTAATGAGGCGGGAACAGAGATGAAAAGCTTCGCGCTCAATATTTTCAGCCAGTGGGTGATCAATCTGAAAACAGCAAAGTATAAAATTAGATCTTTACATTTAATAAGGAGGCCAGCTGATTGAAATTGGAGTTCAGGGCTTTTCAGTGTTTCTTCATTAATCAGCATAGATTCAAGGGAATCTGCTTCCCATCACAAGTGTAACAGGAAGAGCAATTTAATTCCACCCTAGCAATTAAGGGACAAGGCAGCGTGGTCAGTGGCAGGGAACATATCCCCACCTCCAGCTGGGTGGCAGTACTTTGCCATCACAACAGGAAACTAATCTGTGACAAGCACTGGGTATCAAGCTCAACTGCAATTATAACCTATGCTGCAGTGTCTCCATAAAGCTCACTTTTGATCCTGCTGATATAAGGCACCTTGGATACTATTTTAAACTTGGTACCAACAGCCACTCTTAAGACATGCCAAACACTTGGCAACTCTGCCTGGTGCTATAAAGGGAAATGTGGGCTCTCTGTGTGTGGAAGAAGGTGTAATTAAGAACGCAGAAAGGGATTTGCTAAATGTTAATTATGTAGTTATTGCTTCAATATGTGCCAAAACTTGTAATTCAGCACAGTTTAGGAAAAAATCCCCCACCCTTCAAGAAATGGTTTTAATTTCACTTCTGCCTTTTGTGATGGGGAATCTCCCATGCTTTGCATGCAGGAGATTCCAGTGAGCCAAGCAGTATTCCTGCAAGTCCTTCACCCATGCAGGTTTTGGTATCCATCACTAAAAAGCCTCTTGGATCCACTCAGCCCCACCTTCCCTCCTTTCTGTCAGTCTCTCAGGTGTCAGTGCAGCAGCTGTGGCTCCCCTGCCTTGACAAGCAGTTCAGCTGCTGTGCCCTCTGCTTGCACATGTGGTGGCTGCAGGTGTTTTCAGGTGAGTCCTGTTCAGAGGCAATTCTGCTTTACCCAATTCTACTCGTTTTAGGCTGGTACCAGAGTCTTTATGTTCCACAGATTTAGACTTTACTACCAGTCTAATCACCATGCATAGCTGTGCTTTCTAAGAACTAAGCTTGACCCAGCAAAGGTGAGTTCCCACCTTTCTGAGGCATTCCTACAGCAAACCATCCTTCTCTGCTGCCCCAGACCGGATGGACTGGGAGCTGGAGAGGTTGTTCTCACAGCTAGCAAACACACAGCTTTGAAACTCTTGAGTGTTTATCACTTGACTTGCCATTTAAAGGATAATTAATTAATAAATTGAAAAGGATAATTATTATGGCAATTCATAGACCAAGCAAACTAGTTATTAAGCCTTACAGCAAAGCCCTGTTCATTTAGTTAAACATACCTGAGGGATCTGGTATTTATCACCACTTTATATACTGTCAGCCTTGCCTCTCTGTTTTTGCTGTAGATTTAAATTTACAAATATTTAATTAGGAAACACCCCAAAAGTCCCACTGTTGCTTTCACAGCTGTTTAGTAGGAAAAACCTCATGTTCTATTAATTTCCTCCTTCTCTTGTACAGCCCAACTGCAGGGGCTACACGAGTAATCTGCTGACAGGTTATGGAAATGACAGCAAATACACCTCGCTTCCAATTAGCAGGTTCACTTGGTTAACAACCAAAAAACATTATCTACCTTGCAAATGAAGTTACTTATAAATAGGGATGTGCTGTGAATCCATAAAAATAGGAACAGATCACCCGGTCCTGTCCCCACTCTGCAGGCAGGACCAGCTTGGCAGTGGCTCTGGCTGGAAAAGGTGTAACTTGTTCCTACAAGAAGGAATTTCTGGAGCCTCAGACGAGTGGCTCTGGGCTGTACCTCTAACTCCAGGGCTTCACAGAGCAGCTTCCGAGCATTCTTCCTGAAAGCCTCGGTCTTGGGATCGCTCCTGACCTCAATGGGGGGCCTGTTGGAGTGGGCCCTGATGGAGGTTCTCCACTCCCTGAGAATGTCCTTGGCCAGGCCGGACACGTCGGCATCGGGGTGTTTGCGCATCTTGTTCACGGTGTGCCCTGCAAAACAGGAACAGCTCCTGTGGGACTGGCAGCTGGGAAAACATACCACTGACACCAGTCAGAGCATCTTGGTGCTAGAGCAGCCACACACGGTTTTAACTCGGGCAGACTCAGCAAAACAACCAAAGCACAGACACAAACGTAAATACAAAATGACTGAGCAAGGAGCTAAGCGTGGAGTTCGTGTACCTTGGCTTCTGCAGGGATTTTTGCCAGAGCAATTATCAAGGAATTGTGAAAATCACCTTCCCGAGTCACCAAGTTGTGGAGTAACACTTATGTAATGCAGGGCTACGCTAGTTTTTTACACAGATCCTGGATCTGGTGAAGGCTTTTAAGCCTGACCTACAAAAAATGCTGGTTTTTAACTGGAAACCCCTTTAAGGAAGCAGATGTTGCTGGTGATGGCTGTAGCATTTTAACATGTGAACACCATGCTGACTCCAAGCAGAATCTTTCCCATCGAGAGGGTTTGGCAGAGCAGAAGAGGTTTTCCCCTACGAGGAGACAAAAGGGACGTTCCTCTTTCCAGAGGGGTGTTTTCCCTGGCCAGGAGCGCTTTCGGCCAGGAGATGTCACTGTTAGGCTTCAGCGGCTCTTCCAGCCCGGCGCTATTCAGGCAGGCATTGGGAAAAAATCCCGGGAAAGGCCTGAATAAGCTGAACGTGGCAAATGCAACGACAGATCACGAGGACGGGGAAAGGGGCGGGTCACATCTCCTTTTCCAGGGCTCTGTGTACAGAGATCCGTTTGCTCTGATGGCAAACAAAGGCCGGGATGCTCTCCTTGTTCGGGAAAGGCCGGGACCGTGTGGTCACACGTTATCCCTCCCCCAAGTCCTATGGAGCTGCCCAGCTGCTGGGGATTCCTCGGGGTGAGGATGCAGGAAGCAGTTCCAGGCCACTCTGAAGAGATTTTCTCACACGTTCAGAAGATTCAGCCAAATCAGCTAAATGAGCACTGACAGCAGGAGAAGGAATAAAACACACAGGTACCAAGGAGAGCTCTTCAAAACTCTGACCACAAAACGGGTGATGCAGTATTTTCTGGGAGGAATCAGAGGACAGCTGACTTTTTCAGTACAAACTGTGAAAACTGCAGGCTTAATATCAACAATATTTCATTGGCAGCAATTTCCTCATTTCTTAAAAAGCTTCCAAACGAATCTCTTGTGTACTGACAAGCCAAGCAGACACAAGACAGCCTAATATTCACAGTTTAGACAGACCAGATGTACCTATTTTAGTGGAAAGTAACACTTCCTTGGAAGGTATTTTCTTCTTCAGCTCTTCCAAAGCTTCCATCAGGTTCTCTTTTGGTTGCCCAGGAAGCTCAAGTATAGACTTCCATCGTTTTATGTCTTCCACAACCACAACTCTCTGGGAAAGAGAAAAGCCATTAGGAAAGTGGAATATTGTTATGATAAAAAAGGACACTGCCTTCATCTCAGCTAATGGGGCTGTTATCAACACATGAATTATTGATCATGACATGAACCAGAGCACAGAATGTATGATGGGCACTTGCTTGGAATTAGAAAACTCCTGCAAATCAAGACTGAAGTAGCCAGAAAGCAAAGTGAGAGGCTTCATGCTGGTCTGCCAGACTCTGGGGACGTAACAACAAACGTCTCCTAGAAGTGTTTTGAATTCAAGAATCCATTGTATAAGTATCTCTAAATAGGAAAAGGGATTAAGACAGAGGTGACTGATTATCCTTAGAATCCTGCTCAGATTGACTTAAAAAGTAAAACAATGCCAGCAAGGTGAGAAACAAAGCATTAGGGAACACGAATGCAGACCTGAGTACACTGCAAGGCTGCAGTATTTTTCACTGGTTTTGCCACAGACCTTGACAGAATAGACTTCAAACAGCACAAGTCTTGTATTTTGGATGTGAGGCACCTTATTCAGCAATGCTCAGACAACTGCAGTGCTTTATGCACCATTCTTTTGATTTCTGCCACACATCGATGAACTTTTTGGTGCAGCAAATGTTTTGCTGTTGTGCTTCTACGAGCAGGGGACCAAGAGGGGCTCAGCTCTTGCGCAGGTCTCACGCAGGACGGCCATGAAATGATCGGAAAGGTTTTCCTTGCTGGGGAGGGAAGAGAGCCAGCTGGAAATACTGAAGCTGGCGGTGTCACCGGGCTGTCCTCGAATCGTGTGCGCAGCCTGACCCTGCACCACCCATGGAACCCCTTCCAAGGCAGCAGAGCCCTCTGCACTTGTACAACCCCTTCCCTGCGAGGATCGCACCTCAGCGCTGCAACGATTTCGGTGCAGCGCCGGTGTCCGCACATCGCTCCTCCCGCGCCGCCCCCCCGCTCCCTCCCGCCGGTGACCTGCCTTGAGGGACTCGAGGGTGACCTGCCGGCAGGCGCGGGGCGCGGGCGAGGCCCGGCGGGGGCTCTGCGGGCCGCGGGCGCGGCGCACCACGAACCGGTCCATGTTGGCCCTGCCGCCCTTCCTCACGGAAGCGGCCACCGCGGCCTCGCCATTTCCGCCCGGTAGTTCCCACCAGGGGCGAGGCCCTATGGGATGGCCGGGGGTAGCCCGCGGTGCGGACTACACTTCCCAGCAGGCCCCGCGCGGGAGGCGGTGCCGCGCCTCGCCCTTTCCGCACGGTAGTTCCCGCTGGGGGCGAGGCTCTGTGGAATGGGTGGGGATGCCCCGTGGCCCGGACTACGCCTCCCAGCAGCCCGCGCGAGGGGCGAGGGGCACATCTCGCGAGAGGCTGCTGGCGGCCGGTGCGGTGGCGGAGGGATGAAGATGGCGGTGCGGCGGGGAGGCCTCGCCGTCCTCCTGCTGCTGCTGCTGCCGCTGTTCCTGGTGATCCGGGCCGGAGCCGCCGCGGAGCCGCTCCCCGCCGCCTCCTCCGAGGCCTTCGACTCCGTGCTGGGCAACACGGCGTCGTGTCACCGCGCCTGCCAGCTGACCTACCCCCTGCACACCTACCCCAAGGTACGGGCGGGCCCTGCCCGCACCTGCGCCGCTTCCTCCGCCTCTCCCGGGGCCGGCACGGCCCTTCCTCTGCCCCTCTCCCCCTGCAGCTCCGTCTCTTCTCTAGAGACAGATACTTCGTTATGTAAATAGATGGGCAGGCTGCCTCCTGCCAACGAAGCGCTGTTGTCAGAGTACAGCTTTGTCAGTGCTGGGGTTTGTGTGGGTTTGGGGCGTTTTGCTGCTCTTTTTTTCCTCCTGTTCCTAAAAAAGCAGCTGTCATTTGGCTTGGGCCGCTCCATATTTTGGGCACTAAAACAGTGCTGTGTTCGTGGCAGGGCAGAGGTCCTGAGTCAGGGCACCAGTGTGGCGCTTGGATGTTGAAGGATGAAGCATAAATGATGACAAACGAGTAGCTTGTCAGAGCCTTCATGGGAGTTTTTAATCTCATGATAAAATACTGAAATAATGTGTCATAGGAATTTAATTGCATACCCCAGAGTTTGCTGTTGGTTCGTGCTTTGCACCGCTTTGAACTACAGGCTTAAATTTGGAAAATCCGAGGTCAAAAATCTCATCTTTCCTTGTTCTTTGTTGGCAATAAACTTCATTATCAGCTGTGTAGCAGGTGGGACTCCTACCCAATATTTGGGATTTCACAGGAAGGCAGCAGGCAAGTGGAGCAGTGCCAGGATCAGGTAACAGGGCTTTGTCTGCTTCCCCCTGGAATTCAGCTGGATTTTGTATCTGATACTGGTGTCCCCATGGAAAAAGCAACAAGGAGTTGTGTGGAATATGAGTAAATTCACACGTGTACTTATGGCTTGTTTTGCTGCATTGCTCTTGTTTCTCTTGCAGGACCTTTGAAGTTCAAGAAGGGCTGATATTTCTGTGATTTTTATTGTACTTCTGAATTTTGTTACTTTACTTATTGAATATGAATTTTGACATGTGTTGTAGGAGCTGTTCACTAATGCAGTCACATCTTTTACGTTTAGTGTTTGTTCTGTTTGTCACAAAACTGCTGGTGGAATTGAAGGAAATTTATTTTAGTTGTGATTGGAAAATAAGGCAAACTTCATTGAGACTATCATGGAAATATATCTGTAAAGCTGATTTCTCTGGATATCAAATTACAAAATGGGTTTTCTGTGACAGCACCACTCACCTTGTCAGAGTTGAGTTTTAATTTATATTCACGATTTTCTATTCTTGTACCTTTAAAGCACAAGAACTTGTGATCTCAGTTTTAATGGCCAGGTCATTTACAACAGGTTGTTGGAGAGGTGTGGTGTGTTTGGGGGTTGTTAAATAAATTGCACCTGTGCAGTCTGAGTGGCTGCTGCCTTTGAGGTTCTGGTTCATGGGTCAGTGGCAGGGTGTGGTCAGGGGTGGGACACTCCCTGACAGAGGCTTTAGTTCACATCCTTCCCCTTGGTGCTGTGAACAGGAGAAATCCTAGGTGTAGGATTTCTATATTTGCTTAATTTTAATAGTTGGCAGTGGGGAAACACTTTTGCCCTTCAGTTCAATACAATAAATAAACATTTGTGTTTGTGGAGCTGGTGTGGCAGTGAGCAGAAAACCAGGTTGCTGTGTAGGACGTCGGAAGATAATCTCTTTTTCTGATAGTTCTGTTGTAGTTCTGATTAGAGTCATTAGTCTGATTAGATACATTGTATTACACTGTTAAAATTTGAGGTTTTCTGTCCTTTCCTGCTGGGTTTTACCACTTAAGTTTTGAGAATGGAGATTTTCTACTCTTTGTAGGGTTAAACTTGTGTAAGACTTGTAAAAGACTTGTGTAAGTCTTTTACAGCACTGTCTCTTCATTTCAAACACAACACTTTATATGATTTTGCTTGTGAGCTGTGGGTCTGGAATTACAAAATAGCATTTCCAGGTTTGCTCACTGCAGAAGGAAAAACTCTGATTGAAATAAATCCAGAAGTGTGCTAGTGCTGCTTGTCTTGGGCTTATTTCGGGGTTGTAGGTCTGGTAGAGGGAAGGAGGACAAAAAAACCCAACCAAACAACAACAACAACAAAAAAGTTTGTTTTTTGACAATTGATTGTGGTCTGGAGGGATGCAAGCCTTTGTTGTGCCTCCCCAGGAAGAGGAGCTGTACGCCTGCCAGCGGGGCTGCCGACTCTTCTCCATCTGTCAGTTTGTGGACGACGGCGCCGATTTGAATCGGACCAAGCAGGAATGTGACTCTGGTGAGCCCTCAGAGCCCCCTCACCATCCCACCCCATAATGGAGGGGAGAGCAGCAGTGTCTGAAAGGGTGGTGGCATTCCTTCACTTGCTTTGGGTTTGTTTAACAGCTTCTTGAAGTCTGTGTACAGGATATTAACAAACAAAATCTTAGGGGAAGGTTGTTCTCTGTGAGTTTCTCCTTAGTGTTGCAGTTTTCCTGAACTTCTCAAGTATCATCAGTCTTGTAAATAAATTAGAAATACTTCATTTTACTATAAACAGTTTGTCATAAAAAAACACAAAATGCCTGGGGGCAAGTCCAGTCAAATGAACACTTTTCTTTTAATAATTCCCTGTGACAATCAGTCCCCTTTGCCTTTCCTGACAAATTTGTGTATGGAAGTGACTTGTTCAGTGGAGCAAGAGCACAGATCTTAATGTGCCTTGTAACTTGTGGTCTAGGCTACATCCTGAGCTTTGCCTGCAGCTAAACCCTTGGGAATGAGGTACATGTTTTGTTTGGAATAGGCCTTTAAGTACTGGTTACTAATTCTCTCAGGCTATCTGTGTTAGAGCAAAGATTTCTCAGTGAAGATGAAATATAGAATCATTTAAGTTGGAAAAGACCTTTAAGGTCATCCAACCATTCCCCCAGCACTGCCAAGCCCACCACTAAACCATGTCCCCAAGTGCCACACCTTTTAATCCCTCCAGGGATGGTGTGTGATACAGGCCAGTTAATAATGGGTTTGGAATTGTATAGAACTTCCTTCCAATAATATTGAGGAAGCTGATTCACAGTATTGTTCAGAAAGGAAAGGTAGGAACTCTCCATCTTTACTGCCAATAAGCACCAGGCCAGCTCAGGGGAGGCTTTTGTCCTCTCAGTAGCTCATGAAAGTGAGAGCTTGTGGCCAGCTCAGGTAGGGAAGCAGAAGCCTGGCATGCAGAGATGCTCATGTGCTACAAAACTGCACTAAATACTGCAGAAATGGGCTAATGCTCCAGTCTGTCACACTGTGTGTAGCTGTGATACAGCCTGTCAGTGGAGTTGTCAAACCACACACCAAAGAGTGCCATAAAGCAGGGTAATGTAGCAATAGAGCACATGGAGAGTAATGGAACAGTTGCTTATTTCTAGTTTAACTCTCCTTACTGGGGCTGTTGTCGTTGCTGGCTTATGTTCTGTAATCTGCTGGTGGGTGCCCTGAGTGTTCTGTGCTTGGCAGATCCATCTTGGCTGCTCTGCTCAGCTCTGTCTCTGGTGCTTCCTGCAAACACTGACTCGTGGCAGTTGTAGCATGGAATGGCTGCTCAGGTGCCATGAGCTGAACACTCCAATGTTTAGCTGCTGCTGCCACACTTCCTGCCAGCTTCTTAGTCTTCATGATGGTCCATTTGTTCCTCTGGAAAATTGGGAGAGCACCTGTCCTCTGTGTTTGGTTTGATTCTTTAGTTCAGGTACTACTGCAACACTGTCCACCTAAGCTTTAGAATTGTGCAGGAGAGCTGTGCCTGTGTATCATCTGCCTGATTTGTCCATGGGCAGAATAAACTGAATTATCCTCTCCAAATAATTTAGATTTCTTGGTCTTTATGATCTCTAGTGAGCAATTAATAGAAGCTCTCTGTAAAACGAAGAGTTGGCTTCATTTTTCGTAAGAAATTATTCCATAATACTTTCAGTGCAGTTTCTGTATTAGCAGGAAATGTTCTTTTGATTTTCCTGTGATACCGTGGCTTCTGCTGTTACCTCAAAGGGATTTAATGGACTGATGGTCCCTCTGTTCTCTTTAGGATTCCATCTCTGTTCTCTGATGTTTTATGTGATGTCTAGACGAAAGACATCTGTGGTGGTAGTGGGGGGATCAATGAGAACTTGTATCCCTGAGCTCAGCCAGGGTAACGTTGGTGATCACTTGCTCTGATTGCAGCCAGATTTCAACTCCCTGCTCTGTTGAAGCTCTGTTTGTGTCATTAGACCTCAGAGCAAATGCTCCCCTGGGATTGCCATGTCTTCCCCTGCAAATGGGATTGTCAACTGCTGCTTTGTTTCTGTTCCAACTTATACTGAGAATGTTTTCTTAACTAAAATGCAGAATTTATCGTCTCATTTGGGGAACTTCTCCCTTGCAGCCTGCACTGAAGCATACTCCCAATCTGATGAACAATATGCTTGCCATCTTGGATGCCAGAACCAGTTGCCATTTGCTGAGTTAAGGCAAGAGCAAGTAAGTAGGTGACATGTTTTTCAAATACCACCTACTTGTTTCTGTTCAGTGTGTGTCTTCTCTTTTTAAAATTTCTTCACATGGAAAATAAATCTTCCTAAGGACTGAAATCTAGACATGGGATGAGGGGTGAGCAAGAACGTAACGTCTGTCCTTTTCATGTAAAAACAAGTGGAAAAAATGTTAATGTTGTGCTTGCAGTTGATGTCCCTGATGCCAAGAATTCATCTCCTCTTTCCTCTGACACTGGTGAGATCGTTCTGGAGTGACATGATGGACTCAGCTCAGAGCTTCATCACATCCTCATGGACTTTCTACCTTCAGGCAGATGATGGCAAAATTGTCATATTCCAGGTGCTTCCTTTTTTCATTGAGATTAAGGTGTCCTGGCTGCTGACTTTAGCTCTGCTCCTTCCAGTCACAGAAAAGACTGTAGAACACTATCACAAGTGTTTAGTTTTTGCTAGTATTTCACTGCCCTTAGGGCCATTTTGAAATTCAAACTTAGAAGAATGGAGCATACCTTAAGGTTAATTTCTGTATTAGTTCTGAAAATGTGAATTATCAAAATCAGTGAAAGCTTTCTAGCAGGATCTCCTAACTCCTTATTTTGTTTTAGTCAAAGCCAGAAGTGCAGTATGTTCCACAGCTTGATCAGGAAACTGGAGATACAAAAGGATCCTTGTCGCTGAGTAAAACAGCCTGTAAGTTGTTCTTTGTGCTTTGGAAGAGTAAATGCAAATGTTCCCTGTCAAGCAAATTAAAAACATGAAGTTACAGGTGGCATATGACAACAAATTTTTAGAAAGCTGCAATAGAATTATTTACTGTGCAGAATGCACTGTGTACACTTGGCAAAATGCGGTAGAAACCAAGCTCTGCTGGAAATGGAAAGCTGCAAGCTGGGGCTGTTCTAAAAGCTTCCTTTTATGCTCTCTGTACAAACAAGGTGTGTGGGTTTGGGTTTCCCTTCCCTGGCTCTCCTGACCCTGTTTGTGCTGTTGTCCCTCAGCAGACGGACGCCCAGGGAGCTCCCAGACATTCCGGGGACTCTTCGAAGAGCGAGCGAGCGACAGCTTCTTCAAGTGTCTGTCCATGTACGTGTGTCCTGGCATGGCTGTGCCCCCTGAGGGGGGTAAAGGCCTTTCCTCTGTGTGTGCAGCACTGCGGGGAGGGCTCAGGGTCTCCAAGGCTGCAGGTTTAGGATGCACAGCATCACAGTTTTGTATCTGAACATTAGTGCTGCTTTGCTGTGCTGGCCCCGTGCTTTGTGCAGGCTGTCCTGCCAACTTTGATTTTTCCTTTCCATTTCAAGTGAACAACATATTGATAATTTCCTACACTGTTTTTCGAGTGTGTTCTGGGAACTGTTTAATCAATACTGTGTTTTGTCTGTTCATTAGCTCTGGATGTGTTTTAGGGCAAAGCACTTGTTTTGGGACTGTTATGTAGCAGACTGGTAGGTCTTGTTTCCAGGCTGAAAATACTCAGTGCGTATTTATTAAAGCTTTTTTACTTTCTGCTTAGAAGTTTACACATGGAGGATCAGTGAGTTTCCCCCAAATGCATAACAGAAAAATCTGTTTTTAAATCTGTAAACAGGAGGATGGTTAGGGCCCAGTAACAGAATCCAGCAAGTCTTTGTGATATCAAACAAGCATTAGAGTGCCCAGGAGTCTGCAGTGGGCTGTGTAGCTGGAAGAGCCAGAGACTAATGAATTGGCAGGAAAGGCAGTCAAAAATGAGCCAAACTTTTTAGAGATCCATTGTCTTGTATTCAGTCTATGAAATCTATCAACATTCTTCTCATTTCAGAAATTCCAGTTGGATTTTAACCACTACACTCGTCCTGTCAGTGCTGGTGCTGCTCTGGATTTGTTGTGCGACTGTAGCTACAGCTGTAGAGCAGTATGTTCCATCTGAGGTACTGCATTTCAGAACTGCAGTATTTGGAATTCATTCATTGTATTGCTTTTAGGTTACAGCTGTCTAGAGACTAAGGAATATTTGGGAAGTTCAGTTGAGGGTTTTTTTATTTTGCAGCTGTGGATGGCAAACCAATTTTGTGTATTTAAATGATGATCTTATAGCTGAGCATTTTTGCTCTTTCCTGTGGCTCACAGGAGCTCTGAGCTTTACTCAGACATGATGTCTTTTGGTTTGTAGTGCTCTACTCGCAACAACCTTCAGATTGCTCTGAACAAATGGAGGCTGACTGCCATCTCTCTGGGAATGAAGCTGTTCCGAGGGTGGGGTGGTGTAGGGGGGACCCAGTGTGGGTTGAATGCAGGAGGATCAGTAGTGAGAACAGAGTGACAGCACAGTACTGGTGAGTGCAGAGGGTCTGACTGAGGGGAACAGGCACTCTCCCAGTGCCCAGAGAGTCCTGGCTGACAGTGTTTGCACACCAAAGGAGCTGTTACACAAACACTGTATCTGCCCTCGTTCTGGCAGATTTAGTACAATTCTTCTGGATGCAAGTCCAGTTCTAGCCATGAATTTCAGCTGTTACAGAAAGCCTTGTGCAGCGGAGCTGCAGCCATCAGAACCTGGAATGCAGCTGCCTAATGAAATTCATTTTATTCACAGTATGGACAGTCTTTGTCTTAAAGTAACTTGTTTAAATGTTTCAGAAGCTGAGCATCTACGGAGATTTGGAATACATGAACGAGCAAAAACTCAACAGATACCCACCCTCTGCACTTGTTGTTGTTAGATGCAAGACTGAGGAACATGAAGAAGCAGGACCTCTTCCTACAAAAGTCAATCTGGATCAATCTGCAATTTAAATCCGTTGGATCCAATAGACTAATTCTAACAGAGCTAGCAACTCCTGATTGATTGTGGTGGTTCTTCAGATGAGGAGCTTAGCAGCCAGTCTTTAATGCAAATAAAGTTGCAGAATCAACAAATGTCATGGGATTTTGTTTTCAGCTAGTAGAAAAGAGTCAGACATGAATTTGTTTGTTTCCAGGCATAATCACTTTTCACTGGTGTTTGCTATGTGTCTTTTTGCTTACAAAAGTTGTAAGCATGCTTTCCATACTTCTGCCAGGACACTTTCAAACTTACTTGTGTGTTCTAGGATGTAATGTGTACAGTCAGAGTTAGCTTTGTAAAGGTATAAGACATTTTAAGTAGGCAGGAGATGCCTTTCTAGTGTTGCACTTTCTGTTGTAGTTAAGAGAAAATATTATAAAATTATCTGCTGATTTTTTTTGTGCTTGTTAATGTCCATGCAGAAACAACCCTGTCTCCAAAAATATAAATATATTTTTTCTACGATGTGGCAATGTTCAAGGTGGAAAGCATTTGTGAGGTACTTTAAGCTAGAACTCAGCTTGTGAAAGATGGAAACTTTGTTAGAATTTACAGACATATCCCTTCACATGCAGAACATTACATGGTCAGTTATTTTGTCGAACTTTAGCCTTTAAGTCTTAAATTGCTTGTAAAGTTAGCACCTGTGTTTTCTGAAAACTTCTACTTTCTGTTCTTGATTAACTATTCTGGTCTTGTAACTTCATTTACAGAAACAAGTTGATTCCTGAGAAATGAGAGCAGAAAAATAAAAGTGACTGTATAGAAAATGTTGACTTATATAGCTTTTTGCTCTGGTTAATTATTGACCACAACAGGCTCAGGGTGAAAGCCTGTCTGTAGCATTCCTCTCATGGGCAACGTGACCTGATTTCGCTGTGTGATTCACTAACACAGTGACAACAACTCACAATGTCCCTCACATCTCTAACCTATTTTTTGTGGATCCTATGATATGCAGGTTCCCACAGTGTTGACAAGTTGGGGGTGTCAGTGATTTATTTTAGGGTGTCAAAGTGAATGCTGCCTTGAATGCATGGTCTCCAGTTCACTGTCTTGTCTTTTTTTGTTGATTGTACAGAATTCCCTCAAAAGCTTAAAAAAATGTAATGAAGAACTGTGGAGATGCTGGGTGGTGCAGTGATGTGTTCCCTTACTCAAACCTGGCTCAGTGGTCATTCCCAACTTATCTCTGAGTGGGTGGTTGTGTGACTGCAGCTTATGGAGCCTTTGTTCTAAGCAGGTTCCTCTCAGCCTGCAGGAACTGCAATCTGAAGCCTTAAATGATCAGTGCCTCTTGATGCAGAATTCCTCAGTGGGACAGCCCGGAGATTTGGGTGCCAGCAGCCGGTGCCCTATGTGTAGGTGTGATTGCAGAGGCCTTGCTGTGAGAAGGGGCAGGGTGATGTCTGGGGCCACTCTGCCTTGGCAGGGACAGCAGATCCCTCTGTCTGATCCTGCAGCAGCGATGCAGCCGCGTTTCTGCTGGCGCAGGCAAAGCCCGGCACGGCCCCGCCCTGCTCGGGATGCCGGAGCTCAGACGGGATGTGTGCAACCCTGATCAGCAATTCCTCTGCCAATGCTGGCTTTACTTCGGGGATTAGTGCCCATCTTCTTAGCACTGTGGTGGTTGGGATTTCCAGAAGAGACTTCAGCAATCTCTGTGTTTTCTAACTGAATGGCTCGTGGAAATGTTTGCAAGTCTGTTAAAATGTTGTTCTTTACCATTACACGCGGTTGCAGAGGGAGCAGCTCCGTGCAGACGTGGCTCTTTGCCTGTTCCAGCGTGGACAGTACAACGTCTGTTAGGCTGATGACTTGATTTCACAAAACTTTCTCTTCAAAACTCCATTGCTTACAGTCCTGGGCTCGAGTTAAGCAAACAACTTGTGCTTTCATTGGGTGTTTTGTCTTTTGTTTGCTGTTTAATGGCATTTCAGCTGAGTGATCTGTGCAGTGCAGCCAGGGATTCAGCAGTGTGCCCGTGGGTCACAGAGAGCTCTGTGCCTGTGGCACTCTGGCACTTGGCACTGCTGTATCCAGAGCGAGCCAGAGCCCGAGGAATTTGGTAAGTGTTGTACTTGTAAACTTGTCAAAAGATCTTCCCTCAGTAAAATCAGATACTAGCAAGTAATTGAACTGTTTCTCAAGCTTTCTAATCTAAATGGACTCTTTACACTATCTTGGCATTTGGCTTTGCAAAATGTAATTTCCTATTCATTTTTTTGTTAAACGTTTGATTTACTGACATCTCCATTTTCAGAGGCTGCAATTTGGGTTTGAGCTCTGCTCAAAGCCGCTGTTTAAATGAAGGGCCTTAAATTATTGAAATTGCAGGAGAAAAGCATTTTGTATTCACTCTAGGCATGTGTTCAACCGAACCTGTATCAGATTTAGAACAGAATCATCTGGACACAAATGAGGTGACCCTCTTAAGTGTGTGCAAATCACTGCTGGCAGAATTAGCCAAGGTACATTTGGGGGAAATAGGGGTTTTTTTTAGGTGCTAGAATTAGCAATAACCTTCTGTCATACTGGATACCTTCACATTTGTTGCCTCTTCAGCTTTTCTGATCTTTGGCAATTTTAAAATTTTTTTTATTTTTTTATTTCAGAAGAGCTTAGTTATGTTTCTTACCTTGCTGTCATGAACCCATTTTTCTGAACTCTAAGCAGTCTTTGATGTGGGGTAACTGCTCTAAAATCTAACAGCCTGGTTGGCTACAGCTGAATTTGATAATCCTGGAGCAGGAAACAGATGGTGGCAGATGCCAGGTTATAGAATCACAGAATTTTTGAGCTTGGAAAAGACCTCCAAGGATGAGTCCAACCATTTCCCCAGTACTGCCAATGCCACCAGTAACCCCTGTCCCCAAGTGCCACATCCAGATGGCTTTAGGGGCAGTTACTCCACCACTGCCCTGCACAGCCTGATCCAATGCCTGACAACTCTTTCAGTGAAGAGCCTTTTTTCTGCTATCCAATCTAAACCCCCTCTGGTGCAACTTGAGGCTGTTTCCCCTTTTCCTGTCATTTGTTAGCTGGGAGAAGAGCCTGACCCCCACGTGGCTCCAACCTCTTTTCAGGGAGTTGCAGAGAGCAAGAAGGTCCCTCCTGAGCCTCCTTTTCTCCAGGCTGAGCCCCCCCTGCTGCCTCAGCTGCTCCTCATTACACCTGTGATCCAGACCCTTCCCCAGCTCTGTTGTCCTTCTCTGGACATCTCTTATGGACATTTGTCTCCAAGGGTGGGTTTACTCCACATTTTAAACTCTTCTCTAGATTGTTTTGCAGGGTATGCATAGCTGGCATGCTTGACCTGGCTCTTACACAGGGCTCTTAGCAGACTCCCAATACCTAAGAGCTTTCTGAAGGCTCAGAATAGTCCTGTATCAAGTCTGATTAGAAAATAAAACTTCTTCTTTAAAAAGCAAGAGATCCAGAATTTAAAATCCACTTAGTCTGACATTTTTCCACATTGCAGCAGCTGCCCAGACTTGCAGACTGTTTGCTACTTGGCATTAGATGTTTTCACTCAAATTCCTCCTTGAAATAGGAGAGTTTTCTAGCACCACCTTTAATAGTGATGTGTTTCTGTGAGAAGCTGCTGTTTTGGACCAATTGGTGCTGCTGTACTGATGGAGGAGCTCCTACAAGACTGTGATTAATTCTGGCTGGCCTGTGAGGACAGGGTTGGAGATGCCCTGGATGAAGGGTGTATTAACTCCGTGTAATTGGGGGTGCGTTGTGTGTGTGTGGATGGAGAAGGAAGCTGGAGCTGTAGTTGTTCCTCCACGTCAGGCATTATTTGGTGCTTTGAATCAATTAAAGGCAATGTCTCAGAGCCACCTTAGAGACAATCTGGCTGCCAGCCTTTCTGCCACAGCCCTGGTGAGACTCTTGCTTGGGGAGGAGTCATGGTCTGTGAGGTGGAAGCACTTGATTCCTGTGGACCCTCTTGGAAGAACAACACAAGCTCCTCAAAAACTTTATGCTGGTGCTTTTTCTTCACCTTACCCCCATGGAAAAGCTGCCTGCTCATGAAATTTCATCCTTGAAGCTGTAAAACTCCTCTCTGTGTGTGCTGTGCTGAGACCTGCAGCCAGCTTAGAAGGCTGCAACGTGTTTGTAAGTTTGTGTTTTCTGCAGGCTGAGCTGCTGAGACTTCCTGCAGGCCTGGAAATTCCAGCACCCAAGTGAAAGAGGACCCTGAAGGATTTCCTGTGCCTGTGCTCATTGCCCAAGCAAGGAAGCTGTTCCAGATTGTTGTATCCTGCACAGCTCTCCTGAGATCTCATCATCTGGCAGGAGCCTTGGGCTGGTGCTGCCACAAGGTCAGTGTGACAGCTCTGTCTTGGGAAGGAGGTGTGGAGAAAGGAGACTTTCATGAAGATGAGCAGACCCTCTTACCTCAAGCTTTCATTGCAAAAGGGGGTTTCCCCTGACCAGCACTGGGTTAAATGCAGTCAGCATGAGCTAGAGGTGAGGTGAGTGCTCATCTCCCAAACTGTCAGCAGGGCTCTCAGCTTCCTGAATCTCTGCTTACTTTGAGTTGTCTGGTGCCCTGTTGCAAAACCATATTCGAGGCAGGAAGGATGAGAGTATGTGATTGACTTACACTGGGGTCTGAAGCACAGGCTCAGCACTGCCTTGCCCATCCCCTCCTGTCTGTGCAGTGCCCTCGTTGCTCTCCTGCCTCTGTTGGGTTTTGTATCCTGGTAACATCGCTCGTGCTGAGGTGCAGAGAACTCCCTGCGGTCCCTGGAGCTCTGGGAAGCATGAACAAAACTCATCCCCAGGTACAGTCCTTCAGAAAAATCCTACATACAGTTGTTCCCTGAAGTACATGTTCTTGTTAGTGCTGTTTGCCTGACCTCTTTAGCACTGCTTTCTCTGAGATTTTGAGTTGTTTCTACTTAACTTGGTACAAAAGAGAAGTGTTGATATAAAGTGCTGGGCTTGTTTAGTGTTTGTTTTACAAATGGGTAATTAAGGTTTAAAAGGTGGTGTGATTGTTTTGGGAATTAAAGCTGGGCCCTGTTTCCAGCAAGACAATTTTTGCTTTTATCTAACAATTGTCGTGGGTTTACCCAGGAAGAGTCAGTCTTGCAAGTGACCTATGGTGCAGGAAGCAGTACACCTTGCTTCTTGGAAACAGAGCCAGTGACCAGCTAGTTTTAAGTATTGATGGGTGTATAATCCAATTAAAAGTTGTTCTGCCTTCAGGGAAAAAACCATATTTAAGAGAGATACACCTGAGAAAAACCCTTTTTCCTGTCCTGTTGCTGCCAGAGAAGCAAGTCCTGTGCTTCTCTCTCTGGTAAGAGTGGGCCTTTGCCTTCCCCCCCCACCCCTCAGAGCGGGGAGGGCGGGGAGGGTTGGAAGGAAGTTTGCAGCACCAGTGCAGCTGAACGTGGGGGAGGATCCGGCCTGAGCTCTCCGGCTGCTGGGCAAAACATTTTAACTACAGCGGGCAGTGCCGGGCCCCTGCTCCGAGCCTGGCAGGGGCCGGGCCAACTTTGCAGAGCCGGGCCCTTGCTCCGGGCTGGGCAGGGGCCGGGCTGGCTCCCTCCAGGCCGGGTCAGCTTCGCAGAATGAGGCTATTGAGACTCTTGACTGCTTCTGCAGCCCGGCTCAGACTTTTTAAACAACCCGGGAAAATCATGAGACTGTCGCAGAGGCCCGAGAAAAAAATTAACCCTTTCGTTGCCCAGATGAAACTTGCAGAAACTGATCTGCTCTTGCACAAGTAGAAAAAGAGTGAAGACACCTACAAAAACACAGCATAGAGACTCAAAGTCAGTGAGAGAA
>VZTJ01001265.1:620409-633415 GCA_013397795.1 Orthonyx spaldingii
GTCATTAAAAAAATGGAGAGGTGGGAAGAGAAGAGCAAAAGTGTTCGTTTTGTTCTAGTTCTTAATTTTATTTTTTTTCCTTCAAGTCTGTTAATAAACTTTCTTTATATTCTTTAAAGTTTGAGCCTGCTTTACCTACTCCCAATCCTTATCTCACAGCAAAATCAAATAAAATCTAGTAAGTGTGCTAGCATTTAAGCAGAAACTCTAGTGAACGAACTCAAACCACTACAACAGTAAAGGAGTACATGATGTATTCCTGGGCAAGATGGTGTGAGAACTAGAAATGCAAAGTTTGTGTGGCTGTGGGATTCTATAAACAACTTTTACCCCTTTCCTTCTAGAGAAACGGTGACATAGCTACTTTTGGTTCAACAGAGTCCTTCTCTGGAGAAAGAGGTAATGAATAAAATGCAGCATTCTATTAATAAAGTATAAATCAATTGAAACTATTGATGTAAGGTAAAATACAACCAGTATTTATGGTCTGTTTGGATGATTTCCCCTCTTTTCTGTGTAGTGAAATGTCCTGACCATAAAATTAATAACCTTCAGCTGTTCTGTGTTGGCCTGGAGCTGGCAGTCATATGTAAGAGTTGTATGATAGGTGATCCTTGTCTGTCACAGAAAGGCTCATAATGAGCTTGCTGTGGGCTTTCCATATGTCTTAATAGCTCAACTTCAGCAAATTTTGCCCATACTCTGAGGGACAAGGTGAGATCAAACAGATTGAAAAGCAAGCCTCTAGATCAGGTTGCAACATTTCATCACTGCCATTGTTTCATACTCAACTCTGTTTGTAAATGTTGTGCTTTCTAGTCAGAGGTGTTTTGTAGACACAGACATGCTGTAATTCACCATTTCTCTTCTGAGCTGAAATGTTCTGTGTTTGGCTCCTGCTTGAGCGTGACAGAGGGGGAGGTTGCTGGAATCAGGATCCTTTTGCTGTTGAGCAAAGGCTGTGCCTTCCCTTGAGTTTGAACACTAAAACAACTAAGTAAACACAGAGCACAGCTAAGACAAATTCTAACTTAAGTTCTTGAAGTTCCTGAAAGCTTTTTAAAATTCTAATATAAGATTGTAAAGTTCAGATATACCAAAATCAATTACACAGGCAGGATTGTCTCACGTGACTGGTTACATGTTCTGGGTTTACACTAATATTTTTTGCCGTTGTTCTGGGGATGGGAAGGAATGCAGGACAATACCCTGTTGGTTTGGAGGCAGAGCTCCAGGTGCAGGTTGCTGAGGTGAGGGTGGGTGCCTGGCATTGCTCCTACCTGTGCTGCCATTGTGTTGCAATGACTGTGGGTTTGGCCTTCAGCTTCTGCAGTTGGTTTGATTTATGTACCTGGCTTTCTGAAAGCTGGAGTCCCTGGAAGGTTGCTGTGCCCTGGAGATGTTGTTAAGGAGGGAAAGGGCAGTTCTTCAGTCCCTTCTCACCATTTTGTGCTGGTAATCCAACCTCATTCCGTGAGAGTGTGAGTCCTGGTTGGGGCAGAAAGCCTGAAGTGCTGTGAAATGAAATCTTACCTCTTGAGGAGTTTTGCTGTGGGCTCTGGGAGGGCACCTTCCCCAGCCTTACACTGACCTGCCTGGTGTTTCAGTGTCACTGCTGTCCCACAGGGTCAGGCAGGGGCTTGGCTTTCGTCCTTCTGCATCCGAGTCCACAGGATGGGTTCCGATGGAGACGTGGCCTTTGTGCCATTCAATCCCGGTGCTCTGTAACAGCAGCACAGATTCTTCCACACTGCAAGCAGCAAAATCCCCCATGAGGAGGTGTTTAATGTTAGAGTGTGACTATTAAAACCCAACCATCAACCCCTAAACCCCAGCAGCCCCCACCAGTCTCACACGCAGAGACCCCGAAACATCAGCCTCGTGTCCCTGCACTGTTCCCCTCTGAAACACCCCAGACCCTTCCCCACCCCTCACCTCCCTCTCTTGCCTCCCCCAGGCTGCTGCCATCCATGTGGTTCCTGCACTGGCTGCACACGGAGACACCTCCTCATCTCTGCCGTGGCACTGCTCGTCCTCGCGGCCGCCCTGGCCTCGGGGGTGGCACTGGCACTCCTGCCACGGGCACCAGGTTGTATCCCAAGAGTGGGTGTTTTTTTGGCAAGGGAGGCAGCAACGACGCTGCATGAGCACAGCCCTCGTGTCCATCACTGTGTGTTCAGTGGTGCTCTCCAGCACAGAGCAGGAGGAGGGAAAGGGACGAGCAGGGTGGTGGGGGCTGTGCCAGCTTTCCACAGCCGTTCCCTGGCTCTGCTGTCCTGCTCCATAGGGCTGGGATAACTCTGGGTAGCACTGTCATGCTTGAAACTACTGGCGTGGTTTTCAGACTCTGCCATGAACCTACCAGAGATTAATCCTGGCCCCTGGTTACTTCTAAAGCAACAAATTAATTTCAGAAACCCCCCTTTACTCTCCTTCATCTACTCCTCATATCATAAAAATGCTGGAAAATAAAGATTTTCTTGCTTTCCCCTCAGTGAACCGCTTTTGCACAGCCCCAGATAACCAGACAGGCTTCTTGTGTGACGACAGAGTGACCTGTGTTCCAGCCAGCTGGGTCTGTGACAGAGTCAGCAACTGCAGGGATGGAGAGGATGAGCAGGAGCAACTCTGTGGTGAGTGGTTTTGTTATGAGCATCCTCCCTGTACTGGTCTTTCCGTTGTGAGACAGCAGCTGGTGTTCCTCTAATCCTGTTTTGTGGTTCTGGCCACCTACGTGAGCAGATAAGCCTGGTGGAGCCTTTGCAGGGCAGATGCTGAGAGATGGCAATGCCCAAAACCTAGTGGGAATGCCAGGAATCAAAGACTCCAAGCTCCTCTGATCTTCCTAGGGTTTTTTTTTAAACCCTGATGTAGTTTCCCTCCAGCAGTGAGGCTGTATGCCTACATGGGCAATTTATTGTTCAGCCACCCTGGGAAAACACCTCTTTAAAGCAGAAACCTGGGGCAGATTTCCTGTGTGCGACGTCAGAGCTTCCCCTTTTGTTCTTGTTCATCTGATACTGCAGGGGAAGCATCCTGACAGCAGCCTTTGCTGGGTGCCACTCCCATTTCAGCCGGTGTGTCTGTGCCTGGTGGAGTTCAGCATGTCCTGTGTGTGTGCCCCTGCAGGTGACTTGCCCCACAGCCTCCCAGGACACCTGGTTTTCCACTGCAGTAACCCCAGGTCCTGGGTTTACGCCGACCAGAGGTGTAACAGGATGAACGACTGCGGGGACTGCTCTGACGAGACAGGGAGCTGTAAGTCTGTCTGCTGCCTCCTGTCTTTCCTGCTGATGGATTCCAACAGGTTGTGCAGGTGTGGTGCTCGTGGATGCTGCTGGAAATGCCTGGAGGCTAGCATTCACCACTAAAACACAAAATAGCTGGGATAGGGTGTGAGTATGAACCATGCAGGCTCAATCCCACCAGCTTCTGTCAAATCCTGGTGGCAACTGAGAGGGGAAAGGCTCCATGCTTTGCTCCCAGTCCGAAAAGTTGCTCCTCTTCCGTTGCCTGCTGATGTGGAGCAGTTTCATCAGGATGTGTAGCAGTAGTGACCATTCATTTTAGCCTTTGATAGCCGGTCAGCAGATGGGTGCATCTCCAAGCTGGGGGGGAGCTGAGTCTTGCTAAAATGAGCAGCAGGTTTGTTTCTAAGTCACCCCCATGGTTAAAAAAAAGGGGGGGGAGGGAGAAAAACTAATTACAGTTGGTTGCTCCCCCCAGGATGTCCTCTCTGCCGTGAAGGTCATTGCAATGTCACACTCTGGTTGTCTCCCACAAGTAGCACCAAACCTGTGTCTTCCTCGGTGGGCTCACAGTTGCAGGGTTGTCACCAGTGGCTTTTCTGCTGGGGGATGAAAGGGTTTTACCATGCAAGGAAGGAGGGAGGGGGTCAGTGCAGCAGAAGCATTTCAGTTCCCTGTTTTCTGTCCTTGCCAGTGGCTGCCTGCCCGCCGTGCGGGCGGGAGTGGTGGAGCTGCAGCCCTGTGCACTACGAGTTCTGCTCCTGCGTCCCCAGGAGGCTGTGCCGGGATGGCATCCAGCACTGCCTGGGCTGGTCCGACGAGTTGGTCTGCACACCCTGAATCCTGGCACCCATCCCTGCTGGGGACAGCAGGGTGCTCCCCACACCTCACCCTGGAGCCTCAGGGTCCTGCCCTGCCGCCTGCTTGGGAAGCTCCAGCCTGGCAAATCCTCCCCAGCAGCGCCGTGACACCGGACAGGGACCGAGGGGCTGTGGCAGCCCTTGGCTGTGGGACAGCTGCCAGGGTTCTGCTGCCATGTGAAGGTGAGCACTTCCTACATGGGCAGCACTGACTGGAGATGCCACTGCTGGCACAGCCCTGGGCCGGGTTTCTCCTCGATGGATGTGCTGGGGCCTCTGCAGGCAGCCACGTGAGGGACTCTGAGAACTGCCCCGAGGAGCAGGAGCTGAGGGAGGTGAGCCTCCAGCACATCTTCACAGTCCTGATCTTCACTGGCAGGAGGAGAAGCTTCCATTTGTGTTCAAAACACATCTGCAGATGGTTTCAGCAGTGACTTTGAGGGCTCTGTGTGGATGCTCCTGGGACGCTTCCTTGGGAATGCTGTGCTGGCGGTGCCACCATGGGGAGCTGCTGCTCAGGCCACCTTCTGCTCTCTTCTCAAACCATAAAGGCCAACACAGCGAGTGTAATGGCAAGGGAAACTGGAGAAGTTTCAGGGTTTGGGGGATAAATCACATCCCTGTGACAGAGTAGCTGTAGCATTTACCAGCATGTAAATAACCTGCAGGACTGTGCAGTTCTGCAGCAGCAGGTTGAGAACGGCCATGGAGCTGGGATGGGTTTCACTGAAGCTGGCAAAGAAAGGAGGAAAAAGAAGTCGCAGCCTCAGAGCAGAGAGCAGCAGGAAATCAAGTGCTGCTCCCAGGGCGGTGTGGGGTGACACTGGATCCGTTTGCTGCTTGTTTTGTTCCTCTGCCAGCAAGGCAGGATCAGGCAGCCAAGCCTTCAAAGCAGTCCTCAGGATATAGGTATGGACACGACACTGAAATTTAAGAAAGATGAAGTTTTCTCTGCTCCTTTGAAAATCTCATGTGTCTAAAACATCGTCTGTGAGGAAAACCCCACATTTACTGTGAGTACTCTTACTTTTCTAGGCCCAAAATAAACATGAGGTGATCTTTTTCCTATTGCCACCCCAGGTCATAGATATTTAAAAATAAACCCCTGTTCACTCATTTCTTCTCTGTCCTGTGATCTGCAGCTCTGCCTGTCACCATAATTCAGATCAATGGTGAATGTTGCTTCTAATTTGTCACTGGGGTACCGCTGGAAATCTCAGAGATCTTTTATAAATAGCTTTACACTATTGTGACTCACACTTCACCTGGAATGAGATGGCAAAACTCTGCATGGGGGAATGTTAAAGCTGCATTTGCTCACCTGTCCCTCTCCAGGCTTGGCCAGGGTGCACGCCTTGCTTTCTCTGTGCCTGTAAAATGTTATCCCAGTGCAGTAAGGGTTGAACTAATTAGCTGTTAAAAAAAAAAAAAAATACAGGAACGCTCATGCTCAGCACAGGGCCCAGGTAATGGGATTGGTAAAAATAGAATTGGTAGAACAGTGTGCATGTCTCCATGGTCAGATCAACAGATCTCCAATGGAGGAAGTGCTGGCCAAAAATTCCATGGTGGCAATTGCACCAGAAGCAGCTTGTGGGGGAAGACTGCACATCTTCCTCCCTGTTGAGCCGCTGTTTTGAGTCACAATTTGTGCCATTATTTGCCTCAGCAGAGAGCTGATGTAGTTGTCAGGGGGAGCTATTAATAGCCTTGAGTTTCTGGGAAAAGAAAGTAGGATTTGAATGCAAGTGTGCCTGTTTTGTTTGTGTGTAGTCCTTTTTTCAGGAAAATTCAGCAGTAAGGGAGAGAAAGGGGTTTTGTTCTTTATGCATTTTTGAGCTGAAGTTCATTTTCTTGGCCTCTTCATGGTTTCCAAGGATGTGCTGCTTTTCTTGTTGATGAATTTTGGTAAACAACCGTGTAAAAGGAAGATACCCTCTGAAGAAGCACTAGTAGGGGAAACCTGGAGTAAATCCTTGGCCTAATGAGGCCTAAGAGGACAAGGATGGGCACTGTGCACCTCAGCCAGTTTTGACAGAAACACTCAGGGCAGGAATTCCATGATAAACAGTTACCTGCAGCACTACAGCTGCACAGACCAACACAGAACAGGTCTGAATGTCCTGGTGCTCTACAGCCGATCTGCGTAATTCATACTTGAATTATAAATGCTCCTCAGTGTTTTCAGGTGGGGTACAGTTAGTGTATTGCAGGCACACTGAAAATGGGTTTTAAACCACAGAATGATCTCAAATGCAATGAATTTGCTTGTGAGAGAGAATATATTGCAACTGCAGAGCATAATCTCTACAGTAACCTCATTCCAGCTCTCATTTCCTGGGCTAAAATGAGAAAGAAAGAGGACTTGTGTTCCACTTTGGGCTTCTGCAGTGACTGTTGGTGAGGTGTTACTGCCTCTGCCTCCTTCCCCAGAGGCCTGTGCTTATCCCTCCCTCCCTCTCTCCCTCCCTCCCTCTGTCACAGCCCCATCAGTACAGCCTGGTGCTTTCAGGTGGAGGTTTCTGTTCCAGCAGCACTGTAAACATCCCAGGGCACTTTACAAGCCCAGTGCAGCTTCATTTCAGATGAGCTGCAGTGATTCGTGTCCTGCCCCTCCAGAGGCAGGAGAGGAGCAGGGATAGGACCAGCTGTTTTGGTGAAAAACATCAGAACAGTTAGTTAAGGATGACAACAAAAACTTTATTTGAAAAAATTATTGTGTATTGAAAATATACAGTAGCATTACCAACCTTCTTGCCTCTATCCCTCCCCCAGCACAGGTTACCCCACAGGCATGTCACAGCAACCAGATTTAACAGTGCTTGTCTCCTTTGTCACTTCCTCTCAATACGTCCAAATCCTGTCATCAGCAAGAGAACAACAAACAAAAGACCCACTTCTTTCTGACTCAGTAGGTATTTAACAAATCCCAGTCCTCCACAGTGAGGCACAGATGCTTCTGTTTGGAAGTCCTTTCTCTCTCTTGTTCAGCCAAAGCTCTTTTTTTACTGTTCTTTAATTCATGGCTGCCTGCAACCTCCTTTTTCAAAGGTAAATGGCAATTTTGAACTTTTTCCTTATAAAACTGCAAGTTTCCAGATGCTTTAGTTTCTGGCTCCACCAGTGTGCATTTGACTACTTCCTCTATTCTGTGTGTCTTGCCATCTACAAGCAAAAAAAAAAAAAAAATCAAGTTTAGATTTTGGGAAAAACACAGTCATGCTGTAAAATGCATAACTTTGTGGTACAAATTGTTTTGGCTGAGCCAACTTGGAAATGTCCAGAGGAAAAAATATCATTTCTATTTTGGACTCAGAATTGTAAGGAAAAAAATCTTATATGCTGCCCTAAGCAGGCTGCTCTGTTGTACTTGAATTATCCAGCAGCCTAACAAATGAAAAAACTCAAGCATATTTTAATGCAGTTGCACAAAGGGCTGAAGTTGCACACCTGAGATGCTACTTGTACTAAAAACCCATAAAGTATGGAAATACTCTCCACAGAAAAGAAAATAAATCAACTCTGTGGTGTCCATGCAGTTACGTACAGAAGCGAAGAGCTGCTGCTCTGGATTTCAAGTTTTCCTGGGGCTTCATGGCCTCCATAACTGCCTGCTCCCACTGCAGAACTGTCTGAAAGAACAGATGAAGGAGTGAAAATATGTCTTGTAAAATTTACAGAAATATCAACGGAAACTACTCTATCCCTTGTTCTTTCCTATTCAGTGATTTTGTACTCTGTAAGGCCAATTTTTACAGAGTAAAACAGATTTAACCCCCCTTACCTGTTCTGCCCATCCCTCTGTTTTGCAGTTGGTGTGATCAAATTCTTTCAGAGGCACTTTTGAGTGAACCAGGCCTATCTGCATTTGGAGCCGCTTAATGACAGCATCGACATCCTGGGAAAAAGGGAAATATCACAGTCAGAGGGCAAGAACTTTTATTACACTTGTCCAGTCAACTTTTTCTGATGATTTTTTACCTTGAGACCTGTCCCAGAAATGTCCAAACAATTCAATTTCTTGAAAGAAAGAAGGTATCCAATTCCCACATCTGTGATTTTAGGGTTACCTGCAAGGCCAAGTGAAGTTAATTAAGCTGCATGATGCGGAAAAAGGTGATCAAAATACCAAGGAAGTATTTGTTCCAAAAGCTAATACTGGAACAAGACTGACTTTCCCCCTCTAATTATCAAAATGCAAGTATTTACAATATCAATTCTCAAACTACTAAAAATACTTATATAAGTAGCAAATGCCTGAGACTTCAGGTCTGCCCTGTCCCTTCTGGCAGGTTGCTGGTGAAATCTGGGGTTGAGCACTTGGCTCATGGGAATCAACAAATTAAAAGTATTGCTTCAGTACTAAGAAGGATAAATTCTTTATCAGAAAGGACACAGGTTCTTTCAGTTATGAAACCATGGAGCACTTACAGGACAAGTCCAGCACCAGCAGATTCTCAAGCCCCTTTTTCAGCACACGGACGGGCGCTGTCATCCTGCGCAGGCCGGCATCTGACAGGGAGTTGTCCTTCAGGAGAAGCCTCTTCACACTAGCAGGAGGAGAGACACAAACATGTAGTTTATGGTCATTATTTCAGACAGTTTTGTAAAATGTCCTAAAACTCTGTGTCAGAAGGGTCATCCTGGGCCAACCCTTCAGGCTGCTTTGTTAACGTTAGTAACAAGCAGTGAGAAAGGAGCCTGGGTTAGCAGGGCTAACAAATATCTTTATATTTCCCTGCTAGCTTAACAGAAGCACTACTTGAGCAGCCATTCCCACAGCTCCAGTGACAAACTGATCCTAGAGCCAAACATTTGCCAACAGAGACAATAAGCTTCTTTATATCCTGAAGTTCTTTATACCAAGGCTGCCAAACTGAAATGCACTCAAAACTAAGAATGCTTTGCAAAATGAGAGAGGACAGATTTGGTAAGTGATACAGCAATGATTTTAATAAAATAATGAAGTATTATAACAAAGATTAACAAAACTCAGGAAAAAACACACTAATGCTCTCTTCAGAGCATTTCAAGACAAAAGCTTGATGGAAAATGCACCAAAATCTTACAGCAATGTAAGCAGCAGCCATCCTACCTATTGTTTCTAAAATTTTCTACTTGTCAATCTTTTATGTCAAACAAAATTTACTGTTTTGAGATGTTAACTAACCAAATATTCAAGCTCCTGCTTGCAGAAATCTTCATCTAGAACACTAGTTTGGTTAAAAACTTGGCTGATAAAAGTTCCCCCTTTTAAAAGGGAAATGTAAGTGTGACACTGTTCCAAATGTTAAAGATGCATTTTTTTTACCCAGACAATGAAAATGATAAAAAGTTGATATAAAACATGACAGTAAATTATCTTGCATATTTTTAGTACTTCTTATGATTCGGTGTGTGCTTTGTGTACAATAAATTCTGTATTTTGTTTACCTCCAGAACAGGTTTCATGAAACCAAAATCTCCAACCCTATACTCTGCAGCCTGTGAAACTTCCCTTTAAAGTCTCAGCCTGATTCTTTGAACTGCTTAGTGGTAGGAAACAAAGTGTCATTTTTAGCTCAAGAAATGGGTACCTAGACAGGGCCTCTTTGGTGAGGTGTTCCAGCAGCTCGTGTTCATCTCCAAGTTTACAGCAGGAGAGATCCAAACACGTCAGCTCCCGGAAAGACTTAATTTCTTCAAGCTTTTCAGAGATAACCAGGTATCTGCAAAGCCAAAAAAAACCCCATCAGTGCTCAGGCACATAGGGAGGTGTCTATATTCTCAAGTGTCAGAAGCACAATGCCCTCATTTCTGCTCAGTATCTATGTGAAAACTGACAGAAATTACCCAGCTGCACTAAGTACCTCTTTATGTGCAGCTGGCACATAACATGTCTGAATTCCCAGTCTGCTCCTTAAATCACTGTCACGGTTTTGCTTTGATGCAAAAAATTGGACTAACAAGACTTCAACTTGCAAATATTGCTATTAGGAGCTTCTTTACAGATTACTGCTGTATTATTTCAGAGTAATGCAAAATATCCCAGTTTATCACTAGTCAACTTCACAACTGCTCTTCCTCGGTGTCTAGGAAGGATACAGACATACCCACATTCATCCAGGTTTAAAATCCACCTCAAATGTGGATAGGATATCTTGTCAGTGGGAAAATTTTACTTTTTATATATGTCAATGTAATATTTGACCAGGGGCTGGCCAGGAGTGGCCAGAGCTGTGGCTGCAGCCCAGGCAGCAGTTACTCAGTGGGTTTTTTTTTTAGCTGTGCTGGTGCCCTGGTCTGATTCACTCAGCAGCCACGCAAACATCTGTGCTGGAGCTATTCAGTAGGAGGTTTAGAGATGGGAACAAACCACTGAAGAATGGCAGGCATGAGTATGCAGTAATGAGCACGTAGCCCTCAATACCTCCCCTGCAGTCACCTCCTGCTGTCCCTGTGGCAAGGCAAGCTCCAAATTCACTGATCCCTCCTGAATTTACCTCATCTTCCCCATGGCAAGACACACCCTGAGGTCAGCATCTTCACTGCATAAACTGGGGGTGATTATTAATTTTGTCCCTCCAGGAACACCTATTTGTCCATGCAAATAAGGGGACCTTAATATCCTCCCAGTGTAATTTTACCCATCAAACCACGCCCAAACCCCTTTGCTTTGCAAATCTGGCTCTGCAATTTGGCTCTGCAAAAAGCACTACATACAGTCAGAGCACAAGCCAGTTCTTCAGAGAGATTACTAGCTCAGGGGGGTTCTGGAGAGGAGAGTGGGTTCTTTTAGAAATAAAATTCATCAGAAAATGCCTTTATGCATTATTTCCTGGATTTCAAAGACTCAATACTTAACTCAGATTGCTGTAGTGGCAAAAGATGCCAGAAGTAGCTTAATTTCTAAATTAAGCCCATAAAATTATCTGTGCCAGAGATAAAAAGGGAGTAGGTTTAAAGGATAAAACAAAGGATAATTGACTTTTACTCAAACATTCCTACTGTGCTCAGAACACCCTTGGCACTTCAGATGAATATGCCAGTACTTTGATTTTAAACTTGATAAACCATCCCTTTTTCAAGTGTAGAGATGGAAGAGACGGGTTCTATTACTGGGAAAGACTTCAGTAGGAGCAAGGCTTGAAAAACATAATCCCGTTTTAAACTTGGCAAGACTCTTCCAGTCAAAGATGTGGGCACTGAGAAGATGGAAAAAACTACTGCTGGACTGTAATCAGGAACTTGTTAAAGTACATTCAATATGGGGATGGCAACAACAATAAATTAAGGTAAAACCTGCCTGATTTCAAAGCCTACAACTTACCTACAAGTCTGTATCTTCTTCTGAGCCCCCAAAATGAGACAGGACAGCAAGCTTACAGCTAATAAACCCCAACAATTTGCAAGGGTGTATTTTATCTGTACAGTCAGCTCAGTGTGTCCAAAAGCTTTTAAACAGCAATTACAGAAACATCCCATGAAATGCCTGAGAAGGCACTAAGCACATGGATTGCCACAGAAGTGCTGATTATTATTGTTAAAAAATAGTTGCAGGTTTAACCCTCCACGTAAGGTCTCCTGTTGGTCAAAACAGATGGAGTCTGTTACCTGTATTATGATTTGTATCTTAAAATGAAATCTGCAGCTGCACTTGTAGGAAAGAAATGGGACAAAAGGCAGCAAGCACAAGACTCAGATAAGGCTCAGGGCATTTTGTTAAAATTAGGTAGTGTTATAAGCCCAAAATATATTTTTACTTGATTTAATTTAGGGGAAGCTTGAAGTGTGCTAGCAGAAAGCCCTAGGAGATGACAAGATTTGTCAGTGGCCACACTTACCTGTTCCGCAAGCACAGTGAGCACAGCACCAAACTGCCATAGGCTTCAGTGAACTTCTGCAGAGCTCTCAGTCCCGTCACTGGCTCTGTGAACTTCTGTCTTGCTTCTGCTGCTGAAAAGAGCTTCTCAGCAATCTGCTCTGGGAAACCAATCAACGAGTCAATGTGATCAACATTGTCAGAAATGTAACCCAGCACTAGGCTGAAGAGGGACTTGGCCGAGTAGCGGAGGTTCCCCTCCTTAGTGTATGTGAAGATGAAATGATCAGTCCTCTGCCTCCTTGCCCTATCGTCCTCCCTGTTCATGCAAAGCTCCACTGAAAAGCTTCTGGAAAACAGACTAAAAGGTCTCGTTTTGGGAGTGACATTCTGTACGCCGCCTGCGCCCTGATTTACCACGTGCAGCTTCCCATTTTCGCGCACGTATATTGGCCCAGTATCCAAATGGCTTTCTGAGTGGAGACAGTACGACATTCCCCTCGACCAGCTCTGCAAAAACAAACCACAGACAGGTGAAGAACAGCCACAGAGGAAAACACGACCCAGGGAAGCCCCCAAAGCTGGCAGCTCCCCTTAGAGCCCTGGGTATGGCCACGTAGCCCTTCAGTGCGAGGAGGGCAGGCTGTGTGGAGCAGGGGTGTGAGCTGCCTGCCACCAAATCACACACCCCATCCGAGTGGGAACTGGACCCGGGCTGGCTGAGAGGCCCAGGATGGAGGCAGGGGTAGCGGCAGAGGGGCTGGGGTTGAGTGCGAAGTGTCCCCACAAACAGGCCTGCCTCTGCTGCAGGCAGGAGCAGGAACAGGAGGAGGAGGAGGAAGAGGAGGAGGAAGAGGGCACATGTCTGACTGCAGCAGGGCAATGGAGCCTGCTGGAACCTCCCTCCCTGGGAGAGTGGGCATCTCCCGGTGCCCCTTCCCCAGCCGGTGCCGGGGGGCTCTGGTTCATGAGCGGGGTCCTGGCGGGGGAAAGGAGAGCTCAGAGCTGCCACGGCGAGGGGCAGGACAGGGACGGGATCCTCTCAGCTCCTGCCTTGCGGGGCGGGGATCGGGCCCTGCCCGAGGGGTCGGGGGTAC
>VZTJ01001265.1:654192-673351 GCA_013397795.1 Orthonyx spaldingii
AGCAAATTTATTCCTGCAGTTGTTGCTACTGTAGCAGCTTGCTGCAGACATCTTCCTTAATAAGAATACTACAATACTTGTATCCTCTTGGTTATTTTCTCTGCAGTAAATTACATCCTCTTGACACTCTGAGTGGCTTACTGGATGTCTCCTTGTTTTACCATACCTGGCTGAGTGGTGTGTTTCTGCTGATGACCTGGTGCATTGCTTGGCTGCTCTTCAAAATCTATGCCACAGAGGTGAGTACAGAGGTGCCAGTGCCCAAATTTGAACATCAGTGTTGCACAGATGATTTCATTCCAAAAGCAGTTTTACTAGGAAATAACTCACTGGGAGTTCTTGAATTTTCACAGCATGCACTCCAGATAGTAATTGATAACTGAATAGTCAAGAGAGGCCTGGCTTTAACTGACTTTGCCTTTCTTCTCATGGCAAGACCTGTGCTGCTTACAAAGTTAATATTTTGTTACTGCCACCTCCTCCTCTTACTCCCCTGCTTCTGTTTCCAGATATTTCCTTGTAAGAATAAAAAGGAAAAAATTGTTCATCTAACTTGATTTTTATTTTTTTAGTAAAACACTACTAGACTGTAGATAAAAGAGGGAAAAGAAAGTGAGGTTTAAATCCTGGGTCAATGGATTGGTGCAAACCACTCATGGAATGAAATGGCAAATACAGTGATGTTGGAGTGTTTAATTAGCTTTAATTAGAAAGGTGTCGTTGTTGTGACTATATGGGGAAGAGATCAACAATGAGTCAAGCATGAGAACGGCTCTGAGGTGTGAGCAGCCTGTCTCAAAGCATAATAACAGGCACCAGTGAACACTGTGTCAACACCTACAATTACTGTATTGCTTATAAACTATGGAAGACAAAAGAAACATCCATCTGTGAAGTATAAAATGCCCTTTTGACTGATGAACAAAAGATTTGTTTACCCACATGACTTTGTTTTTCTTAATGAGCTGAAAAGCTTTCAAAGTTGCTTTTAAATATTTGCATAGTGTTAACTGAAAAGTCAAGAAAGAAATTGTAAGATTAGCCCACATGAAGTTCATTTATTAACACCTTGAAAGCAGTTGCTACTTCAAATTTCAATGTTGCAGTTGGAAACAGAGGAGAATTAGGCCATGATGTGTAAAACAAGTGCAGTAATACAAAACTAACAGGTAATCCGTGTCTGAATTGCACCATGTGAAATAGCATTAAAAAGATGTGGTGCTTGATACAATTCCAGCACTGCTGTTTACATTTTAAATGTTGTAGCCACAGAATGTGAATATCATGATGGCAAACATAAGAATTCTTTAGTCTATCAGTGGAACAGCACGAAAGAAGAATTTCAAAGATCTTTTCTTATTTGGTGAAAGACCCCACAGTTCTTCATTGAAGTGTAAAGACAGATACTGCAGTTTAGGTTTTGGTCTTGTTTTGGAATATAGTGTTACTAGTTTTTCCCAGGTATGTAGTTAGAGGAATTTCTTCCATAAAGATGCGATGCCCCTAACCACAAATTATAGGAGCAAATTTATTTGAAGATAAATGTATCTGGATTTTTTAAGATTTCCTGATTTTAAATGAAAGGAGTAAACTCTTTTTGTTTCTATGTTAGAAATTCCAGGCCAGTTTACTGGTCTTTCACAAGATTTTCTTGTGCTTTCCTCTGTTTAATACAACTTTTGATGTTTGTATTTAGACTCATCATTTTCCTGTCCAACCAACATTTGCTCAGGAGACAGACCAGTGCCTGCCTAAAATCTTAAACAGCAATCCTCCCCTCCTTATAAAGGTAATTGAACTCCTGCCTCTTCCCTGATAGGGGTGTGCTGAAAAGGTGTTTCTCAGAGCATCCAGTCACATCTTCCAGGTACCAGTTCTGCTCACTGATGAAGTGTTAGTTCCTTGGAAAGCTGCCTCAGAGCACTCACAGGCTGTTACACTTAGTGATGAAAATTTGTTTAGTAGTGACATCTGCTGGTGCTCCCCACTGTTACTGTGAGCTGAGGATTCATTTAGTCAGAGGTAAGATCTGTTTGCAACAGAAGTGTAATTGTGTGTGCTGATGCAAAAACAGCAGCTCAGTGGCATTCAGGTTTTTGTAACTGAACTTGGAGTCTTGTCACAAGGCAGGTGTTTTGTCAGACCTTTGTACCCTCAGCATCTTGTCTCTGCTACATATATTTGAGCTCTTAACATGTGTTCTCTCTTGAAATTAAAAATATATCCATGTTTATCCTGGAAGCTGGGTTTCTTTTTCATAAAAGGCAGTAGTAAAAAGCTACTTAAAACCTGTGAGTAAAGAAGAGGAATTTTGGTTTATGGTAAGCATTAATAGGACTTACTGATTATAATACTTAAAAATTGGAGACCTCATTTAAGAGGTATTATGTAAATAAAGATAAGAATATTCTCCTGCACATGCAAAATCCACATTTACTGATTTTACTGATTTCTGATAAGGCTTGAGCTATAATGGGCTGCAGTACCTATTAAGCTTTGCTGCATTATCTGAGGATAGGTGTGGAAGAGTTGAGCAAAAACAGTTCAAGAGACAGGAAATCTAATTTATGATCTCAGGTGTCATTAAAATGTACAATTTATAATAAGGTTTTGAATATTGTGAGAAATCTGGTTATTTTTAGTTTGGCACGTGAATTGCTTAACCACATGAAAAAGCAGTGGTTGGTTTGTCCCATAAGGCACTGACCCTAAAGCTGTAGTTGAGCTCTGGTTTACAAAAACAGTTCTTTTCTTAGACTTTTTAGAGTCTTAATATCTTTCTGCCTGAGCTATTGGAATGAAAAAAAAGTGTTAGATCTTCTTGAAATCTAAAGAACTGACATATCAGTAAAGCTCTTGATAGCTCAGCAGCCCCATCCAGAGTGGTTCTAGGGATCTGCCTCCATGCTGTTTCTGTTACATGGCTGGTTTTAGCCTGTGTGAAATCATTCTTTGGTAGGGATTGATTTTGTATGGATAACTACATATTTTTTTTCAGCAAATACACTGGGCTTTGCCTGCACTAAAACATTTTCCTTTCCTTGTAGTTTTTAGCCTTACAAGACTTGATGTTACTTTCCCAGTATTCTCCTGTTCGACGACAGGAAGTCTTTAGCCTTAGTCAGCCAGGTAATTACAAAGTTATTTTGTGTTGATTCCTTTTTTGAAATCATTAGTCAAATGCTTTTAGAAATTATGTAATGCTGTGAGACATGCTGCAGAAGCCAGGAGCCTCATCCTGTGGTGCCTTTTCCAAAAGGATGATTAATTATCTATATTCACATTGATTCATCTACTAAACTCAATCAGTTCTGGTGTCTGTTAAATTTAAATGACAGGCACAAGGAATACAGCTTTAGGATTTTGAAAGCAGGGCCCACTTCACACCACCAGGCAGATAGTCCAGACTGGATAACCTGACAGATGTGCACAAAAGCTGAATGTTGAGGTGTGAGTGAGGGGAAATCAGGCACAAATTCTGAGTCACCACTAGAGGTATGAGAGCAAACACTGGCTGTAACTTCAATTAGTGCACAGTCCTTTTGCTGTATTCAAATATATGGCAGGAGAGGTCAATTAAAACTGATTAGAAGCCTTCAGGAACTTTTTGTAGCACCTTATCGGAAATTCAAGTGTTTGTACTGCTTCAAAACTCTTTTGCCATCACCACTGATATTTGTTCATTTTAGCTGTTCAGTGATTTCAGATCTGGTGGGCTGAACTGCCTGTGTTTGCTGCTTGGTTTCACTTAAGCAGGTTTGCTTAGCATGTTTCACTGAAGTCTTTTGAGAGTTATCCATTGAATCTGTCCATGTTTTCATCTTCCTCTCAGTACAAACGAGCTGTCACAGTGGAAATGCCCTGTGGTGTTTTAGAAGCAGAGTGGCCCTGTCTCAGTGAAGCTCCTGCTGAGAGCTCATGGGCCCTGTCAGAACAGACACAGAGAGGAGCAGCTGGGTTAAACCCTGCTTTTTGTGTGCACTGCCAGGTGGGCACCCACACAACTGGACTGCAATATCTCGGGAGTGTTTGAGTCTCCTGAGTGACCTGACCCAGAGGCTGATTGCACAGCAGGAAGCAGCAGCAGCAAATGGGAGAGCAAAGCCACCAGTGGGGGAGCTGAAAGTACCTCCACAGACTCCAGGTATGTGAGGAAATGATCATAAAGGTTTGTAAAGCATGAAGGTAGCAATAGGTACCTTAGTCTCAATTACATTTTATGAGGGATTTCTGCAAATAAACACAAACAAAAAAAGATCCTCCCCCAATTAATCTTAGGTATTTGTGTTGAAATAATCCCAAAATAGCTAGAAAACTTGCAATTATCATGTTTACTCAGTTTGTTTACTTGCATGATATTATGTTCAATACAGTATGTTTTCCATACTTGCATGAATAAAAAAAGCCTGATTATCACAGTTTCAGTACGTGGTTCAACACAGCACAGGGAGAATTTAAGTCTTGCCAAGAGATGCTCTGTAATTTGCATAACTGCTCTTATGATTAGTTTAAGATGGTAAAATTAGGTTTTGTTTATGTTTGTGTGATTCACTAATATCAGTGTAGAGCAAGAAAAGCCCAATCTGACTCCTGAGCTCTGTGCAGCCTCCAGGCATTTCGAGTGTTTTACATGCCAGACTTGGGCATCACTCCTGGCAGCACAGCTGTGTCAGCACAAGGCTGCCAGGTACTGGAATCCCTTAGCAGGCAGTGCCCTGGCAACAGCACGGACTGGTGGGATGCCACAGGTGAATTTCTTCTGTGCTGCTGATGCTTTTGAGATGGACACGCCTTTTCTTACATACCAGGGAGAATCAGAAAGGCTTTTCATTGTTCTGTAGGTAGCCTTTTTTCTAGTACTTAATCCTAAAACCCCACTTTATATATAAAGCAGGGTGTAGTAATGTTGGCTAGCAGAAGCAAAATAAATCAGTCCACAAGGATCCTTCTCATCATTTGCTGGTTTTAAGCTGATGAACTTTAAAAAGCACTTCCATGCTTACGTTGATATGTACTTCTTTGCAAGACCAGAGTGCTAACCATGTCCTTTCATAAAAACTCTGATAGAGAAGTTGTTGAAATAGCAATCAAATAACAAAACCCATCTCTTATTTCATATGTGCCAGCCTGTTGTCTTCATGCAGAGTGTCCTTTGTCACTAGGAGCTGTTGGGATAGAAGACATGGCATTCCCGTCACAGAGGTCCAACATTGTCCTCAGAGCCTCCATGTCTCCACTGGTTAAGCCATCCCTGATGCCTGTGAAGACGTCGCCTGGCTCTGATGTTGGTTCACCTTTCAGCTCCCCCGCTTTAAGTTACAAGATGGGAGTTGTGGATGTGAAGTCCCCTTGGCACGGACCGGTCCAGAGTCCCCACGTCATGAGAAGGGGACCAAAGCTGTGGACATCAGTTTCAGGTAGAGATTCTTCCACAGCACTTGAGCCTCACAGCCCTAAGTGTAGTAGCCTTGTCAATGGCGAGCTGCATTGTGAGGATTAGTGGTTTCTGAAGACAGTGTTTTCTTTTTCTTGCAGATCAGCAAATGAATGGTTCCCACCACGAATCCTTCCCAGTGCTCTCTGCTGCAAGAACTGGCAGCGAGGCAGTGCAGCCAAGATTTATTTACACGTGGCTTCAGAACAAGCAAGAACAGGTGGAGTAAAACTGCTGTGCACAGGGGATGCAGCTTAGGTGATATCTCTCTGGGAGAATTTTCCACTTCATGGAATGAATACTTCCTTCTCCACTTAGCTTATATAACACAGATCCTTCCCTCCACTCCCAATGCCTTTATGCTGTGTGAAGATGGGGTTGAGGAGGGGGCCAACTATGCATGCCTTAAATAAATGCAGATTATATGTTTAATCTTTTGTTTCTTTGCAGATAAAAACCTTTTTGTCCAAACGGGCGCTGATAATGTATTTCTTCAGCAAGGTAAGAAGGTGGTACTGTGTTTGGGACACAGGTAATGGTTCTAAAACCTATATTTTCATCTAAGGCTTTCCATAAGTACAACTTCTTGCTTGCTGTGAGTTTCACAGCAGGATTGTCCCATACCTGCAGAAAATAAGAATAACAATGCTTGTTCAAACTCATCTAATTAGAAACTGCATTTTGCTTAAAGCATTCTTAGCCCTTGAAAATTGGCTAGTGTATATCCTTTTCTTCCCCATTTTCTTTCCTCCCTAATTACAGCTGTAGCATTGTGGGCAGCTCCTGTCCAAAAAGAATTTTACTTCTTTAGATGAAATTTTTCTGGCTATTTCCCAAGATCTGTTGGCCTTGCAGGTCTGTTCTGAGGGGAGGGACATGACCCTGGGAAGTGTATAACACCTTAATGAAACCTGGACATTTGGTGATACTATTTATAAAGTGCATTCACACCACTTTTGTTTCTTCTCAGCACCCAGAAGCTTCCATCCAGGCTGTCTTCTCTGATGCCCAAATGCATATCTGGGCTTTGGAAGGTAAGTGGTTTCCAGGTGATCCACTCTGTTGGTTCATGAAAAGCTCTCTGGGCTCTGTGCTTTATAAATGTAACAGAAGAAAAATCTTTGAAATGCTTTTGACAAAAACACAACTGCATTTCAGGCACCAGCATGGGTAGAGACTAATTTACTTGTTAGTTTTGAGATCCCATGTGAGATCTCTTCCTTTATGTCCTGTACAGATTCCTAAACTTGACTTCTGGTGGTTTTCTCTCATGTGAACCTGTGTATCACTTTTTCATTTTTTCCAGTGACAGATTTGTGATGTCTTTTTATAACAGCTTTTCTGACTAAAGGCTCTGGGTCTTTCTCTGTTCATCAGAGAACTGAGGCACTCAGGTAGTAACTTAGCAAATCAACAAAAAGATGATCTGCAGAGAATTAGAAGAACAATGACAGTATGTGGTTGCATTTTGGGTTTTTCTTGTTTCTTTCGAAGTCAAGAGTAAATACTGATATTGATTGAACCTGTTATTACATTTGACTGTGCAAAGTTGATCAGTTTCCTTAGATGATGTGTTTTATGGGCAGGTGTGCCATGCTGTGTCAGGTTGAAGGTGATGGCTTGGGATGCATAGAGTCTGGAGATGGGAATCACACATCATTTATATATAATCTCTCTTGCTTTACCAACCCCAAGCTGTTATACAGCTGTCAAACCAGTGACTGGTTTAGTCCTTGAGCCAGAGCTGATGTGACTGTCAGTGAGTCCTGAGGAATTCCACCACATTAGTGGGATCTTCAGGCAACACCATGACCTTTGTTATTGAATTCTCAGCTTTTGAAGCATTAACTACAACAAATTCCTTTTTTTTTTTTTTTTTTTTAAAGGTCTGTCTCACTTGGTAGCAGCCTCCTTTACTGAAGACCAGTTTGGAGTTGTCCAGACTACACTGCCAGCTATCCTGAACACTTTACTGACTCTTCAGGAGGTAAAACTGTTAACTTTTCCTTGCTGCAGGGCAAGTTTAGGAGAAGAGAAGGAGTCTTGTTGATTTTACATAATGACCTTGCTGACTAGTCATAACATTGAAGTTGCTGCCACTAAAACAGCTCTTCTGTAGTTAATCTAATCAAAACAGCTCGTTGCCACTATGTACACTATGAAACAGCTGAATAAAAACCCTGTTGGTTTTTTAAAATGTAGAAGGAGAAAACATGGAATGTTTAATCATAAAGAAATGCTACTGTGTGCTCAGTTGAAGAGTTTATTTCAGGGATGTAGCAATTCTAATACTATGTCTTTTACAGAGCTAGAACTTAATCTTTATTTGGTTGCACACAATTCCTGGTGCAACATGGAGCACTTGGAGACACAGCAAATCTCAGGAGATAAAGTCTGTGTCTCTGCTAATACTAAGACACTACTCTCAAATTACTGATGTTTGTGTAATGTGTGTTTTAAAAAATCCAGATTTAATTCCAAGCCTATGCGTGTCCTATTAACGTAACCATTTTACACTGCCCTAATGGAGATTCTTGGAAAGAATTTAGAGGCTATTAAAGTTCTTCAGGGTAAGTCATCTATTCCAAGAACAGGCACCAGGGGGGAAAAAAAGCCAATACCCTTGTTTGTGAAAGAAACAAGTCATAACACATGACAGAATTGTGTTTCTCCTGCAGCGTGTGCTGTGCTTAGCAGTTAAGACTCAGTAACAGAGAATTTTATTTCACAGAACTTGGTTCTGTGTTCCTGTTGATGGCTGGGAAATGCTCAGTCTCCAAAACATTTTCGTGTGTCTTGGTGGAATTTCCAAACTTGCACTTTGTTTCTGCTTTATTTGACACAAACGTGTCACTAGTTACATGATGAAGTAATTGGAAAGATGACAGGAATCTGTTTGTTTTTTCCCCATCAGGTCGTAGACAGACATTTCAAACTGCCACATGTTTCTAGCAAACCTCCCCGGATTTCAGGGAGTCTGGTGGACACATCCTACAAAACACTACGATTTGCACTTAGAGCATCTCTGAAAACAGCCCTGTACCGGATAACTACTGTCTTTGGAGAACACTTGAAGTAAGAACTTCCTCATGATTGCTTGATTGTTAAATTTAGTTTAATTAATGTTATTGTAGAACCTGCGAAAAGGGAAGTTGGGGGAAAAAATCCCTTCTGGTCATTATTATAACGCGGTATTTTAGTATTTTTTGATTTGTGGAACCTTAAAAAGTTCCTGTGTAGATATATGGTCCCCCTTAGAAATTTATTATTCATAGATTTCTGGGCAATTTTTCTTAGTGACTTTTCATGAACTCTTTAGAAGCAGTTCATGAATACCACTTGTTTAATAAATTTGAGCTGCTGAAAAGAAAATAAATTAGCTACAGACAATAGCTCTGCAGAGAGAGAATCCTGTGAAGGGTCCAAATAATGAAATTCTGAACTCTTCCTCAGCCACTCTCCCAGCGGGCAAACTTTCATACTTGGCCTCAGAATGTGTGGGACTGAAACTTCCTGTAGTATCTGCCCATCTCTCCCTCTGGGGATGAAATGTCCCTCAGTTTAGAAGTGCTCAATATACAGGAGAGATCATTTTATGAGGTCCTTTCTCACCTAAATCATCCTTGCAAGTTAATCAATTGCATTTAAAGGTAAGGAAATGGGCAAGGTTTCCTAGGAGAGATGTCCTTTAGAAGCTGTTGAGCATAAGAATTGGCATTTTTGTACTTCTTTGTCTTGGAACATAGATGGTTTTTCATAAAATTTAGCTTCAGTGTAATTGATTTCAGGGTACACTCAATGTTGGCATGAGACTTCATTTTTGTGCTATATTACTTTTAATGTAAAATATTCTGCATTTGTTTCTAGTGCTGTACAAGTGTCTACAGAACATAAGAAAAGACTTCAGCAATTCCTGGAGTACAAAGAATAAATTTGGATTTTTTCCCAAAGAAGAAAGTGGGACTAATGAGGCTTTTTACCTTGGCTTTTTGGAAAAGCATATGGAAGTACAAGTTGCAGAACAAAACTTTTAGAACTGTAGAAGAGTTCTTATGGGTTTGGATCATCTTTTGTATAATAAAACTTGTAAAATTCATCTTGCCTTCTTTTAATGTCACTTGCAAATGAGAAAGTGCCAGTTCTTCTTCTAGGTAAGACTGTGACATTTAAGATTGTCAGAGCTACTTTAACACTCAGATCTTTCATTATTTTTCACACTCTCTTCTTTCCCTACTCTCTTCTGTTAAGGGGCTGAGGAGAGATTCATGTAGATACTTAGTGCTTAAGTGCTTCATAAATTTAGTTGATAACACTTTTAGATCAAGAGTATAGTTTAAGTGTAGGAAACAGATGTGCCCAGGAATAAAACATGCTGCTCCTCTGTAAGCTGGAAATACTCCTTCAGAGTAGAATGGGTGTGCAGAAAGGCATTATTAGCACACAAATACTGCCTGGAAAGTGAGCAGCTCAGATTTTATCTTTAAGGTGACTTAGCAAACCAAGTTCTGATCTATACAGAAACATACAGGAAACATTACTGCATTTAGTAAAACTTCCAGGTGATGATACTGGGAATTAAAGTTTAGATCAACAGCTTTCTGTTCAGGGGGTTGGAAGGATGTTTGCAGCATATCCAAATTTTTCAAAATTGCATCTATTATTGGTAGATTCTGGTGAAAAATACTATTTTTAAAAGCTGTTTATCTGAAAGCCTGTCTGAAGAATTTGAAAATTAACTACTTAATTTTTAAACATACTCCAGTTACTGTGATACCTATACTGGAAAATGTGTGAAGTATGAAGATGAGAACAGTGAGCTAAATTGTCTTGCAAATGAATTTAGTTTGATAAGGGGAAACAAGACTATAATTTTCCTCCAGTGCTGTTAATCCTGTGGTTTTTGTTGTGTTGTTTTGGGGTTTTTTTTTTGTCAGAGGACACAAGATTTGAGGATGGCCATGATGTTAGTTATGGTGGTGTGATGTGGCTGTGTAGTAACAGGGTGTCTGTAAGGTTTGGGTAAAAGAGAAAACCCTGAATCTCCAGTGAGACCAGCATATTGCTTTCTTCAGTACAGAGAGAGGTAGTTTTTTTGTAATGCAGACACTGCAGATGTTAGATTTGGTAGTGGAAATGAGAGTTATATTGTTCTTTTTGCATTGAGATGGCCCATAGCAAACAGTAAGGTGATAGATAGCCCTTCACAATGTTTAAAGGTTAAGCTAAAGCTTCCCCAAGCTTGACATCCAGCATAGGCAGGAGCCTCTTGCCTGCCTGACTTATTAAATAATTTAATTTGCATATTTTTTGGTATTGTAATGTGCACCTGGAGTTAAATGGTGCTTTAGCTGGTACCTCAGGATGACCCAAATACTGCAGATGAAAGTTTCAAATAAATTTTTCACGCTTTTAAACAGGTGCAGTGTTTTTTTATTGCTGTGGTATTTTCTGCAACACTCCCACAGCTATCAACAGCAAGCTGTAATTAAGTGTTACAGTTGTGAACAACAGGCTTAAAATGTAGATGACTTTTTGATGGCAAAGTGGTTGAGGTCTGTCCTTGTGCTGCAGCAGAGATTTGCACGTATCTGCTAATGTGTGTGTGATTCATGGCATTCTCCCTGTGACAGAGGAGCTTTCAAAAGCTGATTGCTTTGTGGTTTCTTTAACAGCTGAAGACTTTTTTTTTTTTAAGCCTTTACTTAAAAGTGAATCTTTAACAGTATCTCATGTTTGTGAATCTAAGAATATAAAGTGTATGTTGGGTACCCTGTGAAGTTGCAGTAACTGTCTCACACAACACAAACAGGGATAACATCTTACTCTAGTTTTGGCTTTGGGAATAATTCTATTCCCCTGGCAGACTGTGCTGGTGTTTCAAGTCCTTTTGTATACTTTTGTCTTAACATAAAAAGAATCAGTCTGTGAAGCCTCTGTGAGGTAGGAGAAGAGTCTCTTGCGTTCAATTCTGCATTCTGGGTAATGAGGAAAAAAATAAAACCTTTTTACAGTCAGCTTCTACGTAGCTGCAGCTAAACTGGATCCCTCAAGCCTGGTAATATTTCTCATCTGTTTAATCATCTCAAAGCTGAGTTGCATCTTGTTGCTGGACTGCCTGCTGCATGCATGAGTGGAACAGCATTCTGGTAACCTTGTGAACAACCTGCCTCTCCCACAAGTGAGCTGCAGTCAAGAGTACCTGAAATTATATCCACTGCAGCTGTGGCAAGGTACGTGGCTGATGGTTCAGATCTGTGTTCCTGTTACAGTGGAGTAATGAAATAGAGGCTTAAGCTCTTAAGCAATCTGTTATAAATCTGAAAAAAACTACCCTGCTTCATTTTCTGAGATACAGCTTTGAAAATTCAGACTGTGGGTGGACAAATGCAATGGCCCTGGTCCTTGAAGCTCTTGCACACTGCTGTACCCACGGGAGCCAGGCAGGACTCGCTCCCTCAACAGGAGCACTGCCACTGGAGAATTGTCCCGGTGCCAGTCACGGCTCTGGGCCTGAATGCCCCTTGAAATGAAGTGGTTTCGATTCTGTTGCTTTATGCTCTGAACAGAGGCTGCATTGTGTGTGCCGTGCTCGGTGTCCTGAGGCCTGCAGCAGCCATCTTCCACCTCCCACCACGCTCCTCCGGCTCCCAGGGCAGTGCCAGGCTCTCGCTGACGAATGCTCTGGTACCTGTTCAGTCACAGGCGAGTGCTGCAGTCTGTGGGCTCTGTTCTTGCCAGGCCTCCCCCAGCTCCTGCACTGGCCACTGGCGGGATGGGCCTGGGGAGGGCCTGAGGCACTGGGGTGGGTGTATGGAATCCGTAGCAGGTGGCCCCAGGAGCACCCTTGGCTGTGGAGGTGCTTGCCTTACACAGTCCCCTTTCCCCATGGGATGAATGGTGGCAGCTTGCAGTGCTGTCCCTGTTCAAGCAGGTGTGCTGTAGCTGCAGGGCTTCACACAGCGATGGCAGCCACGCTCCCACCACTCCCATCACCACCTCTCCACAAAGATGCAATGAAACAGTGAAAGTCTGTGTGGAATCATCACAGACGCTGCACTGCAAGTTGAGAACACTCCCCACACACCCTCCTCCCTCTGTGGTCTTCGAGATTTTACATGACCAGTACTGTGTTAATGTATTTGCTATGTGTATTAAATGCATTTGGGTGCTGTGGACATGCCTGGAATGTGGTTTGCCAAGCTCTTGTGTTGTAAGGGGATGTAGGATGTTGCTTTCCCTTGCTGCAGACTCATGGTGGAGATTTGCATCTGATGGATTGGCTTTGCACAAATGGCGTGGAATAAACAAACAGTGCAGCTCCCTCGTGTCTGAGAGAGAAAAACCTGCACCATGCTCTGAGTTCAGAAGAAAAAACGTAGAGAAGACCTCACTTTTCTGTCCTTAAAAAACTCTTGGGACTACAGTAGAGCTAGTCAGTCAGGAGACAGATGAACACGGTGTCTCTGGAGCCTGCCATGAGAACAAAACACAAATTCAAGTGGGAATAGTTCCCTGTTGGATATGCAAGTTGATTCTTCAAATAAATGGTGATAGCACAGGAATTCCCTCTTTTTCATTTTTTTTCTATCTCCTTCAAGAGTCAGTTCCTACAGTAAGAAGAATTTCAGAGAAAACTGTGGCCTAAGCACATGTATGTACTCATGCAGTCATCAAAGGAACCAGTGTTGAGTGTACTATGACTCCTCTCCTTCCTTCCTCTCCTGCCCAAAACATACAAAAAATTACAGGCTTTGCCTTTCACTTCCTGAATAACTCCAGTTTTAAATCTGACTCCTAAAACACAGGGCTGAGGTGGGCTGTTGTATATAACTGCATCTTGTCTGAAAAGGTATGACAAGAGTCCTGGAGGGAATTTTGCAGAAATTAGGAATGGGAATATATATAGCTGCCTGCAAGTCAAAGATTGTTGAAGGTTATGTGTAAGCATCATTCTCTGCTCTTGCTCAGCAAGTTCCAGTTGTGGGTTTACTAGTGTTTGAAGTTTCAGCTCAAGAGAGCTCAAGATGTGCATACCTGCAGGGCAAGCTTTGAGGAGCAGGGAGATGGGGCAGCAGCTCTGCGAAGCACTGGGTTCCCTGTCTGTTCCCTGGCAGAGGTCACTGCTTGGAGCAGGTCCAGGCTGCAGACCTTGCCAGGGGTGGTACAAAGTTTTGGGTTGAGCACGGCTGCATCTCAAAGCTGGGTACTGAGGGACTTTTGTCTTTGCAGACACTGGCAATCAGTTCTGGGAAAGCTTTATCAGCAACCACAGTGTGTTTTAGGAAGAGAAAGTCCACTCTTGTAATTAGTGCAAGCTGAACACTGCCAGGGAAAAATGGGTTTGTCCGTTCTTTGGGCTTAGCCTAACCCCACCCTCCCTCACCTCCAGTGATGATAACAAAACATACGTGTCCAAATCAGTAGGCTGCTGCAGTGATGGACACCAAAAAAATACCCTGGAGTAAATTAATGATTCTGTATTCTGCACAGGTCTTGGCTGGTATTCAGTAAATACATTCACTGTGTGGCCCAGACACTGTGCCAATGAAGAGAAAGCAGAAAGAAGAGTGACTAGCTGCTCTTTCAGCAATCACTGTCTTCAGTACATTGAATATATGGAGCCCCAGGCAGAATAACTGGGGGTCATGTTATAACTCCAGCTCTGTAACTTATTTAGAGCAGGCATGAGTCAAGTTTGTACCACCAATTCTTATCCTGGCACGTCCCAGTGCCAAAGATTGGATTTTACAAGCTGAACATTCTTAAGTTGTGCTGTTCTGTGGGGTGTTTGTTTGTTTATGACTGAAGTTTATTTTACTATCTGTGTTGTGTATGCATGGTGTGAGAGATGGATCTGTTTATGGACTGATGCAGAGAAATCATACAGATGAATGTTTGAGGAAACTAACTGCAGGTGTAAACAACTACATCGTGAATGGAGGCTGGTTGGACCCTTCTTTAGAGGTGTTTCCCACAAAGTTCACAGGAATGATCTGCAAATTATCAGGGAGTCAGGAGGGATCTGTAGTGTTGCAGTGGCTTTTGGAGAGGATGGTTGTTTCTTGCAGTCTCTGCAAGATAAGGTTGGATTCAAGATTACCATGTAGTTTTCCCAAAATACGCTATTTTAAAGAGGTTTGTTTTTAAAAGATAAGTCAGTGGGATCTCAGGAATGTCTTTTTTCTAACTACAAGAACTATAAACAATTCTGTAAGTTATGAGGCAATAGTTGAGTACATCACTAGATAATGTGTGGTCAGTTTGACCCTGCTGCCTTAATTTAAGAGGTAATTTTCAAACCACTATAAAGAAGGGCTTTGTGCTGCCTTAAAGGGATATGGGCAATCTCTAAGAAACGGGCATATTCACAGAGACAATCCCTTTGGCTCAGTTTTTGTTTGGTTGTTTCTCTTTTGCTATCTGTGGTGCAGTAAATTAAAACAAAAACAAGTCTGGACTTGGCATGCCTTTGTAAATAAACTGCTGTGTGTGAATTGACAGCTCCTTTGCAACCAGGTTATTGATAAAAGTTTGTTATTCTCCCACCAGAGAGCTTGTTTTGCCCAGTATTAATAGAATGGTTATGGTAACACCTCCCACCTCTGTCTGCACTGCAGCAGTTACACAAAGTTCTCACAATTTCAATGGTGTCCTTTTAAAACCTCATTTTGTTGCCTGCTGGAGTAGCTGATTTCACTATGTGGACTAGAGATTAATACTTCACCTCTGCTTGTTTGCTCTGTGCAGCTCACCTTACCTGTATCCATTCTGCTTCATTCCTCTCCTCCCACAGAACTGCTCGGGGAACGGGAGGGTTCAGCTGCCCCGAGTTTCTCGAAGATCCGGTTTGTGATGGCAGCCGGTTGCAGCCGTCGCTTCCTGACAAAGGTAAAGAGCTTTGAAGGCTGCAGTTGGTAAACCGGAGTCTCCTTCGTGCAGTGTCCTTTCTCCCCTCCTTTACAGATGATCTCTCGCTGTCCTGCCGTGTATCCAGCTCTCAGGGCAGGGAACTGCCTCTGCCTGTGCAGCTGTGAGCACAGGGGCTGTGCAGAGCAAAGAGGTTCTGTGTCTGCAAAAGCACCTGTAGGCCCTGGAAGCACTGTCATGGCAATGATCTGATCGTGGCTGCTGTCAGCAGGGAAAAACTGATGTATCAAGGTTCTTAAAACTCATTCTCCCTACTGGTACAATTTCACTCTGGCCCAAGCTAGCCTTAGACTACTACCTGTTTTCTCTTTCTTTGGTCACCAGCTAGGAGGCAATGGGCAGATGGGCAAGTCTCTGGTTACTTAGCACCCGTGTCCTACCCACTTGACCTAGCGAGAGGATATTCAGGCAAGCAGTTTAATTCCTCTGGATGTTTTTTATACCAAACTGCAACCCCACCTTTCATATGTGACTCAAAATGAAGTAGGGACTAGCTTCAGGGGCTGAAGACAGCTTGTCTGCCTCAACTGAAAGGTTTTCTTTGGTGATGGTGACATCATTAACAGAGGGAAGAGGCAACTGGCCTAACTGTGGGCCATGCCATGACCCATGGCCACAGCCCTTGGCAAGCAGGAATGTTGAACAAGAAGGCTAATATAGAGAAATCTTCTCCCCATTCTCCTAAGGGTAGGCTATTGCTGACATGGGGGAGAAAGGCCAATGACTGGTGTTCACAAGGACACACGGAGGGAGACACCCATCTAGCTCATAGCTGCAGTGACAACATTGGTGAATCAGTGTGTGCTGTACAGCTCGTGCATGCAGCAAAGTCATAATGACCCAGGGCATGGAATAGTCTTTAGCAGCCACAATTGCACTTGCTTGGCCTTTGTACCAGAATCAAAACACATGAAGTGTCTTCTGATTCAGCAGGGAGAGAAAAGGGACTACTTAATAACTCATGCATTAGTACAGTTATTCAAGGGGCACTTGTTTCTCCCAGCCCTTGTTCCTTCCAAAGTCTGTGGAGTTGCTAGAGGAGCTACGTCATGGCTTTGGAACAGATCTAGAAGTCAAGTCTCTATCAGACACATCCAGGTCTGAAGGAGAATGTCCATCTACCACGTGTTTCTCTTGCTCAGGCGCAGGGCTGGGTATCCACTGCATAGTCCCAGCAAAGACAGGGCAGCTGCCAAATGCCTCACAGGAACCTGAGGCAACAGTGCTGTGAGAGCAGGTTTGAGTCCACGGGGCCTCATTTCCTATGGGAGGAATATGGGGACCTGCAGCTTGAGCCGTGCTGTCTGTATTTCTGTGAGATGATCTGCCACAGAGAAATCCGCCTCGGTGTGAAGGGCCTTTGCCCTCGGTGATCTTGGAGCTGTGATGTGCTTCGGTCCAAACCCTTCCTGGCTTGTAGAGGGTGCTCGGCACACGGAGGACGCTCCGTGCCGGCTCCTGCCCGTGGAACAGCCCGGCCCTGGGCCATTGCTGAGCCACTGGCGGCACCTGCCGGTATTTTGCAGAAAGTTCTGGATATTGCCGATGGTGATAAAAAGAATTAAGGAATGGTTCAGAGCAGGACACACATGGCCTCGGGTATAGAATGCAGTGATGCGGGTTAATGAGCTTCTCCCTGTGGGAAGATCCCTAACCACAAAAGAAAATCCCTCCAGGAAGGTACACAATATATCCAAAACTACCTGTTTTCTAAGAAACCCCCTCTAGATATTTGGGCAGCGTGTATCAATATAGCTGTAATAATTTGCACAAGATGAGCCCATGTTCAGGATCCACCCAAATGCTGTTTATTTCCTGCACTGGAAACAGCGGGATTTCTCTGGTTGCACTGCATTCTGGAATAGGATTTCCCTCAGTAAATTTTACTGCCTCTTCATGTCAACTGAGGCTTAGACCGTCGCCATAGTGTATTTGTGTCTTAAATAATTACTGCTTGTGGTAGCACTGCCAGGTGCCTTCAGCATTTCCAAATCAAAGAGAAAGAACAGCTTGGTCCTGAGGGCCCCACGGATGGATGGGACTGAGGGGTGGGGTTGTAGGTTAGCAGAGCACTCAGAGGTGGTGCGATAACGTACCCTGAAAATTTTTATTTTGTTTTTCATTAATCCCTAGGATATCACCATTCCAATTCAGTATTTGTGTCAGCTAGTTGATATTTAGTTTTGTTTCCCATAGAGGCAAGGTGGGGATTTTCTCCCTTTTTGTGGCTTCTTGTTCCCACTAAGATATTCGGAGGACATTTACCAGTTTTCAACCACATTGGACAGACAGCTATTAATTTCTGACAATTTAAGGCGTGGCCTTACAGAAGAAAAAGACCCTATTACTGCCATTATTGAGGGGAAAGGCTGGCAAGCTCCTTCCTTGGGAAACCTCAGGTCATCCACGCTAGGCAGGAATGAGGAGAGGCATTGCAAATGAGAGTCATTAGTACTGCTTCTCCCAGAACTACTTGTTCCATCTCAAGATCTTGTATCTTTTATTGAGAGTTCCTTCCCCCCCACTAAATCTACAACATTCATAGCATTTGCCAAGAAAAAGTCATGCCCTCCTGTTCTGACCATTCCTGTACTCTGTACACTGCAGCATGGCAGATGTTATTAAGGGCTGGATAGAACTGTGAGTGAGGCACTCTGTGCAGCATCTGTGCTACAAGAAGATGAAGATCTCTTGTCTCACTGCAGGACGCTCCTCAGGAGGGGTATAGCAAGATGCCAGTTCAGTAGCTGTCCCTCCTCCTTGTGCTAAATCTCCCAAGCCTCTCCTTTAGGTTGCTGTGAACAAGCAGGATTTCCAGCCAGATGTCTGTCTGATTTACACCCATGTAAATCAGGGCTGACTCCAAGTCTCTGCTATCTTTGAGCTGTCCTGGTGTGTTACGGACCTGCTGTGCTGCACCTGTGCTGACAGCAGCATGTAGGGCAGCAGGGTGCAGACATCCCTGAGCCAGAAAAGTGTGGGCTGGTGGAGCTCGCTGGTGCAAAGCTGCACATCGTGGCTCAGCCTGCATTTGCTTGGAACCAGGCCCAAGCTAATAAACCCAACTAGATTGCTTCCAGACCCGAGCTGGCCCAGGAGGAGCCAGCGCAAATGTCACTGTGCTGTGGTGCTTGCTCTGAGCTAGCTTAATTGTCTCTGTGGGCACAGGCCAGCTCCTGCACCTGTAGGGCAGGCAGAGAACGATCCATAGGCTGAAGCACTGAATGCAGCTGGAACTGTGTCACCAGAGTTGTCTAGGCCAGGCTGTACCCACCTTCAGCACATCTCCTGCTTCCCAGCCCCTGTCCTTGGCAAGGCTCTGCTCTCTCCTGCTGCTCCTCCATGACATGCTGCAGTGGCTGTGGCTTTTGCACACAAGTTGTTTATAGGGCACTGCCCGCTGTTCAGCGGCGGGTTGGCTTGTGGGTGTGCGGTGCCGGGGCAGCCGGAGCAGATTGCCTGGGGACAGGCACAGGGATCCTCGACGACCGCGGGCAAAGGGAAAGGGTCCAGGCCTATGACAGCAGGGCCGCGGGAGGGAAAATCTTGCACCTCTCGGGAGGCAAGCGGGCAACTGCAGGGACTCTCCTCGCCGGGGCGGGCACCGGGAAGGTGCGGCCCGGGGCGCACCTATTCCCAGGCTGATCCCCTCCCACCGGCCCCCGCAAGCACGGCGTACCCGCGATCCCCCGCCACGCTCCGCGAGGGGCGGCCGGCCCGGGCCCGCGGGCGGACCCCGCTGTCAAACCCCGAGGGGCGGCCCCGGCGGCACAGCCCTCCCCCTGCCCGCCCCGGCTG
>VZTJ01001265.1:675725-847700 GCA_013397795.1 Orthonyx spaldingii
TTTAAGGTGCGAATTTTTCTCTCCCGGTATAAAAAAAAAAAAAAAAAAAAAAAGGGATTGTTAATGTTTGGCAGGAATGAAATGAAGGTCTGTTACACAGACCCAGGTTTTGAGGGGGGACAAGGAGGATTCACAGAGTATGAAGGGAAAGCTCCAAGCTCCAGTACAGCTGTGCTGCTGCAGCTGCTGCCTGTGGTAGGGACTCGGGGTGTTCGAGTCCCTTGTGGTCCCACCGGTGAGGCTGGTGGCACTTCACAGGGTTCATACCAGCTTAAAATCATGCCCATGCATTGCCCTGCCCAGGCAGGCTGTTGAAACACTTTTCTTTTCTTTTGTCCTTTGAGCCATTTAGTCCTCTTTTCATGCATATCCCTCTTGCTGTTGCACAGGGTAGGGAAAGAGGAAAAGTGTAATTTTGCATTCACTTGGGACTTTTACAGTAGATGTAGGTGGGCATGGGAGAAGGTTGCTAATTTGTCTTCCCTGACTGATCAGTTTCCCATTCTCACCACTGGGGGGGAAAAAAAAGTGTTTTAAGTTTTGTTGCTGTTTTTGTTTAATCTGTTTTCTGTCCAGGGTGTTACCTTGTGGTTGCTTCAGTATGGGTGACTTGAGTCAAGGGAGTAAGTAGGAGGTATCCATGGGCAGGATAGGGTTCATTTAACTGAGCAGGATGATTTGATGGATAATGTTGGATTTTTCCAAAGATGGCAACACTGAGATTTTTGAGTGGCTTTCTGTTGTTTGTTTGTTGAGTTTTTTTGATTGGTTTGGTTTTGCCTTTTTTTTTTTTTTCCTGAGAAGACATTTTCAGGAAGAGTTATGGAAAGTAAAATTTAAAGTAAAATTTTGAGTCTGATTTAAAATGTGTGGGATATGCTGCTCCTTCTGAGCTGGACAGTTCAGCAAGTGCTTTAATGTCCAGTGGGGCATTCTGGGGTGCTCACTGTGCTCTAATTTACAAATCAGAGTGTATCTAAAACAGGCTGTGCTGCAGACAGGAGAGCTGCTGCTCTTCCAAGGAGCAGTGCAAACCATCTCCCACCAGTCCTGGTTCTCTCAGGAAGATAAAGGACTGGGATAGCTGCATGTGGATGTGATATACCAAGATAAAGCCAAGAAGTGGGAATGAGGGAAATACTCAGATTTACCCAGTGAAAGGTTTTGGGAAGGAAACTGATGACAGCTTGATTTCAGACCATCGTGCCGTGTGTCTCCTGTTCTCCAGCCCCAGAGTGCCATGTGCCCAGTAATTCCCTCTGCAGTCTGGGTTAGATTACAAAATGTGCCTCCTGGTTTTGGTTTATCCACATTTGAAAGCTGCAAGGAGGGAGCATAAAAGACACTCTCTAACAAGAGCAAAACCGATTTTTATAGTTGCCTGTAAGGTTTTTTTTCCTAAACAAGCCTTACTTTTAAATTTTTTTTTCCTCAGAAAAAGAAGAATTAATCAAAATGATACACTGCTCTACTAATAAAAAGGGCAGCTTTGAAGTAATCACAATGGGGAAGAAGTATCCTGCTGTTGTAGTGTCTCTGTGGTGTTACTTTGCTGCTTCACAGTGTTTAAGTTATGATCCTGCAAAATGCTTCCGTGCCTGAGCAAGTCTTTTGGACTTTATGAACAGCCAAACAAAAACTTGAGGGGTGGTGGTGAGCATTATTTCTGGGAATCGGATCATTTGGGTCTAAACTTTGCAGGATGGAGCTGTTGGTTGTTTGCTGAAAGTACCAGTGTTTTGGAATTGTGCTTCATGTTTTGTTCTGTTTGGGAACTGTTTCAAAGAAATGTCCAGTTTTCACCCAGCCAACCCCTTTCTGATGTGTCTGGCTGTGATAGGCACCAACCTTTTCTTGGTCATTGATTTCCCTGTGTGTCACAAGGCAGAGTATTTGCATGCAGACACTGCTTTTTAGAGGCATGTGGCATAGAATAATTGTACCATAAGGTATGAAGTCCATTTTGCAATGTTTTCCTGGGATTCTGTGGGTTTGGTTCCATGTTGTTGAATTTTATGCTACGGTATTACAGTTTTGAAAGCAAGGGAGGGCAAAATGCTCATTGTCTACAGGGAAGAAGCTTTTGGGAAGGCTTTAGTGGCGACAAAAGAGTAATCTATAAAGATGCCAAATATCTCAGTTTTTAAATGGCATTGATTATGGCTGTTACCAGGAAACACGTCTCCTTTTCATTCTTTTCCAGTTTTGTTCAGTGTACCTAATTCATGACTCAGTAGAAATGACGAGATTTATCCTGTTAGCTGTGCCACTGGGAAATCGTCCAAATGGCCCGGACCTTTGCAGCAACCACTTCAGATATTAACTTACAGTGGGCAAAACAATAAGCTGGTCGAGTTGCAGTTGTTGGATGTTTCCTTGTTGAGAGTGGGTTTTATTCAGACAAGGAGAAAACGGGTTGGATTTTTTTTTGTTTGTTGTTAGCTGTAGCTGCTTTCAGCAAACATGCAACCAATGTATTGAAATGTATTCATTTCCTTCTACTGTTGAGAAGGAGGGGTAAATCTTGCTATTTAATCCCCCTGTGACTATTTCCTTGGTTATCAGGACTGTCCTTGTGAAAGTAGCTTCTTACACAGTTGGGATCTTAAGCAAGAGCATGTATTTTGGTTATATGACTTATTAGGTGAATTGACTAGTCTTGGGCCTGATCCTTCCATTTTCTTTCTTACACCTGATCAGTGTTCACCTGAATTGTCCCACTGGAGCAAGTGTGACTGCCTAGAGCTAATAAATATGATATGAGCTGATAAGGAGACAGGGACAGGTTCACTGGTGTGGTGATCTCTAAACTCAGTTTTATATAGAGCTGTAGTAATAATTATTTCTTATTTTCACTCTAGTTCCCTTGCTTGCTGCATTTGAACTCTTTGCTACAAAAAGAAATTGAAAGGTTTATTTGAACAGAATGTCTAGTTACAGAACTATATTTTTATTTCGTGGTCTTTTTTTTTTTTTACCTAATTTTATTTTGTAAGGGGAGAAAGGAGAAGAAACTGCAAATTGGAGAATGTGTTCATTAATTCATTTGGAATAAATTGTGACTGTCCTCTCCTCCCTTAAGCTGGCTGTAATGCTTACTTGAATAGGCAAATAACTTTCAGTTACTTGCTGCTGGAGGAAGTTCTAATGATTTGTGTTGCAAAATCAGACACTGAAGATGAGACTTTCATGGTTTTAATTTAAAAGAGGTTTAATTGTATCTAATCATTAAGTCCAGTGTAATTTAGGGATTGTTAGTGGAGAATATGTAGCAGATGCAAACCAGGAGATCTAATGATCAACGTGTCATATAAAGGCATTCATTACTTGTAAAGTAAAAGCACAAAAACCTTTTCTGCTTCATGAAAGAACTACAGCTATTGGAAAAGCTGAAGAGAATAAAAGCTGTATTTGTGTTAATATTGTGTAGAATTATATGCAATAACAGATGTCAGATTACAGAAAATAAGTCTAATTATTGGAAGAAAAATTTTTATTTGGTTTGTATTTTGAAGGAATAGAAGTTAAAAGTAAGAAATTACTTGTTCTATCTTTAAAATGTTATAGTATTGGAGATCATTATATCCTGGGCTAAGTGGAGTGAGAAGAAAAATATCCTTTCTTCTTTTATAGTAAGAAAAAAATTAAAGTCTACATCTTGCAAGTGGTTAAGTATGTACATTACTGTTCCTGTGAGCAGTGTCATCAACTACAAATGTTTGGACATAGAGTAGTCTAAATTATCATTTAGATATAACTGAATACATTATTTGTGTCTTAGAGTTCAACCCTGTATACACATAAACTGTAAGTGTATGCTGAGGATTTTTAGTATATTTAGGGTTATATTCTGGGAGTGCTTCAAGATTCTTTTTAGTGAAACTGCTAAATTTAAAGTGAGTGTCTTTTAGGAGACTTTACTGCTTCATTGCAATAAAGTGGTTTGTTTTTTTGTTGAATAAGAAGGACAGAATTTTACCCTGAATTATTAATATCAGTAGGAGTCTTGCCACTAACTTTAGCTGGGTCAGGATTTCAATCCTAATATTACAGGAGTTCTTTTTCCTGTGTACAGGGCAAAGCTGGTAGAACAAATAACAAGTTTCTATTAAATCCATCTGTAAGCTAGGAAGTGGAATAACGTGTGGACTATGACGAGAAATCTGTAGTACTGTGAATACAACTTCCATGCTCAGTACCTAATTACCATTATTCTAGAAATTCTGCTGTTTAGTGATTTTAGAACTGTTGAAGATGTTGATGGCAGGGTAATTGGAGAGGGAAAAAATAGACGTAAACCACTCCATTTTGCACTCCAGATTTCTATCATTGTATGTCAACAAGCTTGAACCAGGCATGCAATCTAGTAATCATTTCACAGTGCCTGAAACGGCTTTTAATAGACTGGGGTTTGTTTGCTCTTTTTTTTTTTCCTCAGCCACCCAACGTTGTTTCCCAGCACTCTCCTGTAACTGGGAATACAGGGTTCCAAAGCAAGGGCAGTTCTCCCTGCCTGTGGTACAGCGTAATCTCGCCCTACAAATGTGCAAACAATAGCAAAAGTATGTGTTTGGGAATATGGCACAGCTGTTATCTTCTGCCGGGAGCAGGGAGCGTTGCAGTGACATAGAACGACCAGTTAAAACCACCCCGGCCGTTTTATTGCCTTTAAATGGGGCGTGTAAAGAAAAGCAAGGGCCGGTCCCTGCATTCAGATAACCATCAGTGCAGACTGCCGGCACTACCTTTCTGCACAGGCTTTGAAGAATAGAGGCAAAGAGTTCCCCTTTTCCCTTCCCCTCCTATTACATTTCTGGCACCCTGTATGTGAAGTCTTGGTTGGAACCTGAACTTTCTGTTCTGAGAATCTGTGCTTCACTAGTTACCTGGAACAAGGACTTCTTTTTTTTTATTACAGTCATTAGCTTGACTATATGAAATGATTGTTAATGATTATTTGTAGACAGAGGACTGCTTGTAAAACAGACGAGACATTGCCAGAGCTGCAGTAGGAAATAGATCCAAAATCTGTATTTCAGGTTAAGGTTTTGAGCATTATAAAGTTGATCTCAGTCAACTCAAAGTGCTTAAGATCTTTTTATTTAAAGCAACTGTTCTACTTTAATAATGATGTCTGACTCCTCCATGACTATGTTTGAATGTATATATGATTATTTTACTGAATGGACAGGTAAGGAGCACTGTGATTGAATCTATGGCATCAAATTTATTCTAAGGGTTAAATGAATGCAAAACATCATAAACTACATTTAATTCTGGCATTTATGTGTGTGATAAGAGGGCTTTGTGAGAGCTATAGTGTTATTAGTTGTTTTACAATGAGGAGAAAGCAAACACATTCTTACATGTTGTTTGCATGTTAGCCAGAGGGAAAAATGACACTAAGGCGACATCATCAAATACAGTAAAACTAACTTTTTAATACAGATGTCCATTGTTGTTCTAAGTGCTTAGGGGGTTGGTGGTTTGGTTTATTTTGGAACTTGCTGAACTATATGAAGTGTGTCTCCAGGGGCCTGGTATTTTAATACCTTGTAGAAGGTTGTATAACAGTAGATGATGTATTTTGCCTGCCTTCCAGTGCTATAAATAAATTACATGTGCTGGCTTGGGAGAACGTATGTGAGGTGTAAATCAAAGGCTAATATAGGAGGAAAAATACCAATTAGTGATGTCTTGTAACAGGTTAGAGTTTCTTTATTCATTTATCTATAATCAAGAGATATAAGAGCAGTAATATGTATAAAAATGTTAACATGAGGCGCTTCCCAAGAAGGGGTAGAGGGTCTAGGATTATTGAAAATAAGTGCTGTGATTCACTGCTTTTTCACAATTTGCTATGGTTAAGTCACTTAAATACTGAAGTCAACAATCCCCTAGGCAAAGAAAGATAATATAATTTTAAGCGTATTGTTAAAATTGAAATTTGATAGCTTCCACTCTCTAATCCTATCTAAGTCTTGGTTGTATTAAAAAGAAAATAGATACATGTGTCAGTTTTGGAGCATAATCTTTCTTTTGAGTTTAAAGAATGATAAATGTGCTTCAGACAAGCAACACAGCAGTTTATTAGTATGAATGTTTTGCTAAATACTACATGCTTAACGCAATCCCCATTCCTTTATAATAAGTTTAAATATTAATTCTTTGGAATGCTAGATGCCTAAAGCTAGATAGAAATGCTGTGCAGTTTCAGATATCTAGGAGTGGGCTTGTGAAACAGGATATTTAACTGGGAGAGATGAGTAGCACATTTCAGAGTTATTAGGGCAGAACAACAATGCAAGAGGATGACTTAAAAAAAAGTTACAAAATTGTTTTCTGTGCATGAGGCTTAAATACCTTAGAGTTATTTATTTGAAACACAAGAGTAGATTTCCTATCTATGTAGGTTCTAGATTGCATTTTTTATTATTATTTTAACTTCTTTTTAGCCGCGTGCCCCTCTCTAAAGCAGCTGGCTTTGATTTAACCTGAATCCTTCACCGAGAGGGAGTGATCAGTCACGATGACTGCGAGTTGTGCTCTTTGATGGAACATCTCTGTAGTGGCTGAAGAGAGACGACTGAATAGGACAGGAAGGGTGCTCTAGGAAAGCAGCAGTTTGTATTTCAGAAGGACTCACTTCACTCTAGATCAACACTTACTGTTCCTTATGTAAGTCCTGCCTACCTCCCAAGCCCCATCTGTGCTGGACGGAGAAGAGAGAGTTAAAATGAAAACAGAAAAAAGAGGAATTTTCTCTTTTATTACCCAGTATTTTCTAGGAAAATCCCAGAAAAGGTTTAACGTGAGGTTTCATAACTCTTGCTTTGCCCTGCTGCTCCTGCTGAAATTGCAGAGAGTTGACTTCAGGAGGAGGCCAGTATTGAATGTTTTTGAAAATTCCTTCCATGCTCCTTTGAGACACAGAAGAGAACATCCAAGTGTTAAATTCTCTCCTGGAGAGAAAAGTGTGCAAGCACTTCTAGCCCAGTAGCTCGGATGCCAAGGTCACTTAGCACAGCACGTTCACCTTCAATTTTTCTTCTATTCAAGACCATGCATGGGTGTAAAGCTGGTGGTGCCAACCATTGTGTGTGAAACAGGCAAAAGTGGTGAAGGATTGTGTCAGCAGCCAACGTGGCCAAGTATATAAATATTTTGGATGAACAGGACAAGGGTACTTGAGCTTTGTTGTAGACTGGACTAGTATCATTTTGGGGCAAATCTATGTACTGCTCATGATACTTCTACTGTGAGAGCATAGCAGAGTATGGTGTAGAGTTTTGGGACCAGAAATAGGGCAGTTGTTTGGGCAAGCCATCAGGGCCAGCTTAATCTTCTGTGCTGAGAGACAGAGTTGGTTAGTTCAGGTGCAGCGTTGGGGTGAGGTGGCTGTGCTCTGTTTGAGGTCTGATCTGGTGGTGGTGCAGGACACATGGCATTGCAGTTTGTGGCTGTATGAGCCCAAGGTGGCTCTTGCTTGAGTGTGTTTGTGGCCCCTCTGCACGGTGTGGGCATGGACTGGGTTTCTCTGCTGGCCACACGAAGGTGGTGGTGCTTGCCCGTGTCGGTGAGTGTGAGTGGTGAAAAGTGCAAAATACATCTTTGTTATCTTTGGGAGAGTAGGATTTTTAACAGAACGTTTTAGTTGGGCTTGTTGCTGCTTGGCATCTGGATTATGCTGCCAGTTGCAAAATTGTTGCAGAGGGACAAAATCTCCCATTTCTTTTAGTTCTTGATGTGCTGAGGTGAGGGAAAGGAGGCTGCATTAAGGGAGCTGCATTGGAAATAGCCAACCTGTTGGGAGGAAAATTTCATCCCACCTCCCTGTTTTCTGGGTTGCTCTTGCCTCCCAGCAGATGGCAAAGTCTCTTAGGCTGTGTTGTTCTTGAGGCAGAAATCACCCAATGGACTGTGTGTCCCTGGGATTGAGGTGCAGGTGGCTACTACAAAGTTCCCAAGATTCTCATCACTCTGACAGAACAGATTTTGCACACAGCTGAGACTGTCTCCAGGACTTGACCAAGAAAAACCAACACTAAATTCCTCCTTTCTGGATATCTGATTGTTGTAATGTTCAGTTTCCGTGAAGTTATCAGAGTTGGTTTATGTTCAACTGAAACTGAACTGGCCTGATCCCATTGTCCCTAACTCTGGTGCAAATCTTAAGTGACACCATTTTAAATCCAAGAGTGGATAAAAAGGAGGCAGACTTGAGCTCTGGAGGGCTAATGCATAAAAATTTGTCCTCTGAGTATGGACTCAGTTCACTTGGCAAAACAAAAAGACATCTCACGTTTTTAAGCTGAACAGTTTGCTCCTTATTTTTCCTCCTGCCAACTCACCACAAATTGGCTTTTATTGCTTTTCTTTGAGTTCTTGAGCTATTCGAGGTTTGCTGACTTTGTGGGGATAAGCTACAGACAGTGTGTGGATGCTTCTCCTTTCGGAACAAAGATCCCCATGCATTCAGCATCTCTCTGATTTGAATGGATATGCAGGAAATTTAAGGGGATATTTACCCCTAGAGCCCACTTGTTCCTTCCCTGCTGCTGAGTCTTAGTGATCTTTTCTTTCTGCTCTCTTGGCCTCCATACTGTGCCACTGTGCTCTTAGTTTATTTTAAAATATATATATCTATATATATATCTATATATATATATATCTAAGGGGTTGTAACTTATTTGAATTGTGGGCTAAATGAGTGGAAGCATGGCAACTGGTGTAAATAGCTTTTGGTCTGCTGAGTGTGTAAACACTCAAAATCTGTCAGGGTGATTTGGCTGGCTTTTATTGGAATAATTATTCATATGAGATCTACTTTCTCTTACTGCATCCTGTCAGAAGCTATTAGGCAGAGATTGCTGGCATGAGTACTCAAACTGCTTTGTCAAAATGCACTTTTATACCTATTGCTTTTACATGTGCCAGTTCCACAGATACTCTTACAAGTGGATATGTTCTGCAAGATTAGTAATAGAAAACGAATGTAAAGGGGACCAAAACCTAGAAGGTGAGAGCAAACCACTGGGATGATTAATCATCAGTAGTGTTTTGAGCCTAAATGTCTGATAGCATTGGCTACAAGTGCAGCTCATTTGACAAGTTAGAGTGAAAACACTGGTGTGTTGCAGAGACTTGCAGCTTCAGCGGTACCCAGGTTGAATTTCTCAAAATGAGACTAACCTGCCTGGGGAACTTTCCTTGCTAAGGGCTAATGTTAATGCCAACAATAGATTTTTTTATTAGCTGCTGGAGAAGATTCTGGAAGACTTGAAAATTAAAATCAGTAAACATTAGAGGTGATAAAGAAGTTTTATGCATGGGGTAGATGTTTCGACAGCAAACAGTCACTCTGAAGAGACAGGGAGGTAGTTTTGCAGCCTAGATAATAAGAGACTTGAGAGCAAACTTGGTGAAAAACAGCCTCATAGCCAGCTAGCATTTAGATAAAAATGAATTATGACACTAACTACCACTAGAGAAAACAGTCTGGGACATTGGATACAGGGTCCAATGTGAAGGCTGCTGACTGCAGCATTTGCTAGTTTGATGAGCAACCCAGATTCAGAATATGTTATATATGGGAAGGAGCTTCTAAATGTGGAATTGTAGTGATTTGTAGATCAGAGTTACAATTCGTGTGCATGGTGCCCACACATCTGTCAGAGGTACTGTCCTTGTTCTGCGGGTGCAGAAGGAAGTCTCCTGTTGCATCCTTTCTGAAGCTGAGTGTGGCTTTTCTCTGTTGGTGACTAAATACTTTCTGAAATGCACCTGATCTTCAGGACCTTCTGTCTCTTCCAGATTGGTTTATTCTTCCACAGGGATGATGCGGGCTTGACACTAGGAAAGATATTTTCTAGTACTGTACTAAGCTTCTGACATATGGTGCCCAAGGAGGCAGTGAGTTGTTTATCACTGGAGTTTTTAAAGACAGGCTGGATGAAAGTCCTACTGTGGAATGTAATTATTTGGGCCCAGCTGTCTTTCCTGTGACATTTTTCATTCCCACACTCAACTGCTTAGGCACTAGAGAGTTAGAAGAAGTCTCTCAAACTGTAATAGTCCAGGCTCCTATCCTCTTTGACTTGCTGAACAAAGTCCAAATCCCTCCTTGTCTAACGTTGATGTTTCTGGCCACTCATTTGTTTGTCAAGAAAACACTGAGAAGGCATACAATAAAAACCAGACTGAGTGAAGGGCTTGAAGAGCACCATTTGGGAGAGCCAGTGGTGGGACAACTGGGCATGGAAAATGATTGATTTTATGTGCAAAGCAGTTGTGAAATGTTCTGTGGCATTCTGGGGACATGCCATTGCTAACAAATTATTGCCTATTGGGGATAGAAAATGCCAGCCATTGTTCTGAAGAAGGAAATAGCCTTATTGATACTGAATTAGACTCACATTGAATTATTATTCATTTGCAGTGCATCCTGTTTTCCAAATACAAAAATTAACTGAAGGCCTGCAGCATTATCGGCCTTTAGTTGGTCATATCTACATGCTTGAGGTCCAGGTGGAGTTTAGGCTGTTTATATCTGGGGATGGAATGTGGCAGAAGTTGGCATTAACAGAGCAGCTGAAGGAGGCTGTTCTTCCTTTTAAGAGTTCTTCAGACTAGTTCTTGTTTTGTAACAAGCTTGAGAGTGAGGCTAGCAGAGGTAAATGTGTTGGTAGATAAGACTTAACTTCTGGGATGCATTTTGAATTGTCACATTCACTGTTGGTGGCAGAAAAATAGTGGTGTAGAAAATAATATTGTTGCCTTTTGAAAGGAATAGACACTGACTTATCTATAGAAACTGACATGCACACCAGATAGAAATGTTTTGTACAGTGACAGTGTTTTGTATACAGCTCTGAAAGTTTGAGTTTTGTTCCCAGTGTTATTGAATAGTTTCTACTGAAATACTAACAGAATATAGAAAACCACTACCAGTAAATTTTGTTCCTTCAGTTTAAGGGAATATTTTTATTTAATAAAAATCAGGAAGTGACTGGCATTTGACATGTATTTCTTGAGCATTTATCAGGAACTGGTTAATAGGTATTTTCTTGTGTCATCCATATGAGCCAGTACCTTGGCATGGAGGATATAAATTGTTTTTATAGGTGGGAGGCTGCATGTCCTGGAAAGCAGCGACAATGAAAAGGATTGGGATGTCACATCCAATTGGTATGAGAAAACAACATCTCTAATAGAGTACCAGGTGATATGATACATTGTTAAAAAGCTTAGGGAAGTGATAGTATCCCTCTGTTAATTATCACTCTGGATAGATTTTTTTCTGGATAGGAAGATAGATTAATGCTCAGACTTTCTTAAATGGCTTTGAAAAATCAAAGGATTTGGAGAAGAACTGGAAGATGCTGACCCGTGTGTGGTACCCACGGACTAATGAAAGATTACAGGGAATCTGGTCTGTTCCAGAGATGCACTGGAGGAGAAAATAAGTGATACTTGAGGGTTGAGTGCAGAATGGTGTCTCATGGCTGGAAACTGAGAAAGATAAAAGAAGGAAGACTGATGTTTTTGACTGCAAGGGTAATTAAACCTGGCACAACTTAGTAAAGGATGTGATAAACCTTCTTGTATTTGTAGTGACTGAGCCAGGTTTGAATGTTCCTATGGAAGAAATTATTAATTTCAACCACAGACAATTGCATTCAGTGGCAAAATCACTGGATGGACCATCTCCAGGGCTTCCACTTGCAATCTGTAAAAGACTGGATTCCAGGCCATCTCCTTCTTCCAAACCTGGTGCTGCTGTTCCTTCATGTGCCCTTTGCATTGCAGTCCACGGGCCTGGCATCCAGATGAGGCCAAAGTTATGCCCTCATTCTGGGTTTCGTGAAAAAGAGCAGGGGACAGACAGGGAAGGAGGAGCATTGCCACGCCACAGTCACACAGTTTTGACTGTAGTTATGGCAAGGGAATCACTAGCAAGTAATGTTTGCTCCAAACCCGCCCTTTCTTTCCTCTTGTTATGTCTCTCTCTTCAGCAAACAGCACCACTCCTCCTGGACTAGACAAGTCTGTTCAGAGATGTGTGATGGAACCTGCTGTCTCCCAGGGCCTGGGCTGAGACCAACTAAAACCAAGTGCTGGGTTTAAAACCTGGACGTGTGGGGAAAGGATAACGGTTGTGATAGTCTCTGACCAGGCACTGGTGATCTTCAACATTAATGTCTTCCCTTTCTTTGTTTTCTGAAATGAAAACAAAGGCTCAGCCTCCTTCCTAACCCAGCAATAGTGACATACTAACACAGTTATTACAGCAAACATTTTGGCCCTCTCTGGTCTTGATGTTTTCTTTCTGTGGGGAGACTGAAATACTAACTCACAAATAATGTCTTTAGAAGTCATATTAGTCACACATTTTTAAGACATTCCAAAATCATACCAACCTCCTTCTGAGCTTGTCTGTTGCTACCAATGATTCAAAGTTTTGAAAACTCTCCTTTAGTTTTGATTTACATTTTGGTCTTGGGCACTTGTTATTTCTGGCAAATGCCAGCTCAGTTTCATTAAAGAAAAATCTGTTTTACAGCCACGCGGCTCAGATCTGCTGCGCTTCTAATAATTGATGGCTGGTTTCCTTATTTCCTGCATTGTAGAAAAATAAGGACCTTGTTAGATCCAAACAAGCCTGCATAAAGTCACAGTGTGAAACATCAGGTTGGGGGTGAGCAGAGCAGCTGTGGGCAGGTTTTACAACTTCGGGCTACAGTTGACTGAGCCAGCCAAGGGAAACTGAGAGATACCCATGTGACTAAAATTCGCTTGGGTTCTTTGGCTCCCTGGCCTGAGATTTATATTTGTGACACCTTCCCCTCCGTCAGTCCCTGGGCCAGACACAAGTCTGTCTGTCTGTGTACCCACGGCTCTGCACACCCCGTGGCGTGGCCGCTGTGCCTGTTCCTTGCCGTGCCACTGCAGGACGTGTCTGTTCCCAGTGCTGGCTGCCTTGTGCCCACAGCCCACAACAGTGTGAGTGTGTGCCCTGGGAGAAAGCAGCTGCCATGTGGTGGAGATGAAAAATCAACAGCAAACACTTTCTGAATTTCTGCAAGTGGGCAAATTAATTTCAATCTGAACTGTCATCACAAGGGCCTTTTTTTCCTTCCCCTTTCCTTTGGGTGGTATCTTTGATTTATATTTCTGAATGAGGCAAGTGATCACCCTTTGGTGCTAAGTTCAGTTTCTTTATAGATTTTCAGTTGCAAAACACTGTCAGTTTTTTGGTTAATGTGGATAGCTTTTTTGGATTTGCTTGGGTTTTTTGTTTTATGTTGTTTTAAGAACCAGTGAAATTCAGTGATGCCTATGTCAATTGAAAACAATCTCTTAGTTTTAAGGAGCAGCTAATGTCTCTCAGGTATTCTTCTACAATGCAATACCTGTCAAATGCCTCCTTGCCACTCTATAAGCTATAAGTAGGGACAGGATCCTGCTTCAGAGATTCATGGAGTTAAATGGCTCCTAGGAAGCCAAGCAGTGACACCTGAACAGTGTCGTAAAAGGTGGTTTTTTTTTTTATTTTCATGCATTTACCAGGTCCAGCCTATTTCTTTTGAGATGGCTACTTAAAGGCAAGACAAATGTGTGATGGCTCTTCTAGACATTCCTTTGAAGGACTTGCCCCTCAAAGGAGGTGAAGAAGAATTTGTAGGAATTGTAGAACTACTGGAAAATCAAGCCTTAAAGTTTGCTTTACTAAAGGCATGATGCTGAGAGGTATTCAGATACCTAACTCCCATTGACATCTGTGGAAATTCAGTGCCTAAACAGTTCTCTGGATCTGGTACTTTGTCTTCTGGCACTGAATATTACACAGTTCTTGCTTTCTGTGGGTCTCCTTTTAAGGCATCTTCTGTGAGTGGTGCAATAGTTTTAATTTTTAATTCTTCCCGTCCTGAGTTCCAGCACGTGATGCAGACAGCTGCCTAGAGAGCTGTGCCATGTGATAATCTATTGTTCCACCAAGGAGTTGAGGCCTACTAGGCAAGCTGTGGGGTGGGAGAGTGAGTCAGAGAAAATACACTGCACTTTTATTAATTGTTGCTGAGGGAGGATGGGGCCAACCTTCAGGCACTGAGACTTTGTTGAGTGGGGAACTAGAGTGACATACTCATTTGTTTGAGTGAAAATCCAGGGAAAAGTGGGAGATTTTTGTTGGCGTTTCCTCCACTCAGCACTGATCTTATCATGCTGGTTTAGTAGTAGAGCTCCCTTGGCTCCTTGCCAGGTGATACCATTGGAGTCCGTCTGAGATAGGCAAGATAAAAGATCTCAGAGAATTACAAGTATTATGACTTTCCTATCAAACTGTTCTAATGTGTAGACTCTTAGAGTCTTCTGACCCAGAAAACTATCGTTCTTTTAAAAATCCTATTACCAAAGGAAAAGGAAACACGAGAGCTGGGAAGTGGGACTTGATGTTTATAAGGGCCCTGAGAGCAGCTGTAATTAGAGTAGGTTTTTGGAAGAGTCTTGTTCCTTTGCCAGCAAAGGGCCTTGGTGTTCAGCCAGGTTAGATGTAGCCTGAGAGTAAGCACTTGGAAACTGCCTACCATACACTGGGTCTGTGTCTGGCACTGGGAACACGAAGCGTCCTCTCACTTAAAACACTTTGTGTACTCCCAGAGTGCCCTGTGAAATGCTGCCGAGGGCTGAGTCACTGCCCAGCCATTTGGGCTGACTCTCTAAACCCTGACTTGTGAAGGGCTGCCCCAGGCTGCTGTGATGGTGATCACTCCTCTGGGTGCTGTCGGACTCTTGTGGTGATGTCCAATTAGGAGTTTCAATATGGGCCCACAGTTCTGGTAGTGTGGCCAACTGAGTGAGGTGAGAGTGAGGAAGTTCCTGGAATCCCCACTGTCAGCCTCTTCCTTGCATTCACAAATTCACAACAGCTTTGGACATGAGTGTAGGCCCATCTGCACAAAGTGGTAAACAGGACCTGCAGGAAGTAAGTGTGTGTGTGATCAAAGTAATCACTAAGGAAAAAGACCTAAATATCCTTTATTTTCTTTTTAAAGCTTCAAAATTGAATTCTTGAGTTGTGAACTTCTAGTTTCTCAGATTTCACAATGCATGAGAGGAAACCATTTGACTTCCTATCCCAAGGCCTTTAGAGCGGTTGTTAAGCCAATTTCCCTGGTTTTAGACAGGAATCAGAACTGTCCACCACGTTCCAGATCCTACGGAAGTCAGTGGGACCTCAGAAAAAGAAGATTGCTTCTGGCAGAGCTAAATTTGAGTGAGTCACCTAGGACACAATGGGTAGCTGCACAGAAAGGTGCTGGGGCACGGACAGGGACCCCAGTGAAGTCTCTGGCCCTTGTTTGTGCTGCTCTAGAGCAGAATGCTGGGCAGAGAGGGTGTCCAATGCAAAGCCCACTGGTTGTTAGGAGCAAGAGACTGGGAGGGACCACGTGGAGGGTCAAATCCAGGTTGTGGCTATTGCAGGCGGTCGGTGCTCAGTGCAGGGAGCATCTGTCCCACACCACCCACAGAGCCTGTAGCAAACTGAGGTCAAACTGGAAAACACCAAAAGCCACAAAATGCTGTGTGCCATAAAGAGCAGGAGAGATCGAAAGCACTGACCGTGGCCTGCAACCCTGGAAAGGCTGGGAATTTCCTTGCCTAAAAATTCCCATCTGAACCCAGCATCGAGTTTGATCACTGCTGTAAGTACCAAAACTTTATACCTCATGTTATTTGTGTGCTTGGACAACTGGAGAACTGGTGACAAACTGGTGCCCACCAACACAGGAGTGGAGGGGCTGGGAGAGCTCCCAGGAATCCTTTGGACTGGCTGGTGCTTACAGCAGCCACATTTCCATGCAGTGCACAGGAGAAGGTGCTGCTTTTTTTATTTTCTCTCCCCCCCCCTTTTTTTCCTTTCTTCCCCTCTCTCTATTAATAACTGAAGCCAATGGCTGCTCTGAGTTACGAGGGGGTTTTATTGCACAGTTGCATGGTGGAGGGACCTGGTTTTCATTGTGCAGTGTGGGATATCAGTTTTAACCCAGAGGCAGTGATGTTATTTAACAGGTGCCTTAAAGGCATAGTGCTTATTTAATCACCGTCTCCAGATCAACATTATGTAAATTGAAATTGCTTAGGTACGCAATTAATTGTGAATGCTTTAGACATTTTTAAAGGCATAAGACAATACCTGAAGTTCCATTTTAAGAATATCCAGGTCAAAGGACACACATGTTTTTATTTTCTTATTTGAGGTATAATGTGTTCAAGGCAGATTTATGGCACAACCTTTGTTTATTGACTTGTACTTTTCCACATGAAACTAATGGAACATGACAGATGATATTTATGAGGCATGTGTTCTTGATTAAATCATGTTAGACATTAAAACCTGATAAAAGAACGTATTTTAAAGGGTGGATTAATAGAAAAGGAGGCAGCATTGATTGGGGAGTTTACACGGAACAAGACACGTTGGTCTTAGACTGAGTATTTATAGGTGAGATATGTGGTTATAAAACTTTAGAAGCTGAACAGAAAAAGATTAATAAGCTTTGGCTCTTTGGAAAGTTTGAGATTTTTGTTTTTCTCCCTTTGTAAGCCACTGGCCACCTTGTATTTCTGGTCTTTCAAGTGATTTTATTCAGTTCTGCATAAGAACTTGTGACCCTTTGTGGCCTGCTGCTTGTAACGTTGGCCTTACGTGCATTGTGTGTTCTTCAGGATTTCCAGTCAGCAGATCTGTGTAAGCAGCCTGTGCCACTGCTAAAAACTGCTCTGTAAACGTGCTCTAAATTCTGCTTAGATGGGTGCAAATGGGGTAAACCAGCAACAGTCAGATGGAGCCGCGTGTCCCCACCTTGATACCTGGGGCTTTGCACAGAGTTCTGAGTAACAGGTTAGTAGGGAATCACCCTGAGTAGTATTTTGCATGTCAGCATAAGGGTATCCTCTAAGTATTTCCTGTGGAGAGCAATTGGAAGATTTTGGTAAATGTATCAAGTGGGAACAGATTGAATTTGTTTCCGTGGCTTAACTGAATATTAATACTAAAGGGAAAGCAGATACCTGCGTTCTGCTTTCAGTTACACAGGTGCAAATGTGGAATATTTCCTGATTTCAGCTACACAGATGTATCTGAGGACATATTCTGGCTGGGTGCAGCATTTTCACTGCTGAGTTTGAACCTTTTGTGGCTGCATTTGTGCTAACCTGGATCCTCAAAGCTGCTTTTTGTCTGGAACAGAAAAATTGCTGCATGAGAAGATAGCTTTGGGTTTTTAAAGCTCCCATCAGCTTAGATTTATAGAAATAATGTTCACTGCAAATACAAAAAAAAAAAAAAAAAAAAAATCAAGTTCTGTAAGTTTTATTACAGCAAAGTAATTCCATGCTGCGGTGCAGTATTTGCCTCCTGCTTGTAACCTCTTCATCATAACTGAAAGACTTGTGCCAAATTAATAGCTCTTAACTTCTCATCTGAAAGCATTATCTTTGCTGGATGAAATATGGTAAAATGTGTTGAAGTGGTAGGATGCAAGTATTTAAATGAATAAATTGCTTCAATATCTTCCACAGGGAAGGAATGCAAATTGTAGGCACATTTATGGTTTGCTTTTGTTTGGGCTTGTCAGGGTAGAAACTAAAAATACCTCCAAAATGAGAAAACTGTATAAGAAATACAGTTTTCTGTGAATGGAGATGCTTTTATGAAGTGTTGTGTGACTTAATTTAGTTAGACTGTGACCTTGCATCTCATATCATCAGAGCAAGTTGTGTTTGAAAAGCTGGTAGCTAAAGGACACTTCTGCTTTCCTCAAATCCAGTGGTAATTCTTCTTTCTTTTTTTTTTTTCTTTTTTTTTTTTCCCCCAACTTTCTCACTTAAACATCCCTACCTGAGATTTTAGAATAGGCATTCTCTCCCATTAGGAAGTGAAAATCTTCATAGTGCAGATGTTTCCCTATAGAAGTTTGAGCCCTTCCCCATCCATATGGTATAAGCCAAAACAACAGATGTTAGAGAATAAAAAGAAGAGAATAGAAAATAGCCCTGGAAGTAATATTATGTTGTTACATTAGTATTTTGCCTCCTAAAGGATTTAGCAGAATTTAAAAGGCTTCAAAGATGGATTGAATAATAGATCAGAGACTTAAAAAAAAGAAGTGTATTGAGGCTGAAAAGAAGGGGAATGGTTTTGTTGAGAATTGATATAGATCAAAGATGCACAATGTTTGTGCCACTGAAGGAAAAAGAAAGGGGGAAAAATGTGAGACTTTGAAAAAAAAAGGCAGCTTAGCCCTCAGTCCTACAAAAAATGGAAAAATTGATCACTTGTAGAAAGATGGAATCTTCAAGTGCCAAAATGGATACGTGAATGGGAAGGGTAGGTAGAAGAGTATTTATTGTGTTTTGTCTTATGCTGGCAATGGTACCCCTAAACTTTGTGAGGGCATCACAGCTCTGCCCTCAAAGCTGGGTTCAGGTTCTCCTGGAAAAACAGCACTTTTAGTCACCAGTGAAAATGGCTGGGGATGATGGCCATCACTCAGGAAATGATGGAGATTAGGAAGAAATCCTTCCCTGTGGGGGTGGGGAGGCCCTGGCACAGGTTGCCCAGAGAAGCTGTGGCTGCTCCATCCCTGGAAATGTTCAAGGCCAGGTAGGGCAGGGCTTGGAGCAACCTGGGATAGTGGAAGGTGTCCCTGCCCATGGCAAGGGGTTGGAACTGGGTGAACTTCAAGGTCCCCTCCATCCCAAGACACTGTGTGTTTCTGTGATTCATTTCCCACAAGGATCAATGCTTCCCACACCATTTTTGGTAGTTCTTTGCCAAGCCTATTCTTATACACCACAAAGAACAGAGATTGTGTGTCCCTTCTGTCCTCATGCTCAGCTGTCTTTCACAGCCCTCTCCTTGATGTTCAAACTATGTCTCGTTTGCTAAGCTTGACTTCTCTCAGCAAAATCCGTTCAGAGTTTGATGTTGTTGTGTTAGTGATAGGACTGGATCCAGAAATCCACATCTTGACTTCAATTTTTCTGTGTAAGTTGAAGGAAAAGTGAATTCCTTCAGCTCCAACAGATAGTTGCTTCACTAGGAAAAGTAAGTGCACTATTAATGATTTTCTGTCTCATAAAGGAATTGTCCTTGGAGTCACAGTGTTGGTACCAGGCCACCAGGGAGGAAGCCCTGAAATTAAAACTTCCCTCTCAACATGCTTCCTCCTGAAAAGGTTCTTGCTGTGTTCTCCCAGCTTGTCTCCTTCCACTGCTCTGTCCTGCCTTGCTTTGCCCATGGTTGTTCCTCTTTGACTCATTGCTTTTTCTTTGCCAGTTTTTTTTTTGCTTACTGCTCGTTTGTGTTTCTGCATCTCCTTGCTGTGGAGGATGCAGACTGGTGGTGCTGGGACATTGCTGAAGGAAGCTAAACTGGCCAGGCAGGAGGCCTTTAGGAGATGCCTGTAATGGGCAAATCATACATCAGGATCTCCCTACCCAGTGCTTGGGAAGCAAGGATGACCCATTGGCTGTGGTGTTGCTTTGTCACGACAGCTCTGGTGCTGCTGGGAGGCAGCAAATTCCCATTTCCCGCCATTAGAGCTCACTGGGAGAATGTCATATCCAAAGATTGTAAGAAGTTTGTGTTTAATCTGCATTTCTAATATAAATAGAAAGAAGAACACATATCAGCTAATGCTGATTAATTACATCCCTGTGCTGGTGGCCAGGAATGGGGGTGTCATGCCATATAGATTATATACAACATGTTCTTTTTATGAATCAGCCAGGGAAGGCATCTAAGCTCTTTCAGTAGGTAGGTAAAGGGTTTGGCTAGTTTTCAGGGTTTGAAGCCATCTGGAAAAATTTAACCAAAATTATCTGCTTCACAGTCCCAAGATAAATCATCTTCCCACTTACACAATTGTTCCTCATTAAACTAGTGGGGTTAGGGCTGATTAAACCCTGATATTATAACTCAGGCTTTTACAGAACATTTTGTAGATAGAGTTTTCGTGGCGACAGTGATACCACTCTCTGTCCCAGTTGAGAACAAGAGAAATAATAATTTCATGGAATGGAATAAATACTCCATGAAAGAGAAATAATTCTGTTTAGCCCTGTGTGGCTTAAGACATTGTCCTTTCTGACAATGTTTTATCTAAACAGTTCAGTGTGTACTGTAGTACTTACGTTTATATACTTACATATTAATATGTTCTAAATATATATTATGTATAGTATGAATAACCTTTTTTTGTGATTAAAAGATACAGACATGTCCTACATGTGACTGCAACAATAGCAACTTTGAAAAGCAGCAGCAAATAATTCTGTCTTGAAAAGCAGCTTCATTATATTCTTCATGTCTTCTCTGCATTCCTAAGCAAACACTTGTAACTGAGAAGCAGAGGGAAGGAAGACAAAAAATGAATGTTGTTCTTTTTTAAATGAAAATAAGTTGGTGAACCTGATGCTATGTAAATGGAGATATAATTCAGTGATATATGTCCTTACATTTAATAATTTAAATTATTAAATGCATTTAATAATTTAAATGCATTTTAGAAAACATTACTCTGCATTTTAGAAAACATTAAGGAAATCAGTTATTTCAGTTTTGAAAGATCCGTCTCATACTCCAGTACATTGTTCTTGTGCACTTGAGTAGTCTTGTTGACTTAGAGGTCATACATACAAGAGTGTGTTTCTGTCGTGGACTTACAGACCTGCCTGTGAAGTGCTTGAGATACATTTGATTAGGATTTGAGTTAGGATAAGGGTTAAATCATTTGCACTGCACTGATGTTGTGGTTTGACTGAGTGTGTAAGACCTGCAGCCAGCTGACAGCATCACTGCCTCTCTGGGCTACACATCAGGGACATCCCTGGGAATGTCTCCCAGGCAGTGTTTACAAGACTGAATCCTTAATTCAGCATTTTCATTTTGTCAACAAAGGTGATAGGCGTTGCCTCCTAGTCCAGTAAGGTTTATTATGGGTGTGTGGTGCATAACCCAGCTGAGTGACATCTGTCTCTGGCTGCAGTGCTGAAGTCTGGTGATGTGGCCGTGGGTCAGATCTGAGCTTGGGGCCTGACTCTGCCTTGGCTCGTCTGTAGAATCTCCAGTGAGCTGAAACCCCTTTGGTTCCTTGGGCTTGCTGCTTGCAAAATCAGGCTGGTGATACTTCCCTGCTTTTCTAAAGTGCCTCTTGACTGGGGGGAGAATGTGTGGTCCAAGAGCACTGCATAGCAGTAATTATTGTAACCCAAAGGTCGTTAGAGCTTCGCTTTCTGGAAGAGTGGTCAGAAGTAGAATTTCACTTACTGTGGAGCTGCTGAAGCTTTTGAATGCAGCAGCCTGTACATGCAACTAAAACTATGTGCAGGGAGAAAGAAAGAAACTTCTGGTGCCCAGTTCTGTTCATGCCAACTGCTACCCGTCCTTCCTTTTTTTTTTTTTCTTTTAAAACTTTGTTATTCTTCTCCTTTGGAACGAGGTTTTTTGAATGCTAAGAATTACTCAAAGCTTATAAAATGCAGAGCTTAGAGCCACAATAATCAGTATTTCCAGGGCACGCATCATTATTGCTGAAGATGGTAGTGGTGTGTGTGGGTGTCAGGGCACGTGTGTCATTTTGAAATACCAGAGAGTCTTACAAGACAGAGGAGGTCTGCAGCAAAGCTAAGCTGGTTAACACACACTCACTTCAGGCATGTACTTTAAACATCTGCCAACACTGAAAAACTTCATTTTTTCATTAAGTTGGTGCCTTAGGATCTGTACCTCAGTGCAGTTCCTCTGAAATGAGAAGGTAGACTCTTTCTCCTCAGTGCTGTTTATGCTTTCACAAGTGTGTAGTTTTCACATGCTCCAGCAAAGGTACTGTGTCAGGTTAAAAAAAGAAACTGAGATAAACCCTTTTATTCTCATCCCATTTTGACCTGGCATAATGATCTTTTACAGTATTGAGGAGTTAATACTTTCTTATAACTGATTTGCCATATATTTGGAAGAGCAGTGATACATTGAGCAGCTTCTGTGAATCTTCGTGATGCAGATTCTGTAACATCAGGGTTACATTATGCAGGAGATCTGCAGCCCAGGTGGTGTGAGAGGGCCATTTCTCATTGAAATGTGTGTCCCTGGTGGGGACAGTAAATGAGATCAGGTGCCTCCTGCCCAGGACCAACACGGCTCAGCAGGGACAGGCCGCAGTGGCTGGTGGAAGAGCCCTGAAGGAAGGTGTGGTGAAAGCAGAACCTCCAGCCTGCACTTATTTTGGGTTCAACATGGGGTTGTAGTTTCTGAGCTACTTCTCACAGTGCTTAAAAAACAGCAGAGAACACTCGGTTGAGTGGAAACTTTCTCATCTCCCTTTAGCCCAGCAGATACTTTGAAGCTTTTCCCGTCTTACCTACTTAAGTCCCTTTTTGATTTCACCTCAAGGTACAGAGGTTTCTTTCTCTTGCCTGAGGTCCCTGTGGAAGGCCTCTTGATGTGATAGTTGCGTGTTTTGACATTTCCCTTTTGTTCTCTGTACGTTATTCTTTCACATAAGTGCAATCCTGCAGATGCTTATAAATGACTTTGTAGACTTGAGAAGCTGTTTTGCCCCAGAGCCTTCTGATACCTGTATGTAACTCCCATCCCATTATGTGCATAAAAACATTTAGAAGAGGGCTCTATCTGTTCATACAGCATTCAACACTGAAGGACTGATCTTGCCTAGATCCTCTACAGCTTCCCTAGGAGTAGATTAAGTGTAATTCCAGATTATGTTAAAGTTGCAAGTTTGGGGTTGTTTCTTTCATTCCATGTAGGTTATTCAGGGTCTGATTTAGAAATCAGACTATGATACCATAATACTTATGTCTAAATGCTTGTTGAACCCTCCCTTCTAACATAATCCCTTTCTTGTCTGCTGCTAGCACTTGTTGGTTAGAGTGAACTGGAAGTTACTTGCATTTGGAAGGGAATATATAAAAACAAACTAACATCAAGGTGCAGTTGCAAAATGTTGCAAGCTCTTTTGAATGCTGGGTGCCTGCTTATTTTGGAGTGTTTGCTGGGCTAAACATAACATGGATTTGTCTGTGATGTGTCATAGACTTATCAAAGCCAAATTACTCATTAAAATAATGCTGAATTGGAAATATAAAGCAGTAAACCAGCGGATAAATAAAAGGTTAGCAGAAAGGTAACTTGATATATGAAACCATAAAAGAGATTTCAGAATTAATGAGGGAGACAATATTTCTCCTGTAGAGACTTTAAGACTTGGTTGAAGTAGTGTAACAGCAACACATTATTTATTTCTTGTGTTGCCTTATTCTTAGGCCCATGGGACCAGACAGGAAAGAATTAGAGAGCCCTATATTACAATTTAATTGCTTGAAGAAAAAATATTATTTTTTATTGTTAACCATTAGCTGCTTCTAGTTTTATTAAAGTCATAATGTCCGTGCTGTAGCACCAATGTTTGCAGCATGCAGTTGGGGCTAGGAAAATTGTTCAGTTGCTATAAAATCAGCTTAGTGTGGAAAAAAAAAAAAAGAAAAATAAAAAGAAAAGATGGAGGGCTGGAACTAGACCAGTGGCTGTTCAGCTGTTACAGATGCCTAAGAGCTGTGTTTTCTTCCATTTAGAGCTGTGAAGAAGTGTCCTGATATTTAACTGAAGAAGTGTTCACATACATACCCACAGTTTTCATTGACTTGAGGCACTGGGAGCAGCTTGTGCTGATAGTTTGCTATTTTCTCATCTTTGTGTTGGCTTGGAATTTCTGTATAATGTCCTGGGCTTGGTCACTAAAAGTGTTTTGGTTTTTTGTTGGTTTTCTTTGTTTGTTTTGTTGCTTTGTTTGTTTGTTTTTGGTTTTGTGTGTTCTGGGGTTTTTTTTTAAACCACAGGTTAAACTTGTGACTTTATTTGACATCCCTCTTTAATGTACAAGTTTGGTTTTTAGACAGGTTTGGGGTTTATTTTCTTTTTTTTGCAGAGACAGTGGACAATGTCTTCTGCTTTTCTAAATGTTGTTCATTTTTCAAAATCCAAATTCTCATGTGCCAGCTACACTGTGATGACTGTCCCCTACTGTGTTCTTGGCCTGTGGGAAAGGAAAGACAATATAACTTAGTTTGGCTCACTGTGGCAAAAATACTTGGAGGAATGATCTCACACCTGCTTCAGGCTAAAAATGCTTCATCCATGAGCAGCCAGAATGGCTCAGCTGTTGAGCTGTGGTGATCTGACCACATGGACAGATGAGCAAAGCTGAGATACTTCTGTAATGCACAGAGCACTTTGGTCATGGCAGTGCAGCAGTTCAGCCTTGCATGGACCCACATGGAAGGGTTCACACATCTGTACAATAATCCTTTGCGTTTTTGCACAGACTCAGAACATTTGCTTTCCCTCTGAACAGGCCAGCAGACTTTTTTTCCTACAATCTCTCAATCCTTGATCCTTTGCTTCAGTTCCCAGGAGCAGCTTTGTATGATGCAGGGAACTGGGTCCTTTCACAGAAGTCTCCATCTAGGAAGGGACCATAGTATTTCACCATCTGATTCCTCTTCAGAGTCAGCTCTGTCTGAGGTGGGCTTAGCTCTTCTGATGACTGGGAAGTGAATGACTTTCCTACCCACAGGTAACACACTTGCAGCAGTACCTGCAGAAGTGTCAGAAAATGGTGGTTTACTTTCTTCCCTTTCCTTGTTAAATTCATCCCCATTGAGTAGTATTTTTAACATCTCTGGTTAAACCACAGTGTGAAAGGAGCTGGCTGGATTACTGAGGTGATGGAGCTGTTGCAGCTCAGTGCTGGATACTGCTGATGTTACCTATAGCTGGTTTGGATTCTGTTTTAAATCAAGGGCATCTTCCAGTCCAAGAGATTTTTGTGTGTACTTAAATCCAAATCATTCCCTTGTTATTACAAAGACAGCAACAAGACAGAAGACCCTCTCAAGAGGTTTCAGGGACCTGTAGATTTCCAGGGCAGTTGTGATAAGCCGCTGTCTACTGCTCCAGCAGTGACACAGGACTGTAGTATGTATCCTTCCTAGAGCTGGGGTTTGTGGGCTTTGGCTCACGTTGGCAGCACTTTGTATGCATGCAGGTCTCCTGAAAGCCTCGGAAATCTGCACTGGGGATGTCTGGATGTGTACACATGGCTATATGTGAAACTGTCAGGCGCTCGCTTCTGAAAGAGCTGCCTTGGAAGCCTGTGAGCTGACTCTGAGCTGTTCAAGGAACATGATCTGCCCGATTTCGTGAAGGAGGGCTGAAACTTGAAGTGCATTGTGGCCACTGTGACTGACTCCGGACTGTAGTTTTTTCTAAGACAGAGCTGGGCTGTTGATACCAGGGCCAGCTCTGCTTTTCTACGTTCTTGCAAACATTCAACGGGGAAGGTGCACTACTTCTGATGAATACTTCCATTGTTTGCCATGGACCCTGGGCAGTAACTTTGGCCTTACTGGGAAAGATTCCCATTCTTTGATGCTCTGATTCTTCAGCCAACTCCATTCTGTTTGATATAATTTTTAATCAAGTTTTCCTTTTAACTTGTAATGTAACAAGTCCCTAAATGTGTTACTATCCACCAAAGAGGGTTTCTTGGCAGGATTTCCGAACAAAAACAAAACAAAAAACCTCAATTCAGCCAAAATACTCTTTAACGGATGAAGCAACAATTACTTGTGGCTTTGTGAAAATAGACTATATATTGTATATACTGCGGAGCGAGAGACCGCGATGTGCACAGTGATGATTTAAGGTATTGGGAAATTAAGTGATCCATCAGTATTGGTGCTTGGTGCCAAGTATTAGTTCAATGCTCCAATTTCCTGTGCAATTGAAAGTGGGAGTAGGCTTTCACGAAAGAGGGTCTAGTGGTTAATGCACTGAGCTGGGCACTGGGAGGTCTGGCTTTAATTCCCAATTCTATCCAGGCTTGCTGCTCAACTGCGAACACGTTACTTGAACTCTCGGTGCCTCAGTTCTCCTCTTTCCCTCCCTCACCCACTTCTTTTTGAAATTCCTTTGGGAGGAACTGCCTTTAAGCTTGTGTGTGCTATCTAAACAAAGGGTACTGCATCTCAGTAGGGGCCTGGAGATACTTTGACTATAGAAAGATTTGTAAGTGTTTTGGCAAATACAAAACTGTCATGTACACACGCATGTCAGGCAGGCTGAGTTATGAATGCAGTAACAGGGGAAAAATTAGCAGGCAGAAATGGCAACCGTTACAACCGCATGTTTTCATTTGGATATCTTGATTATGTGAATATATGGAGCAGCTGCTCCCATCCCCATCCCGGTCCCTAGCAGTACTGTTCCACTTTTGGACAAGTTGGGGTGAAGACATACTTGCTTAAGAACAAAGTTGTCCTTTTTCTGTGCATTCTGAGGCATAACACAGGAAGAGATAGCTAGAGAGAAGTGTGACCTTGAGGGAGAGCAGTACTGTGGACACAGTCCTGCAGCCTGCTCTGGATGGATTTCCTCAGACTCTTGGCTTCCATCACCTGTAAAAGGCAGGAAGTCATAACTACCACGATACTTCCCTAGACTGTGCAGATCCATTGGTGTCTCTGGAGAACTCCGGAGATGATGTTTGCCTTGAATTCTGACTTAATGTTAGCTGTTGTGTTCAGTGGAAGTTGGGAGCTTGAATAATAAAGGCCTCTGGGTGGGTCAGTACTGAAGTGCATTTGCAGAAGTTACTTCAGCTGAGTTACTCCAGCCCAGGGCTCGGGTTCCTCAGCAAAGCCTGGAGCCTGGTAAGGAGCTCCCAGAGGCCCTGTCTGCTCTGCTTCCTGAAAGGTTTTGGTTTGAGGACAGTAGGGAACAGCTGTGTTGGCCTGACAGAAACAGGATGAATGTCCTTCCTGCCACCTTACGTGCATTTAAAAGTAGAAAATGTTCTGTAATTCTGTGATAGCTGTTTCTGAGGATGAGCCCAGTAACATTACCCAGTATGAGAGCACCAGTTCTGTGTCTATGCTAATTCTGTTGGAATAGATAAGAAAGCTTTTCCAGTGAGTGTCTGATTTAACATTGCAGCCTAATAAAGACAAACCTCCTCTCCAAACATGAGTGACACAACAAACAGATTCATTTAATTCAAACCGAGGGATTAGCTTTTGGAATCAAACTCTCATTATGTCATGACTAAAATGGTGGCAATAACTACTTCTTTGCAAAGCAGTGTTTCACTCCCAGCCTGTGGGAAGGCAGGATTGAGTGTCATGTTTTGTTTTCATTAGCAGAATGTTTTGTCATTGGATCTAGGCCTAAACAAGGCAGTGACAGGAGAGCTGTTAATGTGCAAGTAGGTTGGGCATGTGTTGCTGGCTGTGTGCATTCTGCAAGCTGGTTTTTACAGAAAGATTTGGCTTCTGGGGTCTGGCCCAAGTGGCATGGCCTTGGATGGCAGTGGTTTAAGATCACACCAGCAGACACCTTTGGGGCTAAGGAGATCAGACTCCCTGTGTAAAGCTCCTTCCACTACAGAAGAGAGCGAGAGTTTTGCTTTGTTTTGTTTGCAACAACAGGTAATAAGATCTCTTGTTGTGAGTCCTGGTTCTGGAGATCTGAGTAGCACAACAGTGACCATTCATGAAGATCATATGAAATTATTTAAAAAATAACCTGACAATCTTAAACCAGACCTGCTGTGTAAACAAATGATACTGTGCTGGAGTGAGTTTTACTGACCTACCACAAGGAGAACCTTTCTCCCCTACTGATGGACTTTTACTATAGATTATCAGCTCAGTCCTTGTCTCTAAACTATAAAGAAATGTCCTGGTTAGACCCTCTGAGTGTTTGTTCTCCCCCCTACCACTCATGGTAGAATTAAATGGAGTTTTGGCCCACAGAAGGCATGAAGTAGCACAAAGAAGGAAAGGTACAGAAAGTGGTGGTTTTTTTTGACTTCTACTTCTTGATAATTACAGGAATTCCTAGCGTTCATCTTTGTATTTCATTCAGATGTGTAAGCAAGTAAATATATAAGCCAAATTAAAAAGGAGTGCGACTCCAAGGTATCCTAGGACTCTAAAGGTGGAGTCTGTGGTGGTTATGGAAGCCCTACTTTTCTAGGAGGCTGTTGTATCAGCATCCATAGTAATGCATGCAACCTCCTACCTGTATTTAAAAATAATAACTTGCCAATAAATACTTTAAATTATTGCTGACATACAAATGTAAAAGTGGGAATAGAAGAAATGTCTGTTTTGCAAAGTAAACACTTGCAAGATCTTTTTTTCAGATGCAAACTCAGTATGTATACTTTTTTTGCCAACAAATGTCTTTAAGATTTTAGAATAGAGTCAATTTACTTTTTTTTTTTAATCTCTATGGGAGTTACCGTGATTTCCAGCCAATAGGATCTGTCTGGTCCACAGACGCTTTCTGATGGACAAGACTGCTACTGTTTGCTTATAGCTGTTGAAAGAATTGTAGAAATGGAAAAAATACTTAGTGATAGAACTTTCATCTGCTCCTGTTTGACACTGCAGTTAATGAATGTCTCATGTCTAGCCATCCAGAGGAGTGATATTTGAAAATCTAACCCAAATGCTGTGTAAAGTTTTTCACAATTAAGGCAAAAGCATTGTCTCATTGAGGACTGAATATTCACACCTTGACAGCCAAATATGACAGAGCACTGGAGCCAGTTTGCTCCTGTAAATACCCAAGCAGGCTGCTCCCTCCCCAGGTATTCAGTCTTCATCCTCACCTGACACATGGACAGATGTGTGAAAACAGTGACATGTTTTGTTCTTGGAAAGCCCAGCTTTCAATCTGACCTTGTATGAGAGAGACTCAAACTGAAGCATTTTGAATTGAAGATGCCTTTTAGGATAGGAGTGGTCCACCTCCAGAAAGCCCAGATGGGTCAGGTGTCACAAACCAGATGTTATGAAATGTCTCCATTGTACTGTAGTTGTGTAAAACCAGCAGTATCCACACGGTTACACTCAGTACACACTTTCTTGCGTGGTTGGAAGCACCTGATCTGCACCTTGGGTAATGCCTGATTTAAACACATTCCAAACTGCAGGTTATGGCACCAACTCAGTCTGCAGCTAGGGATGTATAGACTGGGTTTTTGGCAGGAACTGTCTAACTTTTGTCTGCAATATATAATAAGTCTTTATAGTGTTTAAGACACATAAATCTGATCTCCCCCCAAACTGTCTGTAGTTCATTTCCTCCAGGGTTGGGGGAAGGGGGAAATCCAGGTAAATGGAAGGACAATTTGAAGAAGAGAAAGATCCTGTGAAATCATTTGAGCATGAAATGTTGGATTTAAACAATGAAGTAGCTTCCTTTCCTGTTCTATTTATCATTTTAATTGCTTAAAGCATATTTCTTAGAAATAGTCAAAATACAGACTCAGACATATTTATATTTTATGCATCCCTGCTGTTACGTGTTTTTGGATGTAAAATGGATTGACAAAACCCATGGAGATGTTTATACAGAAAACATAGTATAATGAAAGTCTTACTGTGAATTTTGTGTTGATAGCATTTGTAATAAATCAGGAGAGTCAATTACTTTACTCTGCTATACACACAGTAACTACTGTCACATTGCATGAAAACATTACTTATCTACTCACTGTAAAGATGCCAACTATCTCTGGATCAAACTGTGCTGAACTATGAAGTCAGGCTTCTTATAAGGAAGGAACACTTGCAAATCATACAAATATATGTTCTGGTGATAAAGCCAAAGGTTTCTGACAAACTACTTTATGAGGGTTTTTCTTATTTGTTGTTTTCTGTACTGAGAGGGAGGAGGGAACGCAAATCAGTTCCTTAGGTTGTTAATGTTGAAGTCGTTCCCTGGGGACACAGAGGGATCAAGCATTGTGTATCTTAAGCATTTACAGTTTGGCAAAGGGAGTCAAGGCATCAGTCTGGGCGGATGTCCTACAGGGACAGAAGGGGTATTACTGGGTAGGTAATGGACACTCTTAATTCTGAAAGACTGGCCCTTTCTCAAGGTTTCCTCTGGTGTCAGGCTGAGCAGGGAATCAGGGACTCCAGACCAGTATTTTTAAACAAAAATGCCTTTAAAGATGTTCTGATCTTAGCTTTGGGTAGTCATTGTGGCTCTAAAACCAGTAATACATGGCCCGTAGAACAAGCTGAGCATTTCAGTGCAAAATTTAGTCTGTCGATAACTGTAGGTTTTATAAGAAGCCCTTTCATGGTATGTGTGAACTTTAAAGGCTTTAGCTCTAGAACCATCAGAGGCACAAATAACTTGAGGTTCTGGTGCCTTCAGTCCTTTTGAAAAAGGGATTATGATTATAATTATAACCTAAGGAAATGCTGAGTTTGGGAGGGAAAATGGTCTCTCTCTGTAAGGGAGGCACTAGCTGTTTATGACTCAAGACAGTAGTTTGAGAGTCTGTTAATTGAGTGAGGACAATTTCCCTGTCCTATTTATCCAGGGAATAAATAGGGTAAGGTGAAGAAACACTTGAAGCTGTTGTTGGAAGAAGGGAAGGCATGAGAAATCCAGGCCCTCTTCCTGTAAGGCTCTGCGATGGGGCAAGGCTGTCACCGTGCCCCTGATAGATGATCAGAGGAATGGCAGCTTTTTCATAAACAAGAAACTGTTTGGGCCTGCTGATAGTTTTGAGGAAGAAGAGGAGCTTTGTTTCACAGATACATTTGTGGAATAGGTTATTCCTAAAAGCTGGAGGAAACAATAAAGCGACTGCTCATGGGGCCACCTGAGCCTACATCAGCATTGCTTCATGAGGACAAAAGGCTGTTTATAAATTGTGAGAAAGAGAGATGATGTGCAGGCCCCCCAAAGTTCTAGTCACCTATATTTGCCTCAATTTCTTGATATGAGTTCTTCCAAAATATCTGTAAGCTCTAAGTCATCAGTTTTCTTCTCATCTTCAAAACCACACAACTGTGGAGAAATAAGTGTCTCGGCCTGGACTGAAGCTCAATTATTAATATGATAGTGTTAGAACTGCTCTTGTTTACAGCACTGATGGCTGGTAACACCAAAATTAGCAGTTGTGCTGTTCTGGACTCCAGCCTTGGCAGAGCCAGCCTAGGTACTGCTGAAGGGACTACAAGGACCTTCCTGTGAGCTTACAGTTGCCTTGCAGCAGAAGACTCTGAGTAATCAGGCAATTACAGCTGAAATCAGAATCAGCCACTTGAAGGCTTTTTTGGTTTTGCATTTCTGTTTTGTTTGGAGTTGTTATGTGAGTTTAAAGATCTTGAATCATTTTCTAAGCCTCTGCATTCAAATTGATTGAATACTGGGTGCTATAAAAACATTACTTCAGCATAGATACACTGAGACAACTCCCTTCTAATTTTCTGTAACTGCATTCGGGCACTCCAGCAATCTTTGGTGAAAAGCCATTGGATACAAACAAGTTGTAACTTTTATCCCAATTGGATGATTGAAGGCATTCCATGTCTTTGTGTAAGAAAGTGGCCTTTTCTAATAATATATCCAGGCCGTGCAGGGCTGTGAAAAGGTTGCCTGTTTACCACAGCCAGGACTCTCTTAATTCACTGCCAAAGGGGGTATTAGGCTTTCCCATTTGAGCTGCTGTGCTGTTAATGCAGGATCTTTCACTGCACCTTTTACATCTTCCCAAGTTTCATGTGTGCCAAGTTCTCAGAATGTGATTCCTCTTGCTAGATAGAGGACACAGAGGCAAGGTGATGTCTGCAACAAATCCTTATTAATATGCTTCAAGCCTTTTGGGAATTTCCAAAAGAGATAAATGTTTTCAGAACATCTGTTTAGATAAAGGAAAATCCTAATCAGTGAGTATTAATGACTTACAGGTCTTTCTGTAGTCAGGCTCTTGCAAAGATTGCCATTTTAACAGCACTCTTGCAGCATTATCCATACCATAGGATGTCCATTAGATCCACACACAACATTCTAATTATTGATGAGATTTCATCACAAGTATAGCAGGATCTGGCAAACCCTGTATGAATGTTCATGTTGTCATCCACATACTGCAGACATAAAACCACTAGCTGTTTTTTGGAGAAATCCATTGTTTCATCATGCATAATTGTACAGCACTTTCCAGAAATTTTCTCAGAAGCATCCCTTATGAGTTATAGAGCCATAATTTCCATTATCTCATGTTGAGTAACTGGATTTGTGAATTTGTCTTGAGTCATTTTCAGCTACTTTGAAATATGAGGATCAGATTCCGTTTGCAAACAAGACAGTTAAGATTGATTTCAACTTTATTCTTTGCTAAAGGGTATATTTTCAGTTTCTTTAGTTTAGTGGTCTTGCAGTGCAAGCCTTTGTCAGGCAAGATAATATCTCCTACTTAGTGTTTTCATAAGGATCTTCCTGTTTTCTTTTTTCTTTAGAGAGCATTGAAAATTTAGCATTTCACCCACATGTTTGTGGTCTTCTGAATGGTATCAGCTGCTTTGCAGTGATCTCAGATAGATTTTAAGATTGGTTTTTTCTCCTAGCTGGAAAACATGGATGGCACAACAGCTTCATCTGTGCAGTTAGTCAAAAGTGCAGTTCTTTGGTGCAGGCTACAACAGTAGAAGCTCTGTGTGCTGTGACCACCTTGCAAACCAGAGAACTGTTAAAAATCCTCAAATTAGGGATATGAGCACCCAGTTAAGTAAAGAAATGATTTTTTTTTATAATGAGCTGTAGTTGAATTCTACTGCAGACAACATTGGATAGAACTTTAACCACCAAAAGATGATTCACATTTTGCTGAAAGTTTGGTGGGTTTTTTTCTCTTTTTTTCCCCCCAGCAGTCAGAAAGCTTAAGTGATTTTCATTTGGGCATCTGGAAGTTACACTGTGTAATTTTGTACTTGTTCAATCACTACTAGCACCGTGATACAGCACAATAGTGGTTTGTTTATCCATTAGGTAATCCTGTCTGGAAAAATGAAAGTTTTATAGAACTACTGCAGCATTCGTAGAAGAGCAATACCTTCCAACAGAAAACCTAAACATTTATAAGGGAAGCATGAAACCCTTTAACTTCACGGGTGTGGGGTTTCAAGCTGCAGAAAGTTACTGAAAAGATCATGGTGTCACCATTGGCTGGCTGGTCACTCCTCATGCAGAGGTAGTTCTTGAAGCTTGGTGACAGAAGGGAAGAAATGGGCAGAGCAGAGAAAGCTGGCCAGACCCACAGCAGACAGTGGGTATCCTTGGGAACACAGAGAACACACAAAAAGCCATTTCTGAGAGAAGGCCAATAGTGTAGAAGAAATGGGAGACATGGACAGGTAAATTTCAGCCAGGCTTAAGTGGGAAGGCCATGTTGGATTATTCTTCCAGCCAGGAAAAAAAGAGGCATCCAGACATGGTTGCAGAAAAGGCCCATCCACTCACAAGGGTGTTTCAGGAGTCCCTTGGCTCCATGAGAAAAGAAACAGCAGAGATCATTGAAAACTTACTCATTTGAACTAAAGAAAACAGCAAACTGCATATCCAGGGGACTGATCTTGGTGACTGTAATTCATAGAGAAAATGGTTTATCAGATTTTCCACTCAAGCTGTCTCTCCCCACTGCCCTCCTTCCCTGTTTCACATAGAAACAAGTGTCTGCTCCCATGGCAAGTCACATGCATCAAAAGAAACACACGAGGACCTCTGCAGCACTGCTCACTCAGACAGAACCTGAGTCCAGCTGTAAGAAAAATGCTTAGGCATCCAACATGCCTTTTGCAGAATTTAGGAGCTGATGCTAGAAGGCTTTGTTGGCTGACTGTTTAAGTGTTCAGAGCTTGGAATTAGAGAAAAGCCAGGAAGAAATGTGCTTTTGGAGTGCTTTCAGTGCACTTTGACTCTCTTGAGGTGCATAGTATCAATAGTGCAAGCTGCAGAATTCTTGCTCAGAACTGACTGTTCTATTGTAGGAACTTTTTCATGCCTTGAAATGGCACATGCTGATCCCAGATGTTAGAAATAATCAAAGCAACGTGACAGCTAGAAAACTTAGTATCAAAAGGCACAATCTGATCTGTATTGTAAGTACCTTTTGAAAATACAGAATCAGAGAAAAAAGGTTCAAAAAAATTGATGTATCTTTTCAAAAGTGTAGTTAAAAAAGTAAAACTATAAAATTACCAATAGTTAAAAGATTTGTGAGAGATTGATTTGTTTTATGTAGTTAATGCAAAAAGTAGAATATTTTAAGTCTTATTAACTGTGTATTGGCTAAAACTGTTACCTTGATGACTGTGGAGAAATGCAGATTGTCTGAGAACCAAAGGAAAAGGGCACGTCCTTTGAGCGAAGGGTTTGTTCTCTGCTGACATAACTCTGTCATGACTTCCATAACACGCACGGTCCTACAGTGATTGACTGTATGGACACACTATTGAAGTTGAAAATACACCCTACTAATTGCAAAAAGTAATATATTTTTCCCATCTGTACTTAATAGGATTATTTTACAGAAAATTTCAACACAGCTGTTTATTTTTGCATTCCATCAGTCCATGATAGAGAGCCTTCAAATCTATATTTGTGGTATATCTAGATAAAACAGTGGTTTAGGCCTTTGTGTAAAAGGAGACTGTGAAGATGTTTGTATGGAATTCCTGTTCTTTTCCTCTTTGAGATGTATGTCTCAGGAATATATGTTTAAGAAAAACTCTGGAATCAGGGTTCAGAACTTTGTTTTTTCTTGCTGTAGTAAAGGCAGAGATAAGCCTTACCTAAATTGTTCAGATGCTTTCAGGCTTCTGGAGAATTGATGTTATATCCCAGACTGATTGGAGGTTGATGCAGACCAAATCCTTCTGTGAGTCTTCCACAACACCAAGTGATTGGTAATGCTTGACTTCAAGATGAGGGCTTGGCATCGTGGAAATGTGGTTTGGAACTTGGTGTGTCCTTGGTGTGAGTGGGTGATGAAATGGTCCCTGAAATGGCTGTGCCCGTTCTGTGTATGCTACAGTGCAAAATGAGCTGGGGTCTGATTTACTGCCAGCACAGCTGGGTAGTCCCACTGTGCTACAGTGTTTTCCCTGATCTGAAAGGTGAATTCAGGGATGTCTCTGGCAGTAAACGTGACTGCCACTCACAATTAGTAATAATAATAATAATAATTTTAAAACAAATTGGTGAGGAGGATTTTTCCTGATTTTTTTGTGTCAAGGCACAAGATTTGACTGCAGCTTTACTTGTTAGGAGGCAATGCCAAGCTAAGGAAGAGATGATAGACTCGGATTTACTTGGGAGGGGAAGACAGGAGAAAGCCTGGCTCGTAGCACCGTGAGATGACGTTGTTGGAACTGTCCCACACATACAGCTGGATCAGCCCTTGCAGATCAGTGTGAGACCTTGATGTATTGAAGGGCAGAGAGGCTGTGAAATCATCACCTTTGCTACTGTTGAGAACAGTTCAGGAAGATTTCTCTTGGGGAGGAATTGGATACAATTTATTCTGATGTGAGGCAGAATTGTAAACATTTTAGGGATCCTTCTAATCTCTCTTCACGAGACAAATAAATTTGCTTGATGCTCCCTGATGTATGAACACCTATATTGGATTAGAGTTCAATATTCTCTATATTAATGGAAGTGGCAGCAAATGCTGAAGGAAGAGCAGAAGGACTCAAGCATGTAGTCAAACTTCTGCCACCAGTAGTGTGCAGCCTGGGGACTTCTTGAATTAGTGCTCATGTTTTATAGACCTTTACCTGTCTTGCTACCACAGAACGTTTTTGAACATATGCATTCACAATATCCTTTGATGATGCTTCATAGCTTAATTGTATTTTATTTAAGCTCCCCACTAAAAGCTCACCCATTGTGCTTATACAGAAACTGCCACGTGATGTTTGCATTTAGTGCCACCTCTCCTTTGCACCTTACAGGGACGTGAGTGGAGTGGTCCATAATCCATGTGCTGCTTAGTAGTATTTTACTGCTTGGATTGCACAACATTTAATGACATGTTAGGGAAGGAAATTTGTCATTTTGTGTCCTGAAGGAAGCTTGTCACAGGATTGAACTCAGTTTGCTGGTATAAAACTCAAACTTGAGTTTTATAGCATGACCTTTAGGGTAGAGTGAGATAATTTTAACAGGCCATCATGCTCCAGGGAAGCTAAAATTGAATGAGAAGTGGGGGGGAGTCATTAAAATCATGAGTACTAAATTGTTTTTGCACTGTGTTAGGTTCAGATATTTGTCCTAACATCTGGTTCCTCTACCACTTTCATCTTAAATCTAAGCTGGATTTTCTTAGTAAACAAGCAGCAAATTCATCACTGTGAGCTTTCCAAAAAGCTTTACAAGTTATTTTAAAGATCTTTTTGGATCTTTTATTTTTATTGCACAATAAGCTTCCATTCATGACTAAAGATGCCTGCTTGAGGTGTCAACAACCATTTTTCTTTCCTGCATTTCAGCCGTATTCTGTGAAACTGGACCAAAAAATCTATTAAATTAGATACGCCAATAGAAATTGATTTTGAAATGGAGAAAAAATAAATTATTATTCCTTCTGATATTCATACAGCTGTGAATACATCTTGATTCAATTTGTACCAAGCAGTGGGAAAACACTTTTTGAACAGTTTGAAAGCATTTAATAGTCCTGTGATGCACAGTTGATTTACAGTTGAGCTGTACTGGATTTCAGTGCCATGTGTCTGAAAGTCTGAAGGTATGATATGGAAAATTATTACTTTCCCTGTTATTTTGAGTAATTGCTCTCTAATGGACTCTTCCAGCTTCAAGACTGTTTTATTGCATAAGGTAACTGTTAGCTGATGCCAGTTAATACAGCTGTGATTATTGAGCAGCTCCTGGGAGGATATTGTCTGTTCCCTGGGTGACAGGAGCCCTGTGTGCTCTATCCATCTTAGCTTCTAAACAACTCAGAAAATGGAAAAAAGAAAAAAAAAAAAACAACCCTTTTGCTTTAGGAGTGATGGCTTAGGATAGCAGAAATAGAGGCCTTGTCAAAGTGATTTGGACCATTGATCCATCTAATTGAGAGTCCCATCCCAGCCTGCAGAGATCCTGGATGTCTCAGAGGAGGTGCTGCAGCACTGTGGTTATGGGCTGGTTTCTGCTGAAGTCTTGTTGACCATCTTCTTGTGATTCCAGGGTGTGAGAATTAATTATCCCCTGGTTACCTTTATACCATTCACAATGTAGCTTGGTCACTTCCTATTATCTCTGGGTTTGAGAAAAAGTTCCATGTTCTGTGGGATCTCTTAACCTGAGGTGCATTCTCTGCCTTTGCTTATTTCTGCTGTCCCCTCGTTTGTGCAGTGTCTCTTTTGGCTGGAGTTTAACTGCAATCCTGAGAAAGGGTAGCCATGGATACATTGAACAGTTTTTTGCTATTTCCATTTGTTTGCAGCCCTCGAATGCTCTTCCACTGAGTCTGTAGCATGGGCATGTGCCATCCGAGGTTTCACAGACTGAAATAGTCCATACTCCATAACCAAAAGGAGTAATTTCAGGTACTTGACAAAGGAATAGTTTGGGGTGGGGAGGGGGAATCACAAGTTTCTGTTGACTGGAAGTTGACACAGTACAGCCACAGATGTTGGAAAATCATGGGTGCAGCTTGTGGCACTGGCAGAGTACATGGGAAAATTGGGCCTTGGCTGAGCAAGTACTCATCTGAATAGGTACTTCATTCAGTCAGGCATGCTTTTGTGTATTTATTCCATTCATACCTTGTCTACACTGATCCTTGTATTTTGTTTTAGTCTGAGTGAGGAAGCAGATTGTTTCAGGTTGAAACTTCATAGGAAGAGAATGGAAATATTTTAAATAACTGAGAAATAAGGCAGCTGCGGCTTGCCTATGAATTACTATGAATATTGTATCAAGTGCTGAAAGACAGTAGAATAAACTGAGACTTCTAAAATCACGGAAAAGCATCTGGGAGTGCAGCTTGATTTCTTCATAAGGTGCTGAGCAGCATTGGAGGGTAGGTGGCAGTGAAAATTTGTGGACATCAGTAACAAGGTGAGCTCTAAAAATACTGTCATTATCTGTATCTCTTTGAATTTAAACAGTTTCGAGCTTGGCAAAAAGTAATTAAAAGTGTCTCCGGTTGAAGCTTTTAGCCCCATTTGTTCCCTGTTCGTTTTTAGGACATTCTGCCCAGGTAGAAAGAGGGGGGGCATCTCTGAGGCTTCCTAAAATGCTGTTGTCTGTTTTGGTGTGCAGACATGCTCAGGGAAGTATTACAGGGCATACATGAGCTTGTCCCACTCTGGGCATACCAGACTCAAGTACTGTCTGTGTGCAGGCACAGTGGGGATAATCACAGGTGGCCTTTTGCTGAATAAATGAAAGAGGAGCCAGTAATTCTTCTCTAGAGGTACATAACTGCCATGGGGCCTTTGTTGTGGGTTATTCGTGTTTCATGTGTAAGATTTTGTCTCCTGGATAACTTAATCTGCACCAGGGGAATTCAGTGGCCTTCCTGAAGGGACATAAAAGTGATGTTCAAGTTGGGAGGCAAAGAAATGGGACTGCAGGGAGCTAGCTGCGTCATGCCAAAGGACAAAAAGACAGAAAATGATGTTTTGAAGCACTTCTCCAGACTGATGCTGAGAAGAGAGGAGTGAGGGGGAGGGCGGGGCTGTCACTGAGTGATCCAAGCCATAGGAGACCTGTCTAGTTAACAGAGCAGTAAATCTGAGCTTTCCTGTGTATATTTATTTTCACATCACAATCTGTTTAAGCAAGAAAAGCACATTCTAATTGCACTCTAAACAAGGATTTCTCCTTCAGCATTTTACAGCTGTTTCTTGTATGCAGTGCCAAGCTGATCTTGGTGAGATGTTCTAGCACAGCATGGACATGAGCCCAGGGGGCAGATGTTTCTTCTGCTGCGTTTTCATTCACTGTTTCAAGGGGCAGTTGAGAAACTGTTTTACTCCTTCATCAAGGTTTATAATTCATGAAGCCCATTACTGTGTACAGAGCTGCACATCTGGCATAAAGCACTCCGGTGGCCCAGGGAATGTACTCAGCAAGAAATAAGATGCTTTTGTAGTAAATGCTGCAGTCTGACTGGAATTAACTTCATTTAAGACTAAAGAGCCAAGATAATAGATAAGATAATGGCTGGTGGAAAGGTGATACCGGGAGCTGAGTTGAGTTACAGTACCTGTGACATCTCAGAGCAGCGTGAAACGCTTTGGGCTGTAAAGCTCCTGCACGCAGTTATCGGATCATGTACACAGCGACCTAACGATCTGATCCCGAGAGTCTGGGTAATGAGGACAGCGTGAGCAGCAGAGCAAGGGCCGTTCGTTCCCTGTGGCAGAACGTGGGTAGAAAACGAGCCTTTTACTCCTTTCTCTGTCGGTGGCTCCGGCACAGGCGGGGACGGTCCGGCCACCACGGCTCCGGATGGCCACCGCAGCTCGGCCACCACGGCACGGCCACCGCAGCACGGCCACCACGGCACGGCCACCACGGCACGGCGCTGCTCTCGGGCTGCTGCGCTTCCCCGGCACAGCCTCCGCCCGAGAAGTGTCACTGCCGGCAGCACCGCCACGCCGAAGCGCACCCGGCTGCCACTGCTCCGCTTCATTCATGCGCTCAGCAGCAAAAGCCAGCTCCGCAGAAAGCAGAATTCTTCCCGTTTGGGTGCCTGCTGCAAACGTGCGTTTGAAAACTGTAGCCTGTGTTTGTTAATTTAAAACAAAACGAACCAGGGATTGTGAAGATAAAAATATTCCAGTTGAATAATCAAATGTACCGTAAAGTCCCTCTGGATTAAGACATCTTACTAGTGGCATCCCAGCTAAATTTAGACTTTCTAATTAAAACCATTTCTGCTGAGAGGCCAGCTCTGTAGGCATGTTCTGCAGTTAGTGAAAACACAAAGATACTTCCCAAAGGTTGATTCAGCCACCTGAGAGCTGAAGTTGTGGGTGTCTCTCCTGACTCTTGTAAAAGGCTCTGATCCTCCCAAAATTAGACAGAATGAATGAAGGACTGAATTTAAGTGTAAAGTTTAGGGTAGGCTGTAGTGAATTGAGGCACAGATATTGATTAGCTTTCAAAGGAGGTGAATCAAGGCTGGTACTTTTTGGCACAAAAGGCTGAATAAAGAGTTTTTATGGACATGGAGAATCTCTATAAAGGCTGATAGTAAGTACACATTAATCAAAATTGCTTCAAAAATTATTTTTCTTAAAGGGAACAGTACGATTCCTGCTGACTTTTAATGGACCTTATATTCCAATTCTTTCTGTGATCCACTGCTCACAGTACACCACAGTCCTTGTGTTTGTGAAATGTCCTCTTGATCAGTTGGTTACTGCAGAGTGTCTGGGAGAGCCTGGCTGACTTGGTAAGAATCTCTACCAAGCAGGTGAATGACAACTCAGGGGAGAGAGGAGTTAGATATTAAATTTATCTCAAGAAGTGGCAGCATTTGGAAATTCACAGTCTAGCTGCAGTGCTGGTTGTATTTAAGTTTTCAGCTCATAACAGACATACAAGTGTGAAGTAAGTACTGCATGCTTCTCCTCACTTCTAAAGGAAGAATGGGGATTCTTGTCAGAACATGACAGGAGATCCCCAATGGAAGCTTTTGAGTATTCATTAATAGAGAGCAAAAATGACACAGTTATTTTAACAGGTTTTCTTCAAAATCATGTCAGGGACATCATCCTCTGCCGGCTCCATAGGAGGAATTGTAAGAGTCAAGCCCAGAGAAGACCAGAGGGTAAAGAAAACTCACTTGAGTGGAGTCAGTCGTAACTCCAATTTATGGATGCGAAAAAGCATCCCGTTTGCTAAACAAAATGCTTTCTTGCTTTGAATATTTTCAAGTTCCCACAGAAGTTATCTACTGATCTGTTTCTTATGTAAATTGTAGGTGTAAAAATCTCTCTTCATTCACTCTCATAGCATGAACTGTATTTATTCTATTTATTCAGTTACAGCAAGAACAGAATGTGGCTGTTCCATTCTGTAACAGTGTTCACTATTTCAGCCTAGTATGTACTTATTTAGCTTTATTTAAATATTATCATTTTCTTCTCCTCTGAAAAAATGGAGAAAAAAAATTCTTTTGTGATTTTAACTCACACCCAAAGGCTTTTTAAAACTGGAATGTGCAATTAACATAAAACAAATTCTTCGGTATCTGAAATTGTGGGGGAAAAGGCAGAAATGATTCTTGATGCCTCTCTTGAGCAACCCAGCATTCCTTCAGAGTAGAAAGATTCCAGTATTAGTGGAAAGCGTTTTTGTAAGACGTCTCAGCCTGTGCCAGCACGGCATGTAATGCACACCAAGCAGCCAGCTCATGAAGAAAAACATGTTTACAGAAACTGAAATGACTTCTTTGTTGTTTACTCGTGCAGAGGAGAATGGCGTCAGGAGTTCTCTCTCTTCGAGAGAGAATCTTGCTTTTAAATTGCCACTGAACCAGCACCGCGGTGTGACCTGGCAGAATTTCCCTGACCTTGAGACCGATCGAGGGGCTGCTGAGCAAATGCCCCATCAAACAGTTGATGTGTGGCACGGAGAGGGGCACTGCCATCAAAGACACGGCTGTGGGCTGGATTTAACCCTGCCCTGTCACCCCAGGGAAAGTGACTCAGTGCTCAGGCACAGCAAACCCTGCTGGTAACATCACCCGCCTCCACAGCACTTCCACACTGCCGTCTTCCTGTGCTGATGGGTCCAGCTCACCTGAGCAGTTCAGTGCTCCAGCATGTCATTGAGATCATCGCTAATGTGTCAAGGTTTAAATGCAACTGTGCTGCTTGTGCTGGTTCATGCTGACCTTCCTACAGCACATTGTAGAAATCTTACTCCTGGTTACAGGATTTTGGAATTCTTCTGGTTATTTCCTGTTCACTTTTATCTGCTCCCCTCTAGGGATCTGTAATTGCCTCTGAATTTTTTTATCTGTGATAGATATGCATCATCAGTACTTGTTAAAGGTGGGATTTCTTTGTTTTGTTTTGTTTCCCCTAAAGAGCAATTTGTAATTCATGCAGTGGATGTGTCTTTTGGCTCCAGGCTTGCAATCCTGGAGATCCCACCCACTGTGGGCACAGGCACTGTTGCATCTCTGCTCACCCGGGTGTGGAAGGTGTTTTGGGTATTGCCTATGCAGTCAAGCAAATCAGGTATTTGTATCCTTCTTTTTCCAGTAATAACTGAGTATTTAGGAGAGTTACCAAGATCCATGGGTGTGTTGACAGTACCTGGGCAAGGGGCAGCTCAAGGCAGGCAAAGGAAAAAACCTGGCAAAATCAAACCCACTGACTGTAGAGGGTGATTTTACCTTCACCTTTCCTGGTAGAATAGCTGCCAAACAGGGTTTCCAGCTAGATGCTGAAGGAGTTGTCACCATGAGCAACATTAGTGGAAAGTATTTATTTTGTGAATGTCCAGCCAGCACAGCTCTGAGTGAGTAATTTGTGTGAAGAGCACTACAGAAGTATGCACCTTTTTATTTTCTTTTTTTTTTCTTTTTTTTTTGTTACAAAGAGCAGGGAATGAGGAGAGGGGTGATTCACACACGAGTTAGACATCACTTACGGTAAGTGTGTTGCCCTTGAAGAGCTTACTCAGGCAATTCTGCAAACACAGCAGAGCTCTTGTAGGGCTTGTCATATGATTTTTAGGTCCTTATCCTTTCATTTTCTTTCTGCTCCTGGGTGGTGCTCCTTGTCTTTGCTCCACTAGATTTTCTCCCACTTTAGCAATAGCATTCTCTGCTTTTTACAGCATCTTGTATTGCAGGTTCTCCTGGTTCATTTTAAACTTCATATTACCCTTGTGGCATGAAATTACCACTGTTTGCAAATGGGGAAACAGAGGCACTCAGTCCCCCCCTTTGTCCATTCTTGTTGATCCTCATATACAGAAGTGTTGTGTGATGTTCTCAATCCTAAATTCTGCCAGAGAAGAGTTGTTTGACTAAATGCTCCTTCTCCTGCCACTGTGGGGTTTCTCTGTACTGCAGATTTACTAGTGATTTCTCCATATGACCAAGGATTGTATTTTCTGGAGAAACTTCTGTGTAACTGAATAGATCTCCGTGATCAGGCTGTGTTTTCCTGCTTTCTGTCCTTAATTTCATCCTGTGCACTTATACTTGTGCTTCCCTTTTTAAACAACAAATAATAGTTTGTTTTGCAGGATCATTGCTGTCTGCTTGTCTTCCTCCCTCCAACCACCTTTCTAGGATGCATCTCCCATTCTTTCTCCTCAGATTAATGAAACTTTGCTTTTCCAGACCAAATGTCAGTTTTTCACTGTCCAGGCCTTTCCTCTCCTTACTTACTGTTTCTCTGGAGTGATCTCCTCCTTCTCCTGGTGTCTGCTCTGAGGGCAGGAGCTATTCTAGTGCTTTCTGTGCTTCAGCAGGGGAGGTGAGTGACTGGACAAGCATTGCCACAGAGCTGTCTTGTGCTGCCCTCAGCATGGCCCGGAGACAGACTGGAACAAAGAAATTGCAGGGATAAGATAGCTGGGTGCACGGGGAACGTGGGGGTGAGTCACATGGGGTCAGAAGTGTGACACAAATCCGTGTTGCAGCAGTAGCAACTGCTTCATCCTCAAAAGCTGATGGCTCTGTGGGAAGCAGATTGCGTATGACTCAGTTGGCTTTGCTGACTCCTGCACAAGTTTGAATGAAGCCCAGGCTGACCCCAGAGGTCTGCAGTGAGTTCATCCTCTTGATGCACACAGCTGGGAGATGTCTGATCCTGTCTCCAGTTGCAGTGCTGGCAGGAGTTAAGATTGCTACCCTATGCTCGGAGAAGGAGTCTCAGATGCATTGGAGAAGAAGTCTTCCAAGGCTCACTGTGAAACGGTGCTTCAGAGGAATAAATTAAAGGGTAATGGAGATCTCAGAGATCTTATCTCTTAAAATTAATTATGCTAATTATACCAAGGGGTAGCTTTCCTGAGGTGTTTAATAGCCGTGGTAGGTCCTGAGAGCCCTGCTGCTGCTGCAGTGTGTTCCTTGGATATAGAGCAGCTATTGAGACTGACTGAGCAAAGCTCACACTCCACTCCTTTTCCTTTCCTCTACCTCACCCCATTTCTCCTGTCTTTCTCTTTGGTCATTGTGTACAAAATCAGTTGGTGTCTGTCCTGTTTCTGGAACTAAGGAGCCGTGACTTCTGTGACTGCTGCTAATGTGTCACATCACTAGTGTGGCTCTTTCCCTTATGCCTCAAACTTTTAGTGATGGCATCGCCATGAAAAATAGCATGAAATGGATGTTGGACCAAAACATATAAAAAGTGAACACATGGGGTGGTGTTGAGCCAGTTAATGGGACTTAATATTTGGCAATATCATGGTTTGATGAAGTATTGAGGAACAGGCATGCAGTTAGTTTAGCGTGGTTGTAAGGAAAGTGCGTCTTGTCCAAGAAATCTGACGTCAGATATCCTTGAGGTTATGAGGTTAATGGATTGAGGTTTTCTTAAAAAAACCTTCAAACAATCAAAAACCGTAAAACCCCCAAGACACATTATGTGATATTGCTGAAACATTTGCTAAACAGATAAAAGTGCTGGCCTGGAGTAGTTGACAGCAGCAAGTCCAAAGTGGGTGGATCCAGTGGGTTTGTGTATGGAGTGGTCAGGCCCTTTAACACTTGAGGCCAGAGCTTTTAAGCCGTTGCTGATAGAACTTTCTGCAGGATGTGAAGGTGGATCCAGTGCTGAGTACTGGATTACAGGAGCAGAGTAGTGTAACAAGTACATTGTCAGTCATTTGACAAGTTGGAACCCACTGAAAAAAAATTATTTTAGCACAGCTTGGTACTGGATACTGCTGGGGCAGGAGGAGGGACACCTTGTCCTGGAAAGCCTGAACTCTTGAGGTGGTTCTGAGTTCTGGGCAGCAGTGGCAGTACATACACTGAGGTGTTAGAGAATTTTATGCTGCTCCTAGTAGAAAATTACAAGCTGGAGAAAGTGTGTTAAAGGGAAAGAAACCTTCCTGGATCTGAGTACTTTACCTTCTAGCTTATCAGAAAAGTTGAGTGACTTGATGACAATAAAACTCGGTACATTAAAGGATTCTTAATGCAGCAGAAAAAAAGCATAGCAAAAACTGGGGGCTGGAAACTGAGTTCAAACAAATAAAATGAAAAGTCATAAATTCTTAATAAGAGATATAAAGAATCCCTGGAATATGTGAAGGCTCTTGGCCTCCTGAAATCAAGACTGGATGCTTTTTTGGCAGTTGTGTTCAGCTAGAACGTGAGTTTATGGGACCAGAGTGACTGTGAGAAATTCAGGGTCAGGCAACGGGATTCTGTAGGTCCAGCAGTCTTTTAAAAAACAAAAATCTTGAAAAATTGTATCACCTAAAGTACAGGGTCAGGCACAGAGCCAGTTTTCTCTCATGGATGCTAAAGGCAGATGTTAATCATATCACATTCCTGCTAACCTTCACCAGATTTTCTTTGTCATCCTTAAAAGGGTCTGATTTAGCTCAGTGGGAGGGTTTTCATTGGCTTCAGTGAAGATGAGTGAGTCAAAATAGCATTACTTTTACTCCCAGATCAGTGCTCTGGTTCAGTAGTGTTCACTTCAGATATCAAGTGTGAGGGATTCACTAACACCTTTTTATATAGGCATCCCTTTTGATGCACTTTTAAAGCATTGGAATGTAGTTATTTGACAGATGAGCTTTCCAAGAGCTAACACAGAAATTAGAATTTGGGTATTGCATTTCCCAGTGTCATTTGGTAACAATTGCAATAAGTTCAATGCATTTCTACCCAATAAATTTACCAAAAGATCAGAATCAGACTTGTTTATATTTTCATGATTGAGTCATAATTGCTTTCATGTCTTCACTGTTCTTTCCATGGATATCTCTAGGACTTTTGAGTTTGAAGAATTATTTTGAAAAAGGAAATGCAGGGAGAAGGGGGAAGATAAAGGCAGAGAGAAAGAAAGCGTGTCTGCAAGGCAGATTGTTTTCCAGGCTCTCACAGATATATTAAAAAGTACCTGGAGACAAGTTAAAGAAGAGATATTTCTAGCCCCAGCACAGAACTTACTGTTGCTCATAAAACCAGCATAGCTGGTGGTGCCTGACAACATCCTTGGGCAGCTCTTGCTTGAGCATTTCACCAGGTTATTGTAGAACAGATTATCCACACTATCCGTCTCCGTCTGCCCGGAGGAGAGGCTGCCAAGTCCTCATCAGGGTGCAAATGCTGCCTTTACTCCCTGTTTCCCAGTGACTGGGAGAGGAGATGGTATTTAATTTGAAAACAGGCTGTGTCTGTTTTGTGTACCATTAGGCAAGTATCCTTTGCAGGCCTCAGCAAGGATCTCTTCCTGTTGGATGTGCGTGCAGAATTCCCATGAAAGCTGATGGATGTGCAGTGGAAGAGGCCGGGGAGGGCTTTGTGGGTTGGTGCAGGGAGCAAAGGGGCTGCCAGGTTTCTGGCTCTTGCTGTGTGTACAACACAAGGTGTGGCCAGGATGCAGTCTCTGCTCTGCTGCCTGTCTTGTCCTAGCAGGAGCTGTGTTTGGGAATGGAGGGGAAGGAGCCAAGTTTCTTTGGGTGGTGGGAGGAAAGCAGGACTAGGGGCAGTGAGAGGAGTGGTACCTAATGGGGTGCCCATTTATAGCCTCAAGCCTCATCCCTGCTCTCTTCAGCAATGTCTTCCCATATTTCCTGGTATTGCTAAGCTGCTTGATAACATTTCTGTCTCTTGTTGGCTCACCAGAGTGCCCACAACTGGAGGGCACGTAATTCATTTGTGTATTGACACAAACCATAATTTGCTAGAACAAAAAATACAAGTGGTAGCAGAAATGTAATGTGTGAATGCTGCCCTTCAGAATTCCCTGGTCACCTGGATTTGAGGCAAAGCCAAAGGCAAAAAGATGGCTGTTTTGTTTCTTGTGATGCAGGTTGGTGGGATTTGACTGATACCAGACCCAACCTTTCTGTCCTCAGGTTGCCACTTAAGTTTTACAGCAGACAGTTTTACAGAGAGAAGCACACATTCCTGATGTTTCAGTGATTTCCAGGTTTAGTCCAGCCACCAACATGTAGTTGGTCCCTTTGGCATGGAAACTGCCTCATCTTCTTCCTCATATGAGTTTGAAGCATCACTGTAGTTTGTCTGGCCTCCATCTGCAGGTTGCTATGTGTGTAGCACCTTTTTTTTTTTTTTAAGGGCACAAAAGAATTAAGTTAGCTGTTAAATCACAAAAAAAACCGACAACTTCTGTCGTTGAAAAAATTAATTTATGATAGTACAAATAATATTTCTCAAGTCTAGTTTTTTGATACAGTGACAAAAATTTTGAGTCAATCCTTTTAATTACACTTAACAAATCAGTGCACAGTGGGATCTAGTGCAAAATTAAACAAGCTGCAGTCGTATGGACAACCTAGAAATGCATTCCTCAGTGTCAGAGCCATCCACTGGTTCCTCCAACCTATTTTTCAGCCACATAAGATTTAATTGTTGCAAATGGAATACTTGTTCTACAGAAGTCCAATAAATCTGCAGTCTGTCTTCCCAGTAATCAATCACAGATTGTGAATTGCATGAGGAAAAATCTATAAGATATGTTCTTCATGTCTAGTACGTTGGGTTATTTTCATGTCTTGTGGTTTGAATTTGGCCACTGTCATTTTAGAGGAATTTCCTGCCATCTGCGTTCAATTGAATTTTCTCACAGATTTGGGCTTGCTTGTAAATACTGGGATCTGGCAAAAGCAGTATCTTTGTTCTTCGGGGTCATATTCAAAAACCGTTAACATGGTGTTGGCAATGTGCTGGGTTAGGGAAGATCCAGGAGATAAAAAAGGTATATATTCCCCCCTGCCCCTAACAGCTGATGATTTATCTGTGAAGGAAAAAGAACAGTGAGTGCATGAGTGTGTGGTAGAGTTTTATCTCAAGCTATCATGGCATTTCATATTTTGCTTATTATTAGGGTGTTGGTCTTGCTGTCTGCTTGTGATCACGTACACAGGCAGCAGGCTGAGAGTAGCCAAAGTATTACAGCAAATTCCTGGGGGATCTCATTGCACGTCCCAAATGGATCAGGAGTTGGTTTACCACCAGCTCTAATTTGTGTTTTGACTGCTGATTTTGCTTTGAGTTAATATCCAAACAGTGATATTGGCATATGTAGATTCTTAGAAATCGCGCATACCTTGGGGCAAAGGGGCTACTCTATCTTCAGTTTAACATACCAGCTGCAGTGTTACAAAATTCAAGGTAATCTCATCATCCTAATTGAAAGCTGGAGAGAGCCCTCTACATTCCTTCCTGAGAGAGTGTGTATAATCAAATAAAAAAAGTCCAAGCCTTGAGGATCAAGTTTAAACCAACAAAATCAAAACAATTCACAATGGAGTTTATTGCCATCTTGAGCTTAACCTCACAATGAGAAATAGCAGATAAAATGGATTTACATGTGTACTCAACTGTGTTACTCGCTAGAGATGGAAGAGATGTCCCAGCTTAGAAGGAACCTGCTTCAATTTATCTCGTTTTGCATATTTCAGTTTGTCAGACTTTGTGTTGTTTGGGCATAAATCAAGCGCAGTTCCAGCCTTGCCATGAAATGTAGGCCTGTGAAAACGATGGCAAGGGCTTCTAGATTTATCATGTCTCTGGTTGCTTAACAGCTTATTCCATTTGTAGATGGAAAGATGTGTTTTCTGACTGCCACTTTCTCAAACTATCTCTGGTCTTTAGGGACGGGTTACTTCACCCTGTATATCACTGGGCCAAGATTAGATCTTCCCCAGCTCCTTTAAACTTGAATTGTGCATTTAAATATGTGCAACTGCCTGGAGTTCAGCACAGTGATCTGTTGATAATGCAGCAGAGGGAATCCTGCTTGTGCTCCCTTAGTTCTGCAGGAAGGGGAGAAACAAGTGTTTTGGCCAGCAATGTCCTTGGAGTCTCTCAGTGTTGTTCAGCCTTTGGTTTCTGTAGCAAGCATTTTCCAAATTCTGTCAGTACCTGACAGCAGTCCCATCTCAGATCTTAAGCAACAGCTCAGCCCAGGCAGCCAGACGGTGTCACTTTTCAATAATTTTTTTTTTACAAGAACTGCAGCATGAGAATCAATGTGTTGGTTTCAGTATTGCATTTTCCATGGTCTGGAAATAGTCGGTGCCTGTGAGGCTCCTTGCAATAGCCTCGGACACACTCAAAACTCTCAGGCTTTGTCACTGCAGCCTCTGCTCTGCCCAGGGATGCTGAGAGTTGGGGGGAGCAAAGCAATTTACTCTTACTGGCGTGAGCAGCTGCACTTGCATTTCTGTCTCGGGCTGCTTTCAGGACAGGCAGCTTTACCAGCAAGGAGCAGCGTTTGCCCCGTTTGCACGGGAAGATTGCTGCTTCACATGAATCCCGGGGAATGTTTGCACTCCTGCTCCAGGCAGGCTGGCAGTGAGTAAATGGGCATAGTTCAGCTGGAGCAGGGTGATGCTGTGTGGTTCTGCCTTTTGGGGTGCCAGTGTGTCACCCTGGCTGGCATGGACCTGTTCTCTGCCTGGGAGGAACCCCTCACGTGGAATATTCCCCCAAGGTTCACATATGTCTTAGGTTATCTTTCCAAAGATTTCAAATCTTAGTGATATTCTGGAGGCATTATCCAGTTCTTACTGGGCATGCTTTTCTTTTCTCTTTCCCTGTTTCCTTATTTTTTTATATTAGTCTTCCTATCATAACATTGGTATAGATATTTGTAATTTTTGAGGGTATTTCCAATGATGTAACTGTATTTTAATTAACTTAAAATACATTGGGCAGCACTATCCTGGCTTCATTGAGGAGCTGGGGCTGTTTCTTTATAAATAAATAGATGTTTATTCACTACTTCTATTTTTAGTATGGCATGACTATATTAGCAAAGATTACCTATTTGATTTTGACATCAAAGCCCATGATAAACATCTGGAAAGACACCTTCCAGCTTTAAGCCATGACTGAGAGAGAGGGGCTCCGTTATTTAAGTAAAGTTTCCAAGATTCTCTGGATCACCAGTTTAATTTGCTTGTTTACCAAACAAAGGGTTGCATTTTACACAAGCCAAATGAGCCTGGCACTGCAAATAAAAACCAGATTACATTCGTTGCCATTAGTCACTCAAACTTAAAGGGCAGCTCCTCCCTGAAAAGCAGCTCTAAAAACAGCATTGAAGATTTCCATGGGTTTTGTCTCCCTTCGTATTTCCAAAGCATAAACACTAAAGCAATACTTTTATTTCCATGTGTCAGTATTGCACAAATTAATTTTGTCGACTGACCTTCTACTAAAAAATGTTTCACGTTTGACAGATCTGTCTCATGTTCATTTATGCAGTCCAGTCTGTGCAGGTTTTGTCCCTGATTATACTGAGGCAAGTCTGGGTTTTGTTGTAGTCAAGAAGAACTGAAACCCCTTATTTCTTAGTGATTTTTTTTTTTTTTTTGAGTAGATGGGATAAATCTTCAGCATTTTCTTCCAGTGATTAGATCACATCATGTCCTGAATAAATCCTCTTGTTTGCTCCAATGTTCCTCTGCTTTGGGTATAATAGTTCGTGCTGTGTCTTCAGGAAAGTTGATAATTTGCTTTGTCCCTGATCATTTGTCACTTTATCACTTTATCCTGTTATCCTCTTGTTCCCTCTGTTGTGCCTTCACAGATTGCGTTATTTTCCTGTCTCAAACAACTATCTCCCTTCCTTCTGCTGGATTTCCCAAACACATGCCAGGCCCTCACTGAGTTCATCTGCATGATGCTCTTCATCTAAGGCTCCACTGGAGACCAATAAAACCTATAGGGAATTGGCTGACAAAGCCAATTGTTACTGTTATTTCATAAGAAAACACGCTTGCATTTTCTTTCTCTTTCTCTGAATAGCTAAATGATGCTAACAATAGTTCTCTTGTTCTTTCTACTAGATTTGGTTCTGCCTGCCATTTTGTATCATGAAGTTAAACTATTGATATGTCTTGTGTGCTGAAGGGTGTCTCTCAGGTTTGCCACGTGGTTATTGCAGAAAAAAGAGCATCACTTAAAATTCTGTATGATTTTGATAAGAACAGGATGCTTACCCTATGGGTAGTGAAAAATTCCTAGTGGTCTTACTGACTCAGTCTAGCTTTCAAATGCTTGGGGTTTGCTGTAATTTTGATAAGTAAATCATTATTGTTGGGAAGCTTCCCTGGATGTGCTAATTCAGTTTTATTTGGATCCTGAGCTGTATCTCAGTAAGAACATAGACAGTATATGCCGAAATACTGTACGATTGTGCATATATATGACTTCTGGGGATTCTCCAGGCCAAAGTTTCTGGTGTCAAGGTGCCCCAGCAAGATGGAGCAAAATAACCTGGAGCCTTGCCTTAATCTCCTGCTGTACACCTTTGAATTGCAGGTGTTGGTGTCGCCATGAAAACCCATGAGCTACTGATGAAATCAGATGAGCTGAATACAATTTTGCAGTTACCCAAATGTTGCATTTGCTCAAGCCAATTGGATTAAAACCATATCCTGCTGCTTTTATATGACTACATAGAGAGATTGCTGTGTTGTCATTAAAGATATTCATGTGGCTTAGTAGTTTGAGCTTCAGAGTACATAATGGGAGATTGCTGTGCTAAAAATTCTGTTCATTTTTACTCCTGGCTTTAGCTAACATCTCTATTAAAGACTTCCACAAATCCTCACCAAAGGGTTCTGTTAAAGGTGGCATGAATCTGTGTGCTTGAACTGTGTTTACCCAGCTGAGATTTTGACATGGATGGCACTGATCATTGGAAAGTACATTTGCATTGCATTCACCTACCATTTTATAGAGGCCAAATGCTTAAGTGCAAACAGGTGAGTAATTTAAACCACTGTGGACTATACAATCCAGAGAGTAAACAGAACATTAGATAAATTAGCAGTGAAGCTGCAGGATAAAATATGCCAGCTAAAAGATTTGATACATTATCCTTACAGTTTTCAAAGCCATGCATAATTATCATCCTGACACAACTGTCTTAAATTAAGTCAGAATTTGTATCTGGAGTTAGTATGCAGCTCTGAGAGACAGAGGAGCCAGGGGAAGCACCATCTGAGAGAGTGAAAAGCACCACAGTAGGGTATCTGTGAGTGGTGCAGGGGTCTCTGACTCCAGCCATGCTATTATTACTTTTTATGATGTGTGACTTGTGCTGTGACAGATTAGAAATCTGTTGTTGGAAGCTCAGAGAGGGACAGATACATAAAGTTCTATGGAAGTGTTTTAAAAACCAGTGACATTTGCTAATTACATGCATTAATTTTTTCTAATTTTTTTTCCTGTTGCTTTGGTTTGTGGTTCTTGATAAACAATTGGCTTTATTTAAAGGAAAGCTCTGTTCTCCTCAAATGCTCAACTTTCTTGTGAGTTGGGTGCACAACCCATCATTTGTGGCCTCAGTTGCTGTGGGGATGTTCAGGAACAATGTTATCACACATCTTGCTTGGTGTTAAGTAGGAAAACTAAAGAGGTGGTTGAGGATAAAAAGAGAGTCTGTATTTGCAGAAGAAAATGACATCTTCAAGCCAGCCCCTTTGCATTTGGAAAGTTGAGAACTTTGGAGAAAGAGCAGTTAAAATTCTTGGTTCGGTTTGTGTTGTAAGCTCGCAAGAGGCTGCAGAAAGCGTGGGGCTGTCAGGTTGTTGTCAGCTCAGGACAAAAGCTCAGTTGTCCTGAAACCAGCAAAGGGAGCTGAAGTCAAGGCAAACCCCAGTACAAGCTCTCAGAAATCACTCTTTGGCCAAAAGTCTGCTTTGGACTAATCCCCGAAGTGATGCTTATGCTGCCAAGAGACAAGAGGGCTGTGGCTGTTCCTCCTCAGCTATTAGTATTAAACCAGCATGACTTTGGGAGAGATCAAATTGCATCTGCTGGGAGAAAACCCTCTGGCTTACCCTGTCTTTGTGCCTGCTGGAAGATGTGGTAGGGCTGCAGTATTTGGGTAGCGAACGTTGCTGTGCCTTCTTCACTTAGAGCTCTTCCCATGCAGAACTCCTTGGGAATGATGTGGTTAACAGTGTGTTTGTTTAAGAGGTAAGGGGGGAGGGAAATCAGTATCAGGTAAAAATGTATATGTCTGTGTGTATATATAAATTCCCAAAGCATTCACAGCCAGCTACTTAATAGTTTTCATTGAATTAATTTTAAAACGTGAACCTTGTTTCCTTTATTTAATAGAACAAAACGGCTTCCATATTCTTGCCTGTAACTGGCAGGGTTTATATAGCATTCTGCAAACAAAGTAAGCATTAAAGTCCCTTTTGTCCATCTGTGGAATGAATAATTTTGTGCAAAGTATTTATTATAAGCACACGATACACTTAAACTTTTTACTGTAGTGGTGACAGATCCAGCACAGAACTGGATTGTTAAGTAGCAAGCACACCATGCTTCTATACTGTATAAAAATTTACTGACCTTTCTAAAGGCTCCTGGGTTCAAAGGAAAATGTTAGCTCACTTGGCTAACTTTTGGGTGCTACTTTAAATGGTTTTGGATGTTGGAAGTAGTTTGCAAGAGGCTGTGGTGAGTTTCAGTCAGAATTGCACAACTTCATGAAGGTGAACGGAAAGCTTTGGGTCAGGTACATGTGGCCACTCGCCTGCTGCCTGGGACTGCACCAGGCAGCAGCTGGGTACCCCTGGGTTAGACACCAAAATGTCCTTGGGAACCACCTCAGAAAAACTTTAGGATTTCCTTGTTATTTGGCAGAAGTTGGGACTAACCCAAAGGTGGCATGTCAAAAGTACCTCTCACTAATGCAGTTGCTTTTAGGATGATTTACTGATGCACACACACATACCAGTCCTATTTGCTGTTAAGTGAAGCAGTCCCTTCCCTTCTGTGAGTTGCACTCTTGTACATGCCAGTTAATTGCTCCCAGAGTCGCACTGTTCCCCCTCTGGGATTCAGTACGTGTTTAACATTCAGCTGTCTTGTCAGAACCCAAACTCTGGGCTCCCCAAAACATCCTTCCCATGGGTCTATATGCAGAGAGCCAAACTCAGGCAGGGCATGAGGAGGTGAGATTTATGGATCAGGCACAGGCACAGAGAAGCACACACTGGCTGGAGGGAATCCAAGTGGGGATGGCACTCAGGCTCAGGGCTCTTGGAGGTGACCTAAGTGACACCACCATAGACTTCCTGTAACCTTGGTTATGCTCACCTCTGGATTTGGCCCATGGGCTCTGCAGAATGTCTTGAGCATGGCAGTAGGGGCAGCTGGTTTAGTTTGTCTCTCATTGTACTGGTATTGCTGGTTGGAGGAAAAAAAGAGACAGCTTTTATGAAAATATATTTCCAATGTTTTCTGGCAGACAAAGCACCAGATTCCTTTCTGTTGATCCCTCCCAATCTCCTGCCCTCACCCTTTGGAATTAGCTGCCATGCCTTTACAGCCAGTTGCAGGGCCAGTCTTGTCTCCAGCAAAGCCTCTCCCTCATTTGTTTGAATTTCCCAGGGATGAGCATTCAGGGACAGCATCTCAGCTGATCCTTGAATATCTGCCTTTCTCCATCTATCTGGTCCTCTTTCCAAGTGCTGTTTTCTTTGATTGCTTGAATTGTATTTGCAGTCAGTGATAATAAATTCATGCCCCAAACCCATTGTGCATCATGTCCTTTATTGTCTTGGTAGGGCTGCTGCAGTTCGGTGTCTGTTCTGCCCTCTGAAGGGAGGTTGTTTGTCACTGACATTTCATCTGTAAGGGAAATATCTTCAGCTTCTGTGCTGGTATATTCTGAGTTTTATGCTGAAAAAGTTCTTCGGGTTTTGCTGTGGGTGGGTTATGTCTGATGTGTGGAATGGCACCTGAAGTGGCCTGAGGGATGAAGAATGTGTCCCCTTTTCCAGCTGTAGCACCATCCTTAAGGCTCATGGTGGGCTGGCCGTGCAGCTGTTCTGGAAAGAAACTTTCTGGACACAGAGCTCGTGGAGCAAATCTCAGAAGAAACATTAAATTCCTCTGTGCATCTTTGAAATACAGCTGAAGATCAGAGTGGGGGTACTCATGTATGATAGAGGACAGACATTGTAATTTATATGCAACTGCATTCTCTCGTAGGTTGTTTTTTCCCTCAGGCTTATGTGAAAAAAGATCCCTGGATCTCTCTCACTGTTCAGCAGGAATGCTACATTCCCTTTCAAGCTTTTCTTCATGCAGCATTCCTCTGTCATCACTGTGTTTATAATAATGCTGCTTTCAGGAGAGATTTGCTCTTGTGCTTGCCCAGATCCCAGAGGGATCTATAAGAAAGCTACAAAACCAGAGGAGCACCGAGTTCCTGTACTCCCTTTGTGGCTCAGGAAGGTGGAGGAGGAGACATTCCTAAATGCAGGTCTCTTCATTAGCTTTCTGTTGCTCCCAGTTCTTTGAGCCTGTGTGGGTGCTGGTTGAGCTAATGCAGCAGAGGGCAGCTACTTCCCAGCACGTGCCATTTGTCAGATCCTTGAGATCTCGTGCTCAATCTTGGGAATAGGTTGGAAATAACAGCTCTTTTGGTATGCCTTTTCCAAAATGTCCTCAGAGTTACATCCTGCAAGGTTACAGGCGTGGACAAACACAAGGAGGGAGGAGCAGTGGGAATGTTTCATGTTATTGTGAGTTTGGGAAAATGTCTTTGGTGTGTAGTTGGAATGTATTGTTGTAACCAAGAACAATAAACATAATAGCTGAGAATACATAGAAGTATTTCAGGATGTTAAGGAGTGACAAAAAAAAAAAAAGATTTGTCCTGTAAAAGCCCATTTTTTCTGTCAGATAATGATGTAAACCCTGTTTATTTCCAAGCAGGCGATTTGCACATCTGTTCTGATGTTCCTGTCCAGGTTTGTTTGCTATTATTCTTTGATGGGAACACCTAAATTGTTTACAGTTCACAGCAAGGCCTGTTTAGTTGGGTCAGTTGGTTTCTTCATGCATGTAAGACATTTGGGGAGTTGATTGATATGCAGATGGGAGAAATCTGATGAAAAACTGTAGAAGTGGTGAAGGTGATTTTTACTTCTGTTGAGTCTTGCACCTGACCGAGCATTAGCTAGAGTTTTAAATTTAACGCTCGTGTCAAGGGGAAACTTGAAAATAAATCACGTTTTATAGTCTCGATAATGTGGTGTCTGTTCCAGCTGATACTTTATTTCTTCAGTCCTTTGATTCTTTCCATATGAAGGCAGCAAATACTTCCATCAGGTTGATACGGCTTTTTCTTTCCTTAGAAGTTGGATACCTTTAAAATGGCTCGAGCAACTGCATCTCTAAAATTTGCATAAATAAATCAACTGTGTACTGTGGCTTTTGTGATGTTCAGTGTCTTCATTATTTGATGATTAAACGTAATGCAGTTTACTAATGAAGAGATGTATTTTGAAGAGCAAAGGTCAGGGCCAGATTTTAAGACTTTCATTGCCTGAAATGTCTAAAGTAATTTTAATCAGGGAATTTACTTGCCGTCATCAAAGCACTTTTCCTTTCATGATTTGAAAAAGTCTTGCTGCTGATGTTTATAATTATGGAACACCACCATCAAACCCTTTGCTCATCAAACTTCATTACAATGATTTATTTGACATGCAGTAATACTTGTAATGCAGAACAGAAACAGAGCTATTGATTTACCAGCAAATTCATTAAAATTGTGTAAGTATTATTGCCAATAGATACACAAGGAACATAAATTACTTTATTCTGTTTTTTGAGTTACAGAGGGTCTGTCAAAGAGTTCCATATAAAGCAGGGCAGAACACTGATATTTCTGTACATTAGCAGACTCTGCTGGAATAGCTTTTCATATTTAGAGATCTCATACTGTCACATTTTGCTTACAAAAGTATTTTCGTTGGTGCAGTCCTGTCTTGCAAGGAGACATATTTTATGACCTGCAATGAAGTCAAGAGTATGGTGAGTGAGATATCAAGACCTTTTTTTTAGATACTAAATAGATTACATAATGGGGACGGAAGATGGTTTGCATTTTTCTGCATCACAAGTTTCAGGTTCATCCAGAAGCTACCATGTGTTTAAAATATTTTGCTGATACCAAGAACTCTGTAAACTTGTTTTTATTTATACTGAAATGATTCCAGAAGTGCAGGGCATTTGCTTGTGTTGTATCTCCAGACGGTTCTTTTGTGTTGTATCTCTTAGATGATGTAGGATGTTCTACAGCACCTGCTCCAGTGGAGCTGCAGGATTGATCAGTATCTGCCACAAACTGGTGGTGACTTTGCTGTTGTTGTTAGTAAGTGCTGTGAATTGTTGGTACTTTGCAGAAAGAAAGGCACCATCCTGTTACACCAGTGATGGAACTCTCTGGAGAAGTGTGAAGTCTGAGTTGGGCTCTGGAGTGAGTTTGTCTCTGTGGGATTTACTCATGGAAGGTTGGATGTTAGAAGGAACTCCTGGTGCACTTAAACTGTGCTGAGTTCACGGGCACATTTTGTTCTTTGCATGTTTTACTGCTTTCCCTGGAGGGTTTGGATTTCTTTTCCCTTTGCTCTTCTCTCTAGGCAGTTCCATTTTGTGCTTATCAAGGTTCTGGCAGATGCCACGCTGAACAGTGTGCTTCTTTCCCCAGTACAGAGCATCTACTCCACTGTTGTTTGGTTTCCTCGCCTAGCCTCAGGCAGGATTTGTTTTTTTAATTATAAAGTTAATTTTTTTCTTTGGACACAATTCAAACAGCTAACAGTACCGCTCATATATCCTTTAATGCCTATGACAGGTTTTCCGTGTAAACAAAAATTGCATCTGTCCTCAGGGACTAACTTCTATGAGTATATATCATGAAACATTGGCTATTTTTATAAGGTATGTAAATGAAAATGGAAAATACTGAGAGGCTGTCCTGGAATGTGAAGAGCTTATATTTCTGTCTGAACTTGGGTAAGCAAACCTGTCCTTGCTTTTAAAACTGGTTGTTTTATTTGATTCAAGGCTTTGGTTTTGGCTGATTGGTAGTGTATGACCCTTCACATCAGTCTGGATCTAATGGAGATTCCAGTGAAATCACAGAATTGAACAGTCAGGAGCCACATGAGACTGCAACAAGGAGATAGGAAATGAAAGCTGAGTTACTCACTGGCCCTAAAATTGAGTGGTTCTGCAAAAGGAACTGGAGTCAGTGCTGGAGTGCAGGGAATTTTGGTGATTTGCATGAGCTGAGAACCCGCCCCATGATCTCCCAGCAGCAGGATTTGACTGTGCTGTGCTGTATGTCTGTAGATGGAGGACAAGTTGGGCACCAGCAGAAGTCCTGGGGATCTGTGTTCTCATCAACTGGATCAACACAACCATCCTGGGCAGGTCAGGCAGTCTCACACAGCACACCACCAGGATGGCTGGACAGACAATCTTTCCTTCCCAAGATTTTTTCTGAACTTTACAGGTTTTCCAAGAATATCCATTCCATGTGTACAGTCATTGCTCCTGAGGTGCATAAATGTCTCTGGTTCTACTAGGAGACAAATTACTATTGTGTTGATGTTTCAGCTCTTTTAAAGAGCCCGTGGATAGGAGCAGATGTGTTCATGGAGGCACTGGGCCTCGGGGCTTTGGCATCAGGATAAATTACTAGAGAGTAACAAATCACCTTGTGTCAGTCGCTCACTTGTGAGTAACCACATGCACAGTCTTTCCCTGCAGCACCTCCTTGTCAGTGAAAGGTACTTCAGCTCTCTTTTCTGAAAGGAAAGCTACCTTACATTAGGTTGCACTTCAGGAAAGTGCCTGTATGAGACAGTATGAAGTGGTTGATAAGTAGAAATTTACCACCTTGCAGTGTGGCAGAATTCTAGATCTTTTACGTTTCCTTTCACTTTAAATATAGTCATTTTTTCCTAGTTCAAAAAGAAATCAAAACCAGTTTTGTCTTCTTCATCTGTTTCTGACTTCAGAGCATGTTGGTATCTCCCCGTTACTTTCTTTGGAAGTTCAGAAATGCTCTTGCTGCTCTTTTGAAGAAATACCTTTCCTTAGAAGATTTCTGGTAGAATAAAAATTTGGCAATTTAATTTCCACACTCAAATCACAGCATTCCCCTTGGAAAAATCATCTTTCTTTTCCTTTCCGGAGTGCTCAAAAGAAGAAGAAAAAAATTAGCAAGTTCCCCTTAGGTTTGGGCTCTATTGACTCAATTGGCTGACTTCCTTATGGTGTTTCTCCAGAATAACATAGGATCTGAAACTCAGTGTTGATCCCAAAATCACATAAGTCCTCTGAACTAGATGAAGCGGTAGGAGGGGAACTGAAATGGGAAGAAAGGTGTCTTCCTTTTCAAGCAAGTATTTTCTTTCAGCTGTTTTTGTTCCATGAGCACTGCCAAACCAATCCAGTGGAGATTGGAGTCCAGAGACAGCTCTCTTCCCACCTCCTCTAATGTCAGCCATGTTGAAGATCTCTACACCCAGTCCTGGCCAAAGACTGTGCTTGAGGGAGATGTTTGGCTTCCTCCTGAGCTGGAATCCAGAACAGTAAAGGATTGTTGGGAGCTTTGTGATGAGAGACCCTAGCCTGGGCATTTCCTTAGTCTTGGAGCAGGACGTATCCCACAGCCATTCCTGCTTCCTGTGAGGGTCTGCTGGCAGCAGTCATTTGGATGGATGTGGAAACTGCAAACATCCCGGATTCCCAAGGCAGGCGGGAGGCAGGGATGTGCCAGTTTGCCGCCCTGGTGATGACAGGCCTTGAGGCCTTGGAAATAAGGGTGTGAGGGATGGGATGGGAGGGCTGGGACAACCCAACAGTGACCAAGCTGGGGAAAGGGAGGGAGAAAGTGGTGACAAAGACTCCAGGGCTCCTCTTCTTTTTCGTGCTTTTGTCCCTTTCTATTGTTTTTCCCCATTGATGCAACGATGAAAATGTGACTAGGCCACAATTTAAGGTGAATGGGAAGTGACTGAAATCTGATACTACAAGAAAATATGTTAAATTATTGTCTGAAGCTGGACTTTCACATAGAGCCAGATCTCAGATTTGACTGAGCCTTGGGCTAACTGCACTGTGCCTGATTTCTGGCTGCTCCTTGACATGAGCTATTACTTCGTTCCCATCGAAACCCTAATTCCCAGAAAGCATTTCTCAATCTTTCTATCCTCTGAGAGCTAAATTCAAATTATTTGCCCCAGAAAGCCTCACTGAAATGTGCTCTGGCAAGGCTCTGACTACCTGTCCTTTCTCCAGTGGGTGATCTGTTGGGGAATGAGCCTTGCCATCCAGTCTGAGCTAATTTGCCAGAAATGAAGACAGATTGTAAAAGGTACAGCAGACTGCTCAAAAGAACTTTCTCCTTTGCACCAGTTGATTTGTTATAGGAGGCATGTTTGTGGGGGCCACTTGCATTGGTGATTCCTTGGGATGCTTTTGAAGATCCTTCCCTGTCCTCTAACCATGAAGGTTCCTCCTGTCTGGCAGTGACAGCAAAGGCTTAGGAAGTTTAGAGTTTTGGCTTAGCTGCAGTGAGTATCCCAAAATATATATGTCTCTGCAATTCTGGAGCCTGTTTGAATTATTCGTACTTCTTCCTGACAAAGATCATGCAATCCCCTGTGTGCTCTCTGGCTGTATTTTAAGATATTTTTTGTGGAGGCTTTATATTAGATCTTGCCAGCAAATACATAAAGCACTGAAATGGGGGTGGCCAGACAACAATGTTTTGACAGTAACTTCTCTATATAGGGTGATTGTCTGATCCTGCAGAACTCGGGTATCTCTCAGTCTTTAATATATTTATTTTGTTAGTATCCCTCTGAGATGCAGAAATAGTTACTCCCATTTTACCAGAAAGCCATAAAGTGCAGACTGAATTCAATGATTTGCCTGAGGGCCAGCCAAAATGTGAATTATCAGCTCCAGTGTTTCAGTCCTTGCTCTAATCCAAGGACCATCCACCTTCCAGGCCTTCAAGTAGACATAGGCAACAAAGTCTTTGAAGATAAATCATATACTGTTGGAGGAAAAGCTAAAAGTGCCCTAACCTTACCTTAATTAAGGTGTCCTAAGAAAACAACAATAAAATGTATCATCTGCGATGGAAGTGTTGAACTTGATAGGGAGGCCTGAAGGATTCATGTAGTAAAGGGTCATTTTTGAAAGGATAGTAAAATATATGGACTATATGGGAGATGAGTGCAATTAAGCCCTGAAAGCATATCAGTCCTATCTGTCATTTTTATTAGTTGTCCATATACTGGTGTTTCCTGCACTGAGGTGATGCACTAAAACTTAGAGGAATTTGTGCAGTTTATTTCACGTTGCTGGAATCTGTCTAAGCTGGAGTTTGTACTGGACAGTCGCATTTACAGAACCTGCAGTTTGAAAAGCCTGGGATGCCTTTTGCTTGCCTTGTTCTGTTGGGTGTAGTCCACTGAGACAGAGGTTGTTTCTTGCTCCTGTAATGTCATGAATTAAAGCAATCCTAGGGTAGTTTTATTTGTTTCTTATAGAGGAGTGCAATCCTCCTGAATTGCAGTTAGTAGTAGTTGTTTAAAAGCTAATTTGTGAAAATAGTACTTAATTGTGCATTCATGTGCACGTACTTTGTATAAGCAGGGCCTCTGCTGTTCAGATCCAAGAATTGGTATCATGCCATCTAATAGCACTAATTCCATCCTGGAACATCCACAAGGCACCGATTGCAGTGGAACATGCAGCTTGCTGCGTGTCAGGACCACTTGCTGTAGTGCCTGAGACTTTCCATTTCCCACCAAACCTGACTTCTTAATGTTGGTGCGCTTGCAAATCTTGTCAAGTTCAAAGCATCAGTTAGGACAGCAACAGTACTGCTGCATCTGAGGAGGTTGGCTTTGGCAAGGAATTATGAGTGGGTTTGAAGATTTTAAAAATATTTGGGGAATTAGCAATCCTTTTTCTCCACATAAAGTATCTTTTCAAGAAAATTTAAGTGTGTTTAAAAAACTTGGTCTCTGCTGAACTTCAGCTGAGTTAATAAAAAAATAAATCTTCAGACTTATCCAAGCTACTAAAAAGTTGGCAGGATGAAAACCTGAGAAAAAAGAAGTAATTTCTGGCAGGATGCATTCTTTTTATTTTGCATTTTGTTACATTTATATATGAGTCCATTGTTGCTACTTGCTTTCAATAAAAGGCAGTCATTACACAAACCCTTATTCTGGTCACTGAGCCAATCTGCAATCTTAATGAAAAGATTAGATTCAGATAACTCAGCTGACCTTTCTGAGAAAAATAGCCTGATAATATTTAAGGACTGCCTTGACTGATTGTAAACTTATCTTCCAGTATCCTATTAAAGAATCAACAGAGAAGTCTCAAGCACTTCACCAGTAGAGAGAGAGAACTAAAACCCCACAGTGGTGATGACTGTTGTTGCTGCAGAATGAAGACAGACTTTGTCCTGAGGATTTTTTGTTGCATTGTTCTGTTTGTGTAAACACCAGCGTTTCAGTGGAGGGTCATTAGGAAACTTGTAGCGGTGAAATGCTCAGAAATGTCCGTGGCACACTGTTCACTCATGGAAAGTTAGAGCCCCTGTGCTAAACCCTATAAAGTATATGTAAAAGTGTATTGTTTTGTTTCAGCTGAGGCCCCACCATTGATTTCAGGGTACGTCACATTGCAATAAAACTGTGGCCTTCGGTATCTCCTGAACGCATCACTGTTTTGTGAATTACACAAGAGACGTTAAAACTTGATGGCTGGAGAACAAGATGTAACATGCCTTAGAGGGTCAGGGTCATAGTCAGTGTCAGCTTGTAGACGTAATGTTTTCCTGGCAAGACAGCAAGACTTGCCATCCCTTTGGATTAGGAGGAGAAGGGACATTTATAGGTAGAGCTGAGCTGATCCTTGTGAGAACGGTGCATCCTTTAGGGCTAGGAATGGTATATTGTACACATTCTATAGCACAACCTGGCCTGCTGCACAGAGAGATTACAGGGGGGTTAAGAAATGTTGCTGGGATGTGACTAAAGGTCTGTGGTGGGTGGTAGTGCCTGAGGAAAAATAGCAGTAATTAAAATAGGTGCAGTCAAGGTAAAACTCAAAGTGAAAACCCAGTTCCTGTAGTTCTTCCTGATTTTGTTGTCTCTTAGATAAAAAATCATAGATTTTAAATAAGGCTTTGGTTGCAAGGTCAGGATTTGATTTGCTAAGTATTTTAAATTATTGTTCCTAATTAGTTTCTAATAAAAACATGGAGACTAAGTCACAGAGAGCTCAGAATTCACTTCTTGATTCTGCTTCACATTCTTGTCTTTCAGAGGGAACTTTGTCCAGCATTTTTCTTTTACAAAAATTTATTATCAATGTAAATCTCATCCCCAGATGTTTGCATATCTCCGTAAAAATACAGTTGTCTTGGAGAAATGATGTTTAATTTTATAAAAATCACTTTTCCCTTGGTGCAACCCAAACTGCTTGAATTTAAGGGTCTTCTAAATAAGAAAACTTCTAAACCTTAAAAATGTAAGAGTCAAGAAAGCAGTGCAGCAGGATGGAGATAATAAAGCACAACAAAGATACTACAAACAGATGTGTCTGTGCTTCAGCAGCATCCTGTGAGTTGTCAGGTACCACTTAGCAGAGTGTAGTTACATTTGTTCCATTTGTTTTCTCTAAGAACAAAGGATGTATTTCAAGCAAGTTATTCTAGCAAAACAAATGACTGCTGTTAATTTTTGGTTTATTTTATTATTTATTTTATCTTTTAAGTTTTGTGCTTATGTTATTTTTCAAATGCATTTTCGTTTGTATCCTTTTTGGTCTCCTGTTCTGTACATTGTGTGGGGTTAAGGCTTGTCTGTCTTGTTTTGTTTGCACATCACTAGCAAAAGAAAATTGACTTTAGGGTGGAGATTTCGGGCAAGATGGCAATGTGAATAATGAACAAGTACTCAGTTTCCTGTCTCCTTATCCCAATTGACAGTGTCACTGTATTGCTATGAAAAATAACTCTGTATATGGTACAGTGCAAATTAGAAAACTGGCCTCAAAATACCTTCATGTCTTGTGCTCAAATCCCATCCTGACAGGCAATGCTGAATTTAGAGTGCTAGGGTTTTAAAAATACAGAGTTTCTAAGCAACAGTGTTTATAGAGGGAACACTTCTTGTTCCCAGTTTTGCCTTTGACTGCTGTATCTATAAAATAGCTTAAACCAACAGGTTTCCATGTTGCAGAGTGATTAATTTTGATACTAATGAAATGGGGCCCTGCTGCCTTCCTCAGGCGTCCATGTACTTTGCAGTGTTTTGTGGGCAAGGTGCAGGATCTTGTGATGAATGGGTTGCTTTGAGCATTCTCTTCATTTTACAAAGCATATTGTTCAGGGCTGGTTTTATGAACAGCAGTTCAGCGATCCATAAAGTAACATAAATTGTAGAACAAGACCTTGCAAAGGAAAACCTGGCATTGACAAAAATCTTAGCTTTATTTTAAACATAATATCCTAAGGAACGGAAGAATGCGGTACCACAAACTATGGAAAATGCTGTTTTGCTAAGAAAACAAGTTCTGCTTGTCCCAGTGTTGCATGTTTTCCCCCCTTCTTCCAGATGATTTATGTATTGACTTTCACAAGCCTCATGGCATTTTGTTGAATTCCAAAGGAACTTACATAGAGATGCATTTGATAGGATTAAAACTCAAGCATCTGTCATTTAAATGCTAATCTCTGTGGATTAGGAGAATTTGGCAGTAATTACCAGAGCCAGTGATGGTGCACACTGATTTGAGGTAATCCCCGATGTCCATTGCCCTGTGCTGGGAGAAGAACCAACACCACCTTACATCAGGACCAAAGCAAAGAGAGATAATAGATATTGTAATAGATACTGGCTATGGATGGCCTTTCAGAGGATGCAAGGTCCTTTTACATAGGATGGATGGCTGTTTGTTAGACCCAGCTGCTGGCGTGTGGCTGAGCAGCGCGGGGCGACGGCTGCGTGTTTATAAAAACCAGTTTAGAGTAACTAATGCATGAGATCACTTAAAAGGAGCGCTGGGATCTTAAGCAGCTAAAAGAAAAAGTTGCCTGTTTTAATTCAAAATCTTGATTTCAAAGACAGTCTGGTGAGATTTAGTGATTATTCCTGATTTTTTTTTTTTGTTTACAGATGATCTAAAACTTGGAATAGTGATTTGAGACAAATGGCAGAACCGTTTCCATGAATCAGTATCAAGCTTATTTGAAGAGAGTTTTATTTCCCCGTATGTCTAGATTGTTGTAATGGTATTAATCGCTACAGAGTGTCTTGAATCCATGCTGTATTCCCACATGCTAATGTTTGCATTGGCACATTCATGTTGATGGGTGTATGTGCAAATCCAATCTTTTCCCTCCTGGTTTGACAGTTTAGGAGGCTGCTGTGACAGCTATTTCTCCTGCAGCCTTCAGAGACTTCCTCATTAAATCTTGCTGAGTTTACTGTCAGGTGCTGCATGTTGAGTCATGGAATACCAGGGTGGAAGGAACATCATGGATCATCTGGCCCGACCATTCTTGGCAAGAGCATGCTCAAGGAGTCATAGGACTGTTTAGGTTGGAAAAGACTTCTTAAGGTCCAACTTCTAACCCATCCCCGCTGAGTCCGCCACTAACCCATGTCCCTAAGCACCACATCTACACAGCTTTTAAATTCCTCCAGGGATGGTGACTCCAATGCTTTCCTGGGCTTCCCATTCCAATGCTTGGCAACCCTTTTGGTGAGGGAATTTTTCCTGATATCCAATACAGACAAGATGGCCTAGCACCAGCTGCATCTTAAAAGTGACCGATGTGGAGGAATCCATTTTGGGAGACCTCACTCTCTTTAGAGAGTTCATAGGTGTCCAAACAGAAAGTGTGGCAGCAGATTGAGAATTTACTTTATAATTAAAAAAAAAAAAAGCAAACCAGGAGGTGAAAGTTATTTTTTAGTGCACCAGTTTCTTGGGCCTTTGTTTATTATATATTCTGTAGTAACTAATTCCTCCAGGACAGTTTATATCTCGATCTGTTCGGCTTCAGAAGGAGCGTGTTGAGTGAGCATGGAATGGAGTGCACAACGCACAAGATCTAATCTAGCAATGGCATGTGTGCAAGTAAAACTCTGTATTCATGCATTGCCCCAGGGATTTCACTGGGGCTCTGCCTGGGCACCCAGTTCTGCCTCCATGGAATAAATGGCAAATAGGAGTCATGTGTCTGAAATCAGCACAGAGCTGTCAGATGCTTGTTTTAGCCAGACTTTACTATTTGTGTAAACACTGGAAGCACTCTATTGCAGAGCTTGGAAAACATTTTGCTTTGCCTTCTTTGTTTTGGCTTGATTTTATTTGCATGCATCATTTTACACGTGAAGAGATTGACCCAATATAACCAACCAGATTGCACAAAAGGTAGAGAAAGGTTTTATAAGCAAAATTTGTTTCCTTGTGTCCTTTCTTTTCTGGACCATAAGTTCACCAAAAAAACCCCTATTTGAAACAGTCACTGATTTGCTCATAACAAATGTTAAAGAATATATTCGAGATATCTGCTGGTTTGTCAGTGTGGGTTTGTGCTTTATTGAAAGTGGATCAGGCTGAAATATTTATTTTAGGCAATGATTCTGAATACTGTGATGTACAAATATTAGTCTTTCATCTGTCTTCAGAACAGGCAAATATTGGGAGATGAACTTGCTCATACTTCCAACTGCCACTTGGGTAAAGTATTTTAGACACTGAGGTACAAATTTGCTTTTTGCTGTCAGCTTGTTTTTCTGTATATCTTCAGGATAATAAATGTAGAGAAAAGACACATTCATTATTGACTTCCTAGAGACCGGCCATCTGATTTATGGCTTCAAAGTGTCTCCATTTAATCTGTCAAAACTGATTTTAAACTTCATTTGTCTTCTGTTTTTGGCAGCGCTTTTTACCTTGAATTCGACTGTTTGACATGCATTGTACCAGAGTCACATTTTAAAAACATTTACAGTATGTTGCAGGAAAAAAAGGTTCAAGTTGGTACATCTGCTTTCAATATTATGCATCTCTCAAAGAGAAAACAATTTGAGAGCTGGCATTGGGAATGTTCTTGTTGTAGCTGTTAGCACAGCATTTAGGTAACGTAGAAGAACAGAGTAATAATTACAGAAAATGAATTGTCACAGAATAACATTCTCCTGTGATTATCACCAATTACAGTTAACAGCTCCAGCGGCCTTGCTGATTAGATGCAGAGCATGGTTTCCCTAGACGGTAAGATGGGCCGTTTCTCAAAAGATTTTGTTAAAAATCATTCTCAGAAATTGAATTCCTGCAAATGGAGCATTAACAGCCCCCTCAGGCCTGGCACAGACACCTCGAAGTGCAGGGCGGCTCAGCAGCATCTCTGGGGCTGATAAACCTTCCTGCTCTCTCTTTGCCCCAGCGGAGCAGAGCCTCAGCTTCAGGCTTCTCTTCAGACTTTCAGGCACTGAGCACCGCTCCTCTCCTGCCTCTGAGCTGAGCTGGAGTAGTGGGAAGGGAATGCATTGCAGGTGGAGGGATGGTCCTGCACGATGGAGCGCGGTGCCAGGTGAGACCTTCCGCAGTGGTGCAGCTCTGATAGCGGGGCAAGAGAGAAATCTTGGCCAAGTACACACAGCTCCAGGGTCCCCTGTAGTGCCTGTGGCTTTTAATCACAGCTGCATAGGCTTGTTTTTATCAGAACACCCATCATCAGCCTTTCCCCATCTTGCTTTGCACCTGACTGTCACTGTGTATTAGTTCTGTCCTGCACTAGCCTGGATGATGATCAGGAAGGGAATACTGCATGAGTAAAGCTCGTATGAGAGGGTGTACTAGCAGAAGAAACACAGCGCAATGGAAGCTGGGTGGATCTGCTGATGGTGCAGGTAGATCACAAAGGCCTTAGGAATATTGTGCAGAAAGGCCTGAAAGTGGAGTGAGGGCTGAGAGTTCCAAGTCAGAGGTGGAGCCCGTGTTATGAAGACCTCCTGGTAGGGGCTGTTCAAAGTAAGAGTGAAAGAAAGACAAACTGAAGGTGCAGCTGGTGGGATCTGCCTATGATGACTTGCCATCCATTAAGCAGTGCCAGAGACTGAATTTTTAAAGTGCTGGTAGGCAGACAGTTGTCAGTAGAAGCAGCATGATTGTGTTATGTTTGGATTTGTAATTAAGATTACAAACCAGTTTGAGTGTGAAGGTGCAGAGGGAGGAGAGACAGAGAAATAACTAAGCTGTTTGAAATTAAGAGAGAAATGAACAGGATCCATCCTCTGGACAGTTCACTGGAGTAACTTCTCTCTGTGCATCTCAGGGGTTGGTCACGATTCCCACTGCCTAGAACAGAATAATCTGGTGTTTATGTGTGCAACCATCAGTTCAGAGGAGCCTGCTGAGGCTGACACTCCTGCAGGCCTCAGACCTGCATGGTGTGGTGTTAGGGGATTATTGCCTGTGTTCTCATCAATGTAAGGAAGAATTTAAGCAGTTTCATTTGTTTCTGCATGTGCCTGATGCTGAGCCTGGGGTTTTTATTCTTTCAATTATGCTCTGTAGCTTGGAATGCTTAACAGAGCCAGGCACAGGCAGTGCATAGGGATGAGAGTGCTGGAATAGAAAAATAAACAGCGGAAACCCACAGCTGAACTACCAGATGCTGGGGTTTGTTGAGACTTTTTTATAAGAACACAAGGACTCTGACTGGGGTCATTATCCCCACCAGCCACTTGTCAGTGTAGGTCCCTCCTTTTTATTTTTATTTCTTTTTGTTTTTCCCCTTCCCCCTCCGCCCCCCCATTTATCTCCACTCCTCCCTGTAAAATGTCCCAGTCTGACTGTGACTGAAACAACTGATTAGCTACTACTTCCCTGGAAGAGAGGATGCCCAGTGCCCATCCAGGCAGGGTTGTCACCTTTGGAGACATTGCTGTGGCACAGGGCTTGCCTTAGACTCTAGAGAAGCAGATTACAGCGCAATAGGATGTTTGGGCAGAACTTTCTTTACTGAAAGCACTGAGGGGAAGTGTGAGAGGTTCCCTATTGCACAGGCAGACCATGGTGGGGGTGTGTGTGTGTCTGAGATCTCTCCCAGCCTCTTCTCATGGTCCCTTCCCTGCTTTCTGTCCTGCCAACCATTAACTGCTGGTCCTCAGTAGCATGGCCTGAGCCCAGTTCCACAATTCTCTCCCGCACTTGAAGAGGTTGGACATGCTGTGCTTGGCCCATGATGCAGACAAAAGATGTAGAAACCTTCAGCTACAGCTGTGCCAAGGCCGCTGCTGCTGTGCTGACTGGCACTGCCTCATCATTCCTTTTGTGCTCTGCTGCCTCCTGCATCTGTCATTCTCTTAGGCTGTGAATTTTGAGACAGGAGCCACATTTTTGGTCATTCCTGTGCAATTGACTATAATCCTTTGTGTTTTGACGATATTAATGAATAAATAACAGGATATGCTGCAGAAGGTTGTCACTGAATGTACAAAGAATGGTCCCCTCTCTGGTGCCGAGGGGAAGGAGGGTTACAAGGTTCCCTCACACCTCTGCCAGAGCTTGTCTGTGTGCTTTGGAGGAACACTGCCTGTGTCTCAGAAGCAAAAACTGGGCATAGGTCCTTTGACATGACTGCACTTCAGTCAGGTGAGAGTGAGGAGAGAGGCCATGGATGATCCCAAGCAGACCACAGTAATTCCAGTGCTCTGGCCTCTGCTGGCTGCGTGTTCTGCAGCAGAGAGTGAAGAAATATCAATGGCTTCAGAGGGAAAGGAAACCTGAAGCAGGTGCTACATGTGCCTGACAGTGACTGTAGTGCATAGCAGTCATCAAGGGTCTGAGTCCAGCAGGAAGGTCAAGAGAGATTCCCACCAAAGCCACTAATTGTTTTCTTATTTAGCTTGTTTATTTTCTGTGCAGTTAGCAAAACGTGACTCTTCAGTATGGGTGGTGTAGCCAGTCATTAGCTGTATACACATGGCTAGGGTTCAGTTTCACAGAAACAGGATACTTTGTTTGCCACACTGCCTGAGAAGAGGAAAATGCACTGACGTCCTGGGCATGTAGGCTTGATCTTTGGGAAGCCACTTTTGCTTGTGTGGGACTGATCTGTGCAGCTGAGCTGGTTCAGTAGAGCTTAGTGCATTCTAAGCATCTCCCCTGTAAGTGCCCGTGGCTGACAGTGCAGGGCCTGACCTGGGCTGGCCTGTGAACCACTCTCAGAGCAGTTGTGCCAGCCTAGCCCAGGTGACGCAGCCACTGGAGACAGCCCTGGATCCTCCCTGCAGCACCAGGACTTGGCAGCAAGTCCCACCAGCTCAGACATCCCTGCAGCAGGCTCTGAGGAGCCCCAGCTTGGCTGTTCCTTGTGTTTTCTTTCCTTGCTTTGCTTTCTGGAAAACTACTACTCATGGTTTGCAGTGCAGATAACGCATGAGACTTGCTTCTGTTGTATCACAAGGAGTGATTTTGGAGCTGTGCTGCCCTCATGTTTTCCCTCTTGCTGACTTGCTGACAATGAGAAGGAAAAAATTCTTGGTTTTCGCTTTTTGGGAACTTCCAGAGGTTGCATTCCTCCCCCTTAATCTCAGCTAATTTCTTAGTCAGCATGCTCTGGATCACATGGATTTTTGCCAGGTAAGTAGGGATTTTTGTGAGCTGCAGTCTGTTCAGTCGGCAATCATTTTAGCTGTAAAAGGCCATGGCTTAGCGTGGGGCTCAGATGACACACACATTCAGCTTCCAGCTCCTTTATTTTTTAAATGGCTTTAGTTACTCCCTCTCTGGTTTTTTTTGGTTTTTTTTGTTGTTTTTTTTTTTGCAATCCAGCCATAGGGTTTAGATCTATTCTGTAAAACTAGTGCTAAACCAAACAAGGCAAACCTAAGAAAGGCTCAATTAAAAAACAGAAATCTCACACTCACTTGAATCTATTGCTGGAGCTCTTTTTGCCTGTAAACAAAAAATTCAAATGGCTGTTCCCCCCCCCTCGTAGTTTCATAAGTGGTTACTGAGCTTCTGCAGTTGCTACATTCCTTAAAAAGTTATTTCTTTTTTGGTCACACACTAGGGGACTCCATTGTTTTCAGTGGTGCCTATTGAGTTAGGCCCATCGACAGCAGAACTCATTCTGGGTCATTAACTTTGGAGGCACAGTAGTATAATTTGGTGACTTTGTTTCTTAGCAGACACTTGTATTAAAGTCACGCACACACAAAACCAGAATAACCATCCTTCTCCCTTCCTGCAAACTCTGAGAGTCTTAAAGGACCTCTTAAAGACCATTTAAAGGACCCTTTAAAGACCATTAGAATTCATAAAGTTGTATTTAGGCATATATTAGACAGAAGTAGCAAAACAATGCTGCTGTCTTACATTATTGATTCTAGTGCTGTGCTGTTCCAGTGTTGACAATTTAACAAGGTTCCTTGAAAAAACTGGCTGTGTTTAAGAGAAGATTCACACAAACGATTCATGATCTGGAGAATATACTGTAGTGTGAGAAAATGAAGAAAGCAGCCAGTTAATCAGTGAAGAAAATAGAGGAACCAAGCCTGAAGTTATCTACAGAGGGAAAGAGTACCAATAATATGTCATGTGCTTTCACCCAGCACACAAAGTCATAATGTGAGACCCAGTGCCTGAAGTGAAGTCAAACAAGTTGAAGCTATATGAAATTCATGTTGAGAACCATGGAACAAACTGCTGCAGAAGCAATTCTACATCATTTAAAGATTCTACTTTGAGATCTGATGTCTTGTAAAAAGATGCACTCAAGAGCCAACAGTGTGTGGTTAAACTGGATGGAGATATCCCAGAGGAAATACAATGCACTAGGCACACTGGCATTCTTTCTGGGCTCAGCCTATAAACTGTGTGGTCTTTGGAAGTTTCACTTTATTCCTGTGCTGTGCTTGCTATTCTGAAACTTGGTCACTTCCCGCTCAAGGTCTGTTTCCCGCTTAGAAATAATTCTTACAGGGCACTTGGTCCTGACATTTAGGGAACCTCGCACACCTTTTGACCACAGTTTGTGTGCAGGGAACATTTTCATCTCATTGGCCTTTTTTCCCTAGCATCAAATCCACATAAAAATGTACATTATCAAGGTTAGCAGTGTGCTAAGGTGATGAGAAGGAGGAAAGGAATGGAGTGTCTGCCCAGAGTTGTAACAAGCTAAACTTCCTCCATCTGAGACCCTCAAATCTAGTCCAAGTAGAAGCTCATTCTGTCCAGGGCTCTCTGCTCACTTTGGTGAGTTAACAATATTTACTGAGTTCCTGGCTGCACTCTTTGTATCTCTAATTGAGCACTGGAAGCTGTTATTAAAATGCAGATGTCAGAATTCAGTGTGCATCTTTAGATACTCAGTTCTAGAAGACTTCCTAACTCTGCTCTTGCTTTTTCTGGTTTTGTACTGCTGTTCATTTCACTGTCTGTGGCAGAGACTCCTGACTGACAACCAGACAAGAACACAACTGGGCTCAGAGACAATATGATTAATGAATTACTCTCAGTTCTGTGGGATGGATTGGATCAGCATGTTAGAATGATTTCATGCCTTTCACGTATTCTTGGTGGCAGGGATGGTCAGCAGAAAAAGTGCTGTAGATCTGAAGAGTCAGCCCTAATTAGAGTTTTGAGATTTCTCTAATGCCAGAGTCTGGACATTGTGCAAGTATGTGCACTTTCCTGAGTGTTTTTGTTTAGTGTTTTATGCTGCTAAGTTGTATTTTGGCATGAGGGGACTTTGGTGGAGGCCACCTTTATGTCTGCATGTGTGCATTTGGTAAGTTCCATTCTGAGCTTTCCAGGCATTTTTTAGAGGGCAGTTTGATGCAACAATAAAAACCAACAGCAAAACCGGATTGTGCCAAAGGTTCATTAATCTCATCATTCTCTCTTTTACCCAAGAAAAAAGATAAACTAATCCAGATAAGGTTTAACTGCTGGATCTGCCTGCCATTGTGCTGCTGGCTCACAGTGAAGGAAGCCTGTAACTGCTACCAACTATAAAGAACAGGATCTGATAGTGAATAGTGTGCAGAAAAAAGGTGTATAAAGTAAAGAAAAAGGACTGCTGGAGACAGTTCAGAAGACAGACAGAGGGAAGAGATCAGAGCTCTGGAAAACATGATTTATGAGAAAAAAACTTGAATAATGAGAGCTGTGTAACACTGGCGAGAGAAGACTGAGTGGAGACAGCCTGCAAAAACATAAAAGGTTGCTATGGAGGGCAAGAGAACAGACTCCTCTCCATGTCCAGTTTGGACAGGACAATATGTAACAGACAGAGTTGTGCTAAGGGGCCTTTAAGTTATACATAAAAAAATTCATAAGTCAAATGAAATGACTGAATAGTTTGCTGGAAATGCTGGGGAATTGCTGGAGCCTGTGAAGTACATTGGTCAAAAACCCCCTTAAGTTTGTGAGGTTGGATTGTGCTGTAGGGACACAGGACAGAGTAAATCATGTTCTGAAGACTCTTTCAGCCCTGTTTTTCATGACTGAATAATGTGTTTGTCAGAGCAAAGAGCTTCTCATGGTTACAGTGACCCTTCTGTATCTGTTTCTTCACTGGCATATCCAGCCTCATGTAATCCCTAAGGTACCTTGTTTTGCAGGGCTTGTGTGGAAAGTGCAGACCCAGTTTATGGAAGGCAGCATTGCTAAATAAAAACAGAGAGTGCTCCACATACCTCCTAATCCATAGCAACTGCCCACTGTCATCACTGGAAGATTCACAGAGGCCTTCTAGCAGGAGCTAAACTTCTCATTGTTGTTTATTCAATGTTCATGTAAGACAGCACCATTCAGTGAGAATATTCTCCCTTTTTATAGCATTCCTTGTACTCTTTAATTTTTCTGCATGTGCGTATCTCTGCTTTTATTCTTCCCTGTGCCTTCACCTCTTCACAGGAGATTCCACAATCGCCTTGTTCTTACCCTGTTCCACAGTCTGCTAAAAAACCCCACAGCAGAACAGGTGGGGGTGGGAGGGCCTTGGTTATCCCCAGAATCTGGCATTTGGAAGAGATGGATACAGTCAGGATGTTCAGTCCTCCCAGCTATTGTCTGAACTGCCCCAGTTTGGATAGACACCTGAACTGGTCACATTTAAGTCATAGAGTAGAAGTTTTTTTCTGTGTTACGTGGCAAATAGATATTTATGGCAGCAAGGACTCGTGTTGGACACTGTCTTTCAGCAGACTGTGCTGACTGGTGATGTGCTTACTGGTTAAGTTGTATGTTTAACAGGCACTGCATATGTCTGCAGCCCTAAAACTGCAGTCAGGGGAGAGTCTGCTAGAGGCCCATTCTGAGTGCAGAAGGGTGAATTCAATTTGAGTAGAATTAGTCCCAAGCATAGTTCTGGTAAAATAGAAAACGACATTGCAAATCACTTGATGTTAAATATATTTCAAATCAAGCCATGAAATAATGCCAAAATCCTGGCAGAAAGAAATGTCAAACAATGAAAACAGCAAATGAAAAGTAGCAGGGGTAGGCTGTTGCTCTTTTCAGCATATGTTGTGGAAACTGTTTGTTTGTCTTGAATTTTCTTTCTGGCAGTGTTAATTCTAAGCTGCAAAGAAGCCATTGCTGTATTAGGTATCAAGTGTTAAATGATCGAGGAGACTGTGTAGGTGAAACGTTTGTCTCTATGTGGTAGCAGTTTGAATTTTCATTGTAAAAAATTATTCTACGTAAGAGCACAAAGATGGTGATAGGGAATGTGGGTTACTTGTTACGTGTGAGACATCTGCAGTGAGTGTGGATGGAGGTTGTGTATGTGAGGATGTCTCCTTTTTAGTAAGCATGGAGGAGCCAGTGCAAGTGTATTAGGACACTGTGTAGTCTTCAGCAACCAAATGCATTTTTGCTGTAGCTTTTCATCCCTGATGTATAAAGAACCAGAAAAAAATGTGTGGAAGAAGCTCTTGCAACAAGTGAGCTTGAAGCAAAGGTGGCAGTGGAGAGGCTCGTGAAGCCTCTCGTAGGAAAGGAGCTTAATTCTTAATTCTTGGGGGACCAGCAAATGGAAGACAACCCATAGCTGGCAGTGATGTGCAGGTTTGCTAACTCCCCGCCATTGTAGTCCCTGTACATGTTGGAGCATTCCTGTCACACAGCAATATGGAAAGTTCTTTCTAGACTCCAGTGCATTTTGATTCCTATTATGACCCATTTTCTGCCTCTTTTGCCTATGAGTAGACGGGTTTCCAAATGTGTGCAGCAGAATTACATCCACAAGGCTGGATGCTGTGCATTCACATCCCACCAGACCTTTTCCTCCACCCAGCTTGCATTGAAAAGAACAAAATGCTTTCTAGTTACCAGTTTCTCCCATTTCTCAAAGCTTATTTTTCTTTGTAACCCCAGTGTGATCTACAGTGATTCTGTCTTTTTGACTCTTACTGACTTAGTGACACTTCAGGCTCCTAAAACTTTGAGCCCAACATCTTGATGGAAATATTTTTTGTTTGGTTGGTTTTTTTTCCTTTCTAATGTATATAGTGTACTGCTGAGCCAGGCAGACATAAAATTCCTTCTTGGAATATGTTTATGTAAGACATATGCAAGGTGCCATATGGCAAAACCCCAGCTTTCATTCCCTGCACATCCTTGTGTTTCAAATGTTTGGGAGAGCGTATACCCCTGTGGAGTCTTTACATGGTCTGCTGGCTAGAACTTCCATGGAAAAGAGAGACTAAATGGACTAAGTAAAATATGGGGGAGTGGAGATCTGGGAGTTTAAAAGTTCAGGGTTTAGTAAGTAAATGGGAAAGCAATAACCTACTTGCAGTTCATAGTAGACATGCTCTGGCTACTAGGGAATTAAATGACTTAGAGGACAAAGCAAAAGGAATGGATTTTCATTATGCATGTATGGAAAGATCCTGATTCCCAATGGAATCATGTAATCAATGATGAAAGCATCTTTATAACAGGAACAATTCAAGCACCTCATCACAAAAGGTGTGAACTTCTGTCTTGAAAGAGTCACTCCGGAGTTCTTTCAACCTACAGGCTCCGCCTAAGGACAGGGTGCTGTGAAAACCCTGATGGTGTCCTTTTAGAGCAGCAAAAAAGACAAACCAAGGGGCTAAGGGCAGGTGTGAGTGTACATAACCCTAAACAGCTTACACCAAAGGCACAGTGGGATTTATTTGGGGGTGTGTGGATATCCTACCTATCAGAAATACTGAGAATTAAACCTATTCCAAACATGGTCTTCTTAAAAAAAAAAAAAAAAAAGAAGAAAAAGTAACACATCAAATTTCATTACGTTGAACTTATATTCTCCAAGTGCCCATTAGGAGGGTTTGGGGATTTCCTTTTAATTAAAATAATGTTTGTTGAGCTTAATATTTTCCTAAAACATTTATTTTAATGTCTTTTCCCCCTGTTACTAAAAACCAAGTAGTGAGGAAGGATAACTGACCACAAAAAAGGCCAGATGTGCTGAGAACAATATTTTTCAAATTGCCTGGCAACAGGAAAAGGGTGATTCCAAGCCAAAGAGACTCTGTAACAATGAATGTAATGACAGGACCTGTGTTTCATCCAGTTATGAAAGGTTTTGTCCTGATTGTCACAACACAGGCCAATGGTCATTTTCAGTCTGCTCTCAGCTCTGTTTGGGTGTATAATTCAAAGGTCTGAGATCCAAATAGAAGCCAAGAATGTTGAGTTTCAAACCTGCTTGTAGGGAAAGACTCCTTTTGATAATAGATATTGTATTTCTGTATTTTTCTGAGAATCTGTTCACTGTTGCCTAAAATGGTTCTATCCTTACACATCTAGAGCCTAACTCAGAACATCAGCTGAGGCTGTGAAGTCACTGGAACCAAAGCTCATGGCATGTGTTTTCCTGAATCTTGGCCATACTTGCCAAGTTCAAGAAGTGTTGTGCAGGTCTCAGATGGAAGTCTAAACTATGTAACGTTGCAGCTGGTTTAGCGAGGGAAGAGGTAGTAGATTGTTGTGTGTTCTTTGTGGCCTTTAAAATATCAGGATGAAGTCAAATATGGGAGCCAAATCTATCCACATACTTGAAAGTGAAAAGGTTACAGCTCTGTAAACTACTGAACTGTTTTCAAATTGTGTTAAACTGGACTGATATAAAATTAACCACACTTCTTTATTCGGTAGTGCCAACCCTACACATTCACTCTCTTAAAATACTGTGTGTAGTCTGCAAAAATAAATTCCCCAGAACAGAAATATAATGCAATCCAAATAACTAGTTTTAAAAATAAATTGAACATGAAATAACAAATATGGATGTAGCCAACACTTAGGGTCCAGAATTTACTAGAAAGACACACATGGGTTGTATTTATCTTTCATGAGTTTTCAAGATTGATACTCGACAAATTATTTCTCTATCTGGGTTGTTTTAGTTTACAAGGGTTTTCTTAGCCCTTCTGTCTTCACTCATACATCACTGTGAGAGTAAAGAAATAAGTATTTTTGTTGTAGGATTTTATTGCATGGTTCATAAAAACTTGGAGGAGAGAGATCCTTCTTTTTTATTCTAATCTTATTCAGTATTATTGGTTTTAATTCTAATATTTTATAGATTGTTGTCATCTGTATCTATTTGGAAATAGGCAGAGGATCTGCCACCTCCGTTCTGATACACCAATGTAGGACAATTTTGGTCTTCATTTGACTCTCACTACACAGTATGGTCTGCTCGGTGATAAAGAATGTTTTGGCTCTCACTGTGTTTTTATTAAGATAGTGTACAAGCATTATAAATAAATGAAGCCATGTCTCTGTCAGCTGTATGAAACAGACCTTAAAATGTGAACAGGTTGTAACTGATACAGAACTCCAGCTTGAACCTGGAGTGTGGCATGAGCTGCTTTGTTCCTCTTTGACACAGGAACTCTTGAATGCAGCAGCAAACGTTTAGTGCTGTTATTGTTAACCATTTCATACTCAGGTAAGGGCAAACAGCAACAAAAGGCACTCAGAGTGCAGAACTTCCTCTGTGAAGTGGTGAAAAGCCCAAATGTCTAGAGACTTGTTGTGTACCAGATGGTGCAAATGACTGTGAAGAAACTGGCCAAGACAAAGATCTGAACATCCCTTCATTTTGGATCTCTCGGCCAAGATCTGGAAGTCCTTGTTTAGGATGTTTTGTTCTAAGATCTAAATGAACATACCAGTGTTACACTTGGGTAAAGTCTGCTAAGGCTGTAATGGCATCTGTGGCTAATCACTCCAGCCTACTTCTAAAATGTTTTTCCTTCTATTAATTTGTGTCCATAATAGAAAAATTTAGACCCACACTCCCATCCCTGCTAATACGGGTTCACTGAAATAAAGGAGAAGCCATGTTTTTCCACAAGGCACAGAAAATCTGCCTCCACAGTCACACAGTTGGGCCTGCCTTCTTAGGGGTGTAAGAACAACTCTAGTATCTATTTCCCATCCTCTGCTTTCCTTTCCATTGCTACTTTTCTGTCCCTCAGGCTTGGTGTTGCAGGATTAAGACAATCCCTTCCATTCACCATAGAGAATGGCATGACAGGCATAAAAAACTTAGTCAAAGTGTTGATTTTGTTGTTATTGTTGAAAATGTCAAAAATGGCCTATTTCATTAGTCACTCTGAAGATTCTGTGTTTTGAAGGACTCAGTTCATTCATTAGAGCTTTCAATCAGCAGCACAGTGCTGTGCATCTCTCTGGATGCTCTTAAATTACTGACTGTGTAGGAGTTGTGGCAGTCACTCCAAAAATACAGGGATGGGGAACATTCAGCGCTCATTATGTGGAATAGGATGCCGAGTGTGGATATGGCACCTTCTCCCCCATGGCTTTACTGTGTTGGCACCTTTTGAGTTAATAATTTCCTCTCAGTGAAGGGATGTGATGGCCTCTTCCAATGTGGATGATTTTCACTTGTTTGAGAAGATCTGGTACTGTTTGGTGTTTCACTCATCTCACGTGACTCATCCAGCTGCCAGTAACGGCGTTCCATTTCTCAGTGTTGTCATGGTAAATTTTGGACATCGCATCCAAACAAAACCCAAGAATGGCAATTTTTTTTTTTTTTAAACAACAAGTAATTAGAGAATGAACAGTGAGAAAGAAAAGGCAAATGGCCTAGTTTGGTCTTTGCCACAAAACCCACAACTCTCTGGGGATATCTAGTATGTTAGGCAAATATTTCAAATCTGTCTCTATTTCGAATGTGAGTCATTTCAATTAGACATCTCTCAGTTATTTGTTCATTGGTCTTAATTGGGTAAACTCCAAAGCACTGCAACACGCATTTGTTGTTGAATAATTACCCTTTTGGTAAGTTTTCTTGCTCTTATCTTCTTAGCCTTAATAGCTAATTTTGTCAGTAAGGGTGAAGCCTTCCTGAACGGTAAACAAGGTGTTCCTTAGGGAAGAAAGAGAGCTATTGCCCTTTAGTAGGGGTGTTTTAAATGTTGATCTCATTGTTGGACAGACAGGTTTACCTTTTTGTAAGGAAATGTTCTGTTTTGTTCTAGGAGAATTTACCTGTAACAGGAAATGTAAGGCTGACCCTACAGATCCTCACCAGTGTGAGCTGTCCTTCCCGAGGTGTGTAGCTCATCACAGTCCATGGGACCAATTCTCACGTGACTTAATCTGGCATAAATCAAGAAAAAACTCCCCCAAAGTCAGTTACCTTAGAATGAAAGAAGCAAGATATCCAAAACTGAACTAACTTGATTACTCATATGGAAGGAATTGCCTGATTGCAGCCTTTGCACACTACTGTATCAACTCCTTCCGTTCCCTTTGTGAACACTTAAATGTGAAGATATAAATCAAAACTGCAGGACACAAAAAGACAAAAGTTACCTTGATGGATTCCACTTCCATGTGATCCTTCTGGAAACCATTCTGCTTTTATTAGATTTACTCTCTGTAAATTAGGATTAGTTTTTTATATGGATTTATGGAATGGCTAGGGTGTAGTGCAAGCGGGGTGAACCCTGTGATCGAAGGCAAGGGAGTGTGCGCTCTTTTCATCTGTTATTGGTAAGTTACAGAATGTAGGTTAAAGGCCCCTCGATACCAGTGGAAGAAGAGATCTGGTTCCAGACGTGGAAAGTGTTTAAATCTTACGTGTGCCAGCCAGTGATATTAATATTGTATAGAACAGCCAGTTGTCAGAGGGCCAGATTCTGTTCTCAGTTACAGCGGTGTAAAGCAGACTTTCCCCCTTTTTTTCAGAGGTAATGAATTCGCTTTCACATGTGCTTGGATACTTGAACACAGGCTCGGGTTGTCTGTGTTCGGGGATAATCTCACAGTTCTTTTTTTAGTTGCTGTGGGGGGGAAAAACCCATGAGCTGCTGGTGTTGTTCCTTGTCCGTCGTTGTTCCAGCTCACATGTGGCGAGCACATTTCAGAGGCTTTGGTGCAAGTGCAACTGCACTCAGGGCACTGTCGTGCAAGAAATTCTTAGCTCTTACTAGTGAATCTGTAAGGTACTTTGTGAAGGCAAATGGATTGGCTGAAACACAGAATTTCATTGGTTTAGCATAAGTGTTCTGTTCCTTTGCAGGGAGCGAATGTGTTCTCTGATTTGACAGCTACAAGAGAAGATAATTATTTTTGACAGCACAGGGATAGTGTTCATGTTATTCTAGGAAATCTCTGTCTTCACACAAACAGGTATCAGTGTGTGCTACAGTTGGTATTGCTGAGCTTTGGTGGAAGCTTCAAGTTTCTATGTTTTGATAATATGATAAAATTGATAGAGTACATATTTAGAAAGCCCTAATGAATTTCAGACTTGTATCATTTGGGGAATGAAAGAAAGTGTTTTATTACAAGTCCAGTATAAATCTTAAACATTTAAAAAGGATCTACAGTATTTTGGAGGGAAGATACATCTTGACTGTATTCCAGGTAACTGCTGTTGGAAAGAGAGGAACTGTGAATTGGGTATTGTAATATGATTGATTGACCATCTTCTCCTGGTGGTGTGGCGTTTAAAAACTTACTCACAGTGTTCAACAGTGTATTTAGATGTCCTTTAAATGTGATTCATCTACCCCAATTAACAGTCAAAAGTCTTATTATACAGTCTTGCTAAGGTAGGTATTAACCCTGAAGTGAGTTAAATTATGATGGGATGAAGCCAGAATAGGAATGGAATAAAGCCCGATGGAGCTGTAGACTCCAGAGGATATAATGATAATTTATGTCATGGTTACAAGCAGGGCAGAGCTAATAGTCACGAAGACCCACTGTAAACCAAAAGGCATCTTAAGTGATCTTCTTAAATGCCTTGGTCCAAACCCACTGAATAAAACTGACTGTGCAGGCCAGAATATGCTGCATTTCTGTGCAATCAGAAATAAACAACCATAGCTCACAGATCCAAATTCCTCTGCAGTTAATTTTTGCTTTCTTATGAAACATTTCATTTCCACTGCCTTGTTGTAAATACGAGAATTTTGGAAGGAAATCCAAGTTTACAAAGTAGTTGTCAACGGAGAGAGTTCTTAGTCACAGCCTTATCTCTTTTTTTTTTACTTATTTTTTTGACAGTGAACGGCGGCTACAATCACTGCAGTTTGATCTCTGAGAAGAAGAACATGATGGACACGGAGATGACGAGTAGCTCAGTGCCTGTCTGCAGGCAAGGTCTGTTCCTGCACACAGGGAACTCGCTGATGCGAGAGCACGCGCTGTCCCGGGAGAGGCTGCTGCACGTGGGCCAGCTCAACTTGGCACACTCGGATCTCAGGTATTGCTCCAGGTTTTACCAGCTCGTGCCCGTGGCTCCACCCCAGTGCCATGGTGTCACCAAATTACTGCCTGGGAGGCAGGGATGATACTTACCCCAACCCAGTGTCTCCCACACGGTGATTTGGCGTGCCACCATCAAACCTACAGGAACCAAATGCCACTTTTATTTCTACAGAATTTCCTTTAATGAAGTATTTGCAGTGTTCCCATACAGCCACATCCTAGGTTTTTGCTATTAAGGCCCTAATGTGAAAATTTCGTTTCTGGTTTTAATATATACACTGTAGTTGGATATGCTATGAACAGAATCTCGATTTAAACATTTGCTATAAATTAATTATATGAAAACACAGAACTCCATTATTTTGTTGTTGTTGTTACAAATTTAACATTACCAGATTTTGAACAAGTACCCTAAACAGACATCCATTGTGAATAGAAACCTGCTACAAATTAAAATCTGTCCATCTATTTTAATTATGCTGCATTTTGGCAGGGGATGTAATAGGAATAATCTTGACCTTTTTGAAGAGCTGTAGAAAAGAAAAACCTCAATAAAGTTGCAGCCTTTATCGTAGGTACTTGGAATATTTGGTACTTTCTGGATGGAACTATCAGGCTGAAATTTCCATAGTCACAGCAAGAGGAAATATGGCCTACAGTTTGGTCTTAAAAATCCAACTGTTCCTGATTTTATTATACATATTCATGCCTTGCTTCCCCTTTTCAATTTACTGGTGGGGTAAGAACATCTGTGTTTTCAGGAGAAGGAGGCACGGTAATGTGGCAAGCAAGTGGAAAGACTTTTTTGCATGTTTGTTTGCTTGTTTGTTTGAAAAGGATAAATAATATTCATGCCACATGACAAAATAATCCACTATTGCTACAAGGATTTGTAGATGCCTTTGCAGCTGGATGTAAATCTGCTCCCTCCTGGTTTCTTTATGGCTCAGTGTGGGACTGACCGTTATCAACCTTTTTTTTCATTCTGTCAGTGAGGACAATTACGAAACAAAGATAATTAGGGCAGGAGCAAACAAAAGGAGGAAGAGAATACTCTGCTTAGATCTTTTTGAACCTTTTTGTAAAATTTATAATGAGGAAATGACAGATACCTTCATACCTGGCATCACAGTACCCACCCTAAGAAATATGAACCCCTTCCAGCCCCCATTTGGAAGAGGATTCCCAGAACAACATAAAGGATTGTCAGCTGCATAATATGAGAAAGTAGCAGGTGATAGGCCTAATTCCCTCTCCTCTGCTTTGTGGCATGGTCTAAAGCCTTGAGACTCTCTAAGTTTGGAAATGTTTGGAGAATATCCTGAAGGACCGTTCCACTCCATTGCAGGTTGTTTTTGTGTCCCACTGGTCATGCTCTGCTTGTATGTCCACCTGGCTAATAGTGCTTTTGTCTGCATGGGACTTGCAAAGTAAAGCCAATGTTCAGCTCTGCTCTATGGACTTCATAGACACAGTGTCTCCTTATATCACAGTGCTTTTCATGAGACACAGAGCCAAAACCTTGGCATTTGAGAGAAGGTGGACAGCATTTCAAACAATTTCTGTTCATGCTGTTTGTGATGCTAAAGGTCCTTGATAACCAAGTAACAGAAAACACAGTCTTTCCCTGAAAGTCTGAAAGCAGAAAAATGTAACTGAGGTGGGAGTGAGTGCCTAGGAAAGGAGTGGAGTCAGTAGGAGCCAGGGGTGCTCTGTGCCTCCTCAGATCTCAGCCTTCCTCAGAAAATGAAAGAGAGAAGTAGGGCTGGAATTGTCAGATATTGGAGCACACAGAAATCAGGGCAAACTATCTTTGGTTGTTCTGCCCAGCTCTAATGACCAGCACAGAAATAAAGGGAGACACAAATTCAAACAGTATCTCTGGGTAGAACTCTGAACCACTTTGCATTTCTAGGTTGTGGAACATCCAAGGAAAAGCCAAACAAAGCAGAGAGCACCTCCCCTAGCAATCAAAAATCTCCCTCAGGGTTTGGGGTTTTGATTGTCTTTGTCTTTTTTTCGCTTCAGTGCATTGAAACTTGTTATCCCCTTCAGCTTCTCCCTGAAATTGCTTTCTCTGGAAAACTGTATTCTAGGGATGACTGCCTTAGTCCAGGAATCATGATCCCTCTTCTTCCTGGCCTCTTCTCCCCACTCAGTTAATAACTTTTAAGTTGTGCAGCATAATTGCTGCTACATTCTAGCTGTGAATGCAATGTGTGTGGGACTGGAAAAGTCCCAATGCCTTCCTCACCACAACTGGAGGCAGCACACAGCTAATGTTGGCCTTTTGTCAAATAATCCATTATCAGCCACGGCAAACCCGCCCACGCTGCGCTCGGTGCTCGGCGTGTAAAACCCCGGGAAGACATCAGAGCACTCGGATAGTGTTGCACGGGGTCCCTGGATGTGCAGCAGAACAATCCCCTCCAGCTTCTTAAAACTGTCAGTTATCACCGGGTGCACATTTCCAGTGGCAATTGAAGGCATGTATGTTTTGTAAATAATCCGGAGATTTCAGATACAGTCATCTTTTCCTCCGAGGGCAGTTGGGAACTGCAGCGCTTCTGGCATGGTGCTACCGGCCTCGTGCTCTGGCTCCAATTACCACGTAGGGGAGTCTCTTAGGAAACACTGCCTCAGTATCCTCTGAGAGGCTGCTGTTACTCTTCAAAGGCCTTACACTCAGCTTTCATGAGCTTAAGCAGCAATTCTGTTCCCTCAGACTGTCCATCCCTGGTGCATGGATGCTCCCTTTGGAGAGAGGTTTGTGGGGTATATACTCCTGCTGACCCCACTCCCTTTCCAGGATTGCTTATCTAGAAGCCCCCCAGAGCTGCTCATGCTGATCTGCGTGTCCACATGGTGCTCCTTGCACTGTCCTGCTCTCCTTTGTCCCTCTCATCTCACCTGTTTATTTCATGTGCATTTATAGTTGGCTGCTGCCCAGAGATTGTGAAATCCTTACGGCCAGCACAGCCTGGGGGTACCAGGCCTGGAATCTGCTCCGTGGCTGTAACAGCAAGATGCCAGGAGCAAAGAGTCAATGGATATAAGAGGAGCCACCCTGCGAGTTGGCTGCCAGACACCTTGTGTTGCTCCTGCATTAGTTGTGTTTCTGTGCCCCTTCTCCCTCCAACAGCCCCAGGACTGGGAGGAATGAGCAGGGCTCTCCTTGGAATACTGATGGCAAAATTCTACCAGGAATTACAGGAATAACTTTGCATTAATGCAGCCTTGACATCACGTACTCCAACTCTCAAACATCAGGAAATTGAAGTAATGTCAGATTCTCCCAGCAGAGTTAACTAACATGGGACATATAATGTATATAAATATACAGTGCTGCACAGAAAATTGCAGATCCTGGAGAGGACTTGGTTCTGATCTGCACAAGCAGCCTATGCTTATCATTTTGTAGGCAGAGAATGGGTAAGACGTGTCTGTGGCAATGGGAAGTATGAATTTAGTGCCCTCATCTCATTTGCTTTTGAAATAAGGTGTTCCAGCTTGTCTTTTGGTTCAAAGCTCTCTTGTGTGTGTCTCAGAATCTGCACTGCAGCATCACATCAGTACAGTCTTGACTCTGAGTAGGATCCTGGGCTGGAAATGCAGGTGACTTCTCAGGGCAGGGATGTTTGTGTCCATCCTGCAGGTACTGTGCACTGACTCCATCTTAGTCAAAACCCAAATTTCTCTCATGGATTTCTGGCAAGATGGGAGCTTTACATAAAGCTTAATAATGCGACACCAATTATCACAGGCTGAAATGTAAGGCTTGGGTTAGCTTTATATGATGTAGGAAATGTGTTTACTTTAGCCTGAGGCTTTGGGACCACTAAACTACGATACAAACTGAATTATTTAGAAGAGTTTTCGTACAGCAGAAACTAAGTAATAGGAAATGCTGTGCCTGGCATGGCATGCTGTAAAGCCTTTCTCAGAATGAGTTTAAAACACCATGCTTTCTGCTGAGCAAACAGAGCAGGGTTGCTCAAACATGTGCAATAAAAGTATAATTATGCTACATATTTTACAGACATATGGTTCTGTAAACGTTAAAAAATAATGTATGAACGCTGTTGGGTTTGGTTTTTTAAAATATAAATTTACCATCTGCAGAAACAGGTGCTTTAAGTTTACCCTGAGACCAACTGTACAAACCTAAAGGGAGAAATTATAAATAATGGTTTATGGAAACCTCTAAATTTTTTAAATGTACTGTTTTAAAATTTCTGGTGGCAAACGAGCAATCTGATTCTTCTGTATCAGTGAATGGTGGGGAATTTAACTTCTTTCATGATCTTAAATGGTTTTCTTATATTAAGCCCTATTGGAGCTTAGAAACCTGTCAGTAGTGAATGCAGTGTTGCCAGTTGTGTGCCTCAGACGGGTGTCAATTTTTGACAACCTTAATTTCATGGGAAGGAAGTATTTTTGAAGCTTTTTATTGTTACTTTTTTCCATTCCATTTTGTTCTTTTGAGAGTTGTTACCAAGGAATTTTCAGAAGTCATCCCAGCTTCCCATCTTAATATTAGTGATGGATTAATGGAATCATAAAATGATAAAATCATCTAAGGTATAAAATAAACAGGGTTTATTCAGCAGCTTCATAGTTTAGTGTATAAATACCCAAAATACTTTTATGCACATGCGTTTTGTGCTTTAAAATGTGTCAGATCTGCCTTAGCTGCGGTGTCACACACAAGCTGCCAAACGGCTGGGTTTTCCTCAGCTTTTGTGGTACTAGCATCAAAAAAGCATAAAATTCATTTAAGTGGAACATGTCAGCTTAAGAGCCACGGGGCACTTCTCTGGAGGGTTTATTAGCTCAGGTACAGCTTTCCTGCACACAGATGTACTGTTTCCTCTCCTCGGTCTGGCACGATGAAGCCATAGGTTAAACCCTCCCATGCTTTAGGGATATGTAAGGAACACTCTCTGCTCCTAAGAAAAAACACACAGTTGGATCATCCACAGTAAATGTTTATAGCTGAGATAAAATGTTTTATTTTAAGCCATAAACCAGTTGCTAACTGCTTGGAAGAAAACCTTAGGAGGAAATGTTTCCTAATGCAGTGCTTTTCTGAAAAGTCTTTTGTGGAGTTCCTCAAGGTTCTGCTTCCTCAATAAATGGATTCAACACACATCAAAAATGATGAAAAATCACTTCTGCAGAGCAGAAGTGTGATCTACAGTCCCATGCACTCTTTATTATGAAAAATGGAGATGGGAGTACATAGGCTGCCATTTTAAATTTACTGGTTGTGAACTTTTTATTTTGTTGAAGTAAATACTCAGCTGATCTCACATTGATTCTGGAGTGCTGGTTGAAAGCAAGCAGTTCTTTCCCTGTATTCCTTTTTTCTCCAGTGATCTGGCTCCTTTTTTAATTTAGAAAAGGAAAGCATGTCTCTGACATGTAAGCAAAGCTCAGCTAGCCTTTTTTGTGTCAACAAGAATGCCAAGGCATTTTCCCAGTCTGCTCTGAGGAAAATGACAATATTTGAATAATTCAAAAATGCCCCAAGTTCTCAAACTTCATTCTCAGCTATTGTTTTGCCTGATCTATTATGCATTGAAAGCCTTGATTGTGATTGATGAACAGCCTGTAGCAGTGGAGGGAAGATTCTCTGTTCCGTGTGTAACCCAGTGTGTAAAATTAATCCTGTGTAAAACGATGCTGTCTTTACACAGGTTGGAGAGGAAGCATTGCAGATTTTTTTTGGTGTAATTGCTGCATTAGACAGGCAACATTCACTAAGAGAGCAAGTGCTTCCTTTCTGCAGGGCTTAACAAGTGTTGTGTCTTGTACAGAAATCATAAACCCTGTGCTGGTTAGCGATGCTTAATGAAAACTGTATTGCAGGTCACCCAGGTTTCAAGACTCAGTAGATTCTGCTGCTCCATGCCTGAATGGAAGTCACCCGGCTCAGCACATTAAACAAGAATGCCCCAGTGATTATAAGGTTCTGTCTGAGGCTTCCACACATAGGAGGATTACAGAGGGGATGGAGCTGAGAGCCTCCGGTAGTCTGCATCCTGAACTAGACCTAATGAATAATAGCTTTACAAATTCACTTTCATCCTACTTGTTTAATAATGAACACAGCTCCTCCCTGGGTCCTTTGTCACTTGGCACCCCTCAGCACTCGGCCAGGCTACAAACAAGCAACCTGAAGAAGAGATGCATCTCTGTCGTGCCCTCTTCAGCCGAAGGAATCGATATTACAGCTATCATCCGCACGTCGCAGACGTCACTGGTCACCTGTGTGAATGGACTGCGAACTAACTCAGCTGGCATTTCCTCTCATCCTGTGGAGATCAGTCATCACAGTGCTCAAAAATCCTCTCAGCCCCAATCTTGCTCTCAGCCTGGAAACCCTTGCAGTATTCCCTCCCCTCCAGCATGTCTTGTACCTCTTTCCGCTGAATGTGACAGAGCTGACTGTGAGCAGATACAAATGCAGCAAGTCGAGGAGAATGGCAGCCTCAGCCTTATGATGAATGGTACGAGCCTTCCTCACCAGAACTCCTCGCACGGCTCCCAGAAGGTGAGTTTCTTGAAACAAGAACCAGCTGACGATTATTCCTCCGCTGCTGATCTTTTTCGCCATCACCAGGGGCTGCCTCCTCCTTACCACCTCCACCAGCAGCTCAGCCAGACCCCAGGGACATTGCCCCACCTGAACGCCCCCATGTCCCCCAAGTCCCTGCAGCCCAGCGACGGCGACGAGCAGGACCTCGGCAGTGGCAAGCAGGTCTGTCAGTGGATTGACTGCAGTGCCACTTACGACCAACAAGATGAACTGGTCAGACACATAGAAAAGACTCACATTGACCAGAGGAAAGGAGAGGACTTCACTTGCTTCTGGGCAGGCTGTGTCCGCCGCTATAAACCCTTCAATGCTCGTTACAAACTGCTGATTCATATGAGGGTTCATTCTGGAGAAAAACCAAACAAGTGCATGGTAAGTCTGGATTATATTTGTTTGAATAGAAACATAACTGCTCTGCTCTCTTTCTTGCTCTCTCTTCAATCTTATTCCAATATAATTGTTGTGCTTTCCTGTAACTTGGTCTGTAGCAGGCTAAAGGGGAATTGGAGAAAAACTTAATCTAGAAGGAAATGATTGAGTAAGAAATACTGTAGTTCTTGGAAAAGGGATTCAGTTTCCTTATATGAGAGCTTAACTTTTAATACAGTGCTTTGTTTTTTTAATATTCATTAAACCACTAATAAAGTGATGATCAAAGCATGCAGCCGTCATTTAACGTAAAACAAAGTCACTGAGCCTCGGGTGACATTTTTAATCATGAAACATAAAACACATCTAATGAAATTCTTTTCATTCTTTCAGCTGAACAATAACCCATAGAGTTGTGAGTGCAAAAGTTTCAAATGGTAGTTTAGACAAAAAAAAAAAAAAGAAACTTGTTAAAGGATTTTAAACAGTTAAAAGAATAAAAAGAATATATTTAATTACATTTTCAAAGGTTGTTAGGGGCTTTTTTAATTTGGAAAACAGAGCTTTAAAAATAAGTAAAAACCATTGTTCTCTTCTGATCAAGAAGATGTAAACAACAGCAGTGTTCCAAAAAGAGGATCTTGGGAATAACACCATCTCTGCATCTGCCCACCATGATGACAATATGGCCAAACTAAAATAAAAGTTAATGACTTCCATTAAGCTTTCCACATGTTTGAAACAACAATGATATAAGACCCTGACTGAAACAGATGAAGCAAAACAAGTTTGACATAAGCTTCCAAATTGGGCCATGAAATTTGGAAAGTCTCCTTTGTAGCACCCACACGCGTGTGCACGCACACACATGCACAAATAAGTCCAAACAAAGGGAGTGGTTAGGGCAGCAGGTTGGGGTTCCTGATGGGCAGAATTTGCAGCTATATGTCTATTTTATTGTTTTGATCAGAGAATGATACAATGGAAAATGCTCGTAAGGAAGTTAGATCATAACAAACTTTTCCATGGCAAGCTGTAGCTTTCTATGGAGGAATAGGAAAGAATGTTTATAGAAAAAGCTTCCAGGCCTATGATGGTTATGGAAGAGAGAAGGAAGAAAACAAGAGTATTCAGAACGTTTTGCAGAGAAAAATTTTCTCTGTAAGTGATTGTCCTGATCATCTTTTTATTTCCATTGGATAAATGAAAAATATTATCTTAATGGCTGCACTGTTTAGTGGGTATTCCCTAAGATAATATTGGAAACAGTGCATATACTTAGAGAATACCATCAAATTGTCCAAGATAAAATGGAAACACTCTAAGACTTATGTGGTTTTTTTTCCTTTGAATGCAAGAACTGACTGGTTCAATTCCAGAAGCAGCTCGTTCCCATTTTCTAAACATACAAGTGAATTTAACTTCCCCTGCATAGGTTTCACTTATTTATAAGTCATCAAAAGATAATGCAAGTTTGCTTCTTTCTAAACAAAAATGTAGGTAAGTAAACTGAAAGCATACTTAAAACATCAAGCCCTGATTAGCTTTCTTATGGTGCTGAAAGATCAGTAGACTTGTGGGTAAGGGAACGTGTCTCTTTTCCTGAAAAATGCATATTTAACAGGTATTGTGTGGCAGATTTCTAATGTTACATTCCCATTCCTGCAGAAAACTTGGTAAACCAGAGATATTAAATGCTGTAATATCTTAGCAAATGCTAAAAATGTTCTACTTTCAATTAATTTCATCTGCATTAAAGTACCAATTTTTGATAACACATCAAGGATTTGTGAATAGGTTGGAAAAACTTTTGCATCTGTTATTGCAGACAGCCTTTAAGGCATATGTATATAGCCTTGGCATGCAAGCATATAAAGATCTCTTTACTGGAGCAGATATTGTAGTTGTTCCCATACATGGAATGGCCCAATCAGAACTGGGAGCTCTACATTGCTCATCTTGGAGTTAACTCTGCTATTCCCACAGTAAGAGCCTCCCATTGTCAGCAGAGGTATTGTGTATTACATGTTGCAGTCTGGAATTCTGCATGGAGTGAAGTGGATCCAAGACAATACACAAAAACCATGTCTTCTTTGCAAATTTAGTTTTATACCCTGGAAAGAGCTCGATCTAGCAGGGGCAGGATCCAAAGCTGCAGCACGGCTCCTTAAAGTTATTAATATCAAGTGGGGATTATTTGCCCAGTGAATTCCATTCCACTTGAAACAGGGGTTGCTGTGCAGTGTTGCATTGTGCAGTGATGTCATGTCATTTTAAATGATGGCTTTTCTTTTGATGTGGTAATAATTGTGCTGTTATTCCTGCAAATTAAGAAGGCAATTCATTCTCTGTCTATAGAGGTCTGAGATTTTGTTTCGTTTTTGCCGTAGCTCTGTTAAAGTAACTTTGTGTCTCCTGCTATTTGTAGTGGAGATTTTCTTTCTCTGTCCACAATTACCCGTTGTACTTTCCTTTTAAGCCCTCGATTTCATTCTTCCCTGTAAGATTCCTGCCTGACTAGGTATTGAAGTGCTCAGGGACGCTAACAGTGAGCAGCACCCCGCCCTCGTACATAAAAGTACTTTTCCATGTAAAATTATTAATTTCTTATGACAGGCTTTGCTACTATGTACTGTAATAGACAAAGGAATTTTGGAATTCAAGCTACTTGAGAACAGGAAATACATGAGACATTTTGATTGAAAAGTAAATGGTTCACTAAAACTGCAGTTAATCCTTTTATTATCTTTCCAACAGCAGTTTCCACAATACTTTCATGAGGTAAGCTTCCTTCAGTCCAACTGTAACACTCTCATCGTTGCAGCTGGTTTGAATTTAGTGAGCTTGCTTCTTTCTTTACTACAGACAGGCGACAGGCAAAACAGGATCTGGTGTGGAGCACTGCTGATGTTTCAGATCCATATTCTGCTCACTGTGTTTCATTGCCAAGGCTGGTACTATGAGTATTCTGTTTTCATATTCCGTTAAATATTCTAATTAAGCGGTGCCTTCTCCTCATTGTGTCCCTCAGTTTGCTTTTTCCTTGGGCTCTGCAAGTAGTCTAAAGGAAACTACCTAATCTCTTTGCAATATCCTGTTATGTTTCATACTTAACTCATGTTATTTTAGTTTTATTAAATTTGGGGTTCATCTGCATTATAATCAAAAATATATCCAACAAAAATAATGATGCAATGCCTTTAAGACTTTAACTTCTGAAGATTAATTTCATGCTTTTTTAGATTTGATGTCCCAGACAATTGGAATTTTGATTGTCTGAGACAGCAAAAATTAGCAAGCTTAAATGGTTTTTATTTAAAAAAAAAAGAAGAGAAAAAGTTTTTCATAGCTGCATCTTTTGCTGCCTTTCAGTTCTTCGAATACTTTGGTGAGTAGAAGCGTGCTGATCTCCAGATATTGCATCCTTGGTTTAAGCCTCTGCTTGCAAATGTAAATACAGAGCTGCTCATTTAGTTGTCTAGAATTGTTTGATTTGGACAAATCTGTACTTGCCTTATTAGTTTACCCTCTTGCACTCTTGTGGCTTCATAACGAGTAGAAAATATGTTCCCATCACTGCATTCATATGTGCTCAGGGGCCTCCCCAGACAGGATCAAGGTAAATGATTTATCTTTAGGTAATTTCTACATGTGTAATTAGTGCTTATAGAAGTTGGGTATCATAATGTATGTGGTATCCATGAAAGGAGCTGGACAGGGATAATATTTATTGTTAATGTCTTTAGTTTTTGTATTTCAAAAAACAAATGCCTCCTGCGTGTGTTCTAGAACTGTTTCTGTGTGTTTGCCTAGAGAGTTAAGACTTTGAAGCAGAATCTTTTTTTCATGTATATATTCAACATCCTCAGTTTGGGAGGAGTCTGAATGGAATGGTTTGGGTACTGTATTGTACACAGTGAAATTCAGCACCTGTGCTGTTTGTAGTCAGTTCTTTTGAATCCCTAAGGCTGAGGCACCATAGGTACTGCATTAAACATGGGGAAATTGAGACAGAGAAGATAAGTAACTTGCCTAAAGGTGTCTTTAGGCAATTGCAGCATTCCAGTGCAGATCTTGTGTTCCAATCACCACTTCACACAAACTAACAATTTGCAATTTACCTATGAAGCAGATTTTTGTACAGATTGCACAAAAGATTGTTCTCTGGCTTGAACTTCCTGTTGTTTTTTTACCACACGTCTCTGACGCAGGTGGTTTGACATGTCCTGAGCGTGTGAGAGCTTTCATCAGAAGGCTTGGCTGCATCTGTAACACTTCATGGGCAGCGACCTGGTTATTGGGAATACAGGAGAATGCCTGTAGAGCAGATTAGTATTATTGCTTCTGTCTCTGAGGAAACCAGTGTGGAATCTCTGTTCTCAGTAGATGGTGAATCTGATGCCATCTGCAGTCTGTGGGGAGTGTGTGTCCAGCAGTGCAGGGTGAGAAATGAGATCTCTACAGGGCTGCAGCTACAGAGGAGTCTCAGGGACAACCCTGCATCTGTGGGGAAAATGGGTCTGCGTGCAGCAGCTTATCTGCTTGTGAGTTACTTCACCTAAACAATGAGTTTCCATGCCTGACTCGAGGGAATGTTGGGGAAGTCTGGAAAGTATTTTCAGCTTTTGGAGTGGAGGGTGTCATGCACTGATGCCAAAGGAGTGCTTTAAAAAAACAACAATAATATTAGGCTCACTTTCTTTCCTTTGAAGTCAATAGTAGGAAACATGCATTCTATCAAAGCTGCCTCATCAGAGATCTCTCTTTTTATTAGGTCTCTGATGGCATTTCCCGATACTGTCAAGGAACCTCAGCATTAAAAACATTCTGATTAGAGAAGCAGACAGCAATTCAGTGTTTTTGTGGAAACACAATGTTTGTTTGTTTACAAAGCCCACTGCAGATTCCAGGGCAGTACAAATGGGTTTAAGCGTGCCCCAGCATTGGAGGGCAGGCTGGCAACGGGCTTCAGGCTTGGCCCTGTGTCAGCTCACGCCCAACCAACTGGTGGGTTTGAACTGGTGTCTGCCCACAGGAAAGCTCCACGCTAACAGATCTTGCAGAGCAAAAGCAGCAGAAATTACTGGGCCTAGATTCCATTGCAAATGGGATTGTCCCGTGCTCCAGTGCAGTAGGACAGAACTGCAGATGAGTACAGTGCAATGGTCCTGCACACCCTTGGGGGCTTGAGACCTGCCTTCTTGAGCTGGGCTGCAGAGGGACGAGCTGCCAGGGTTTTCCTGAAGGATTATCAGCTTCCCAGTTTTGTCCTGGAATTGCTGGGCTTCAGGACATTCTATGAGGTGCATCTGCTTTATCAGGCTGATAGAAAAATGGTGTAGGATGCTGGACCTGATGGAATTGTGCTCTGAACAAGCCAGGCTGGCTGCCTTTTTTGTTACTTTCCAGCAGTCTGATGTGGGTTAGATCTGGCTGACATGCTTCCAGGGTTTTTTTTTAGTTAATCTAAATAAATTAAAATGAAGTAAATTCCGAGTGTTGCTGCCAGAATCCAGAATGGTTTTCAAGTTCACTTTTGTGCCTTAAAAATGTTTTATACAGGACAGTGAAGAGATCTGAGAAATGCAGTATGGTAGTTAGAGGTATGGCATGAAACTTCCATGGAGGAGGCTTTCAAATGCATACTTTTTTTATCCTACAAGAACATTTAATTCCACAAGGTTTAATTTTATTTGACCTGATAAATTATGAAGTAATTTGGGACCTGTTTAAAACATACTAATCCTGAAGATTTTCTGATATATTTATACAGATCTGGTGACTGTGTGTAGGTATTACTGTTCATTCAGTATATTACATAAGGAACAATGTGGGACCACAACACGGTGGGCACTCCCCCAGTGAAACTCCCTGCCACAGGATATAGTAATTAATTGCCACTCTTACGGTTCTCACAGTGTTGGATAATTTCCCCTAACAATACTCGGTATCTGCTGAAGGTAAGGTGATAGGCAGGTAGTGGTTTAGGGAACAGGTAGCCTTGTGACAGAAGCACGGATATTCATTTCCACCCTCCATGACAGAAATTTTATGAGGTCTTCCACCACCTTTTTCAAACCAGCAGTAGTATTACAGTAGAACTTTGAGAAGAAAACCATTAGTGAATCTGGGTCACCTTCAATTTGGAAAACAAGTGATGGGGGACAGTCATCAGGACTGGAGGATTTTGTTACTATTGACATTTTATAGACAATGTGCTATTTTGGAAATATTTCAGTGTTTTAACCCATCGTTTTTTACTTTCTGTTTCAGAATGAATAAGGTTTAAACAAAGACACTTTTTTTGTTGTTGTTTAAAAGCTTTTTCCATTTGATTTATTCAGTGTTTTTATTTTGTTAGTACAGTCCTCCAAACAATTATATTTCAGTTCATCCTGGACTGATTTATCTTCTCTTCATTCTTCAGTGTTCTGATTTGGCTACTGGAACACATATTCTTCTACCACAATTCCAACTGTGACCTGATCTGAATACGAGGAAAATGATCCACTTTCCTACAAAGCCGCAGATATTTGTCAGAATCCTAAACGCTGGGCTTTTGACAAATACCTGACAACGGTCTGATTGGCAGAGAACATCTGAAAGGAAGGGAACAGTTCTGTATTAGAAGTGGTTCTCCACAGGGACTGTGCTGCTGGCACCCTTGTGGCGCACAGGAGGGGTGGTTGTACCAGAACTCCTCCACGCCAACCAAAGGCATTCATGTTCTTTGTCAAATAATATAGGCTGAAGTATGCCCAGCTTCGAAAAGTGAAATTTATTAGTTGTGACCTACCATGTCTGGCTGCCAGACAAACTTCTAGGCATGTCTCCCAGGTCTTTTTTTGGAAAATTTCTTCTAGGCTCCTTTCCCTTCCCTTTGCCCAGTTTGCATACAAAAATGACATCTCGATACCATGTTTTTATCTTCATCCTCTTGTCCCACAAAACTCAGCAAGTAGTCATTCTTTCTTATATTAAGACACTCACGGAATTATTTCCAGCTCTGCTGTGGCCTGGCTTTGGATGAAACTCCATATGTAGATTTATTCAAACCCCAGTCTCAGCACAGACCTATAAACCTCTCATGGGGCATCACCTTTTGAAGATATCTTGCAAACAGCCTCCTAACTCACAATTCATTCCAGCTGCACCACAAGATCACTTTCTTTGCCATGCAGATCAATGGATTTTATCAAATAATCACATCTGAAGTGCAAAAAGGGAGAAAGGCTTTCCAGCCTCTAAGCACTGGGTTTGCAATAACTCTTCAGGATTCTGTAGCTCACCATTTCCGATGTAGCAAAAGTGTGACAAGGTTTCTTTATCTCTCCTGCCTTGGAGTGAATCGTCCGTTAGTTTCATTGTTTAAATCTGCACAGTAGGAAAGATAAGTGATACACCCTCAATTAGTCAGATGCGTTCTCCACTCTAATTAATAAGTTTTACAGAGCAGGAAATGTAATTGTGAACTACCTGTTTCCTGTAGGAATATCTTAATACACCTCAAGAGTACCTCAAAGATGTGTCCAGCAATTGTGTCCTAAAACCGTAATTCTGCAGGATCCAGCATCATTTTGGAAGGGTGAGTTGTCTCCAGAAGATCTGGGAAAGCAGGGTGCATTCCGTGATTTGAAGGAAGTCTGCAGTTACCTAATATCTAGGAGAATGAGAGAAGAATTTTCTTTTTACCCCCTGAAATTTAATCTATAAAAACCAACTTGCATCTGAATATTATTAATCCTGTCATTTGGTGGACAACTTGGCTGCTTGGTGGAGAACTTGCAAGTTCTAAAATTTTAAACAAAGCATTTGCGCTTGTGTTCTTGAGGTTAAGTGCTTGGCTTTATTTTATTCCTTTGTATGTGTTCTGTGGGGATTATTAAAAGTGGTAGGAATTGTTCAGAATTCTTAGTGATTTAGCCTCTCTGAACAGTGATTAACCTCAAGAAGGAAAAATAAGTTTGTATCACCTGGCAGAAGGCTTGGTCAAATTAAACAGCCATAAAATTAAATATTGTTTTAAAAACGTACCCATGATATAATTAATAATATTTCTTATTAGGCCAATACACTTTAATACTCTGTATTAGTGAAACCTATGTCATTTAATAAAAATGTTAATCTGCATTTGTAGGCAACAGAGAGGCTGTATAGTGTAGTCTCGGGGGAGAAAGAGGAATTTAGTGCACATTAAAAACTTTATACAGTCATTTATGCAGTTGTATCTCAGTTCTCAATGTGATGCATTTGTTTGTTACTTTGGGGCAAACCAGCAGCAGTTGGCCTTTAATATCAGATGAGAAATGAAAAGCCATCATTGCACAGTGCAGGGTCACATTCTGAAACCTTCACTGGCTCATTTAGCAAGGAGTCCAGTGGGCCTGGTAAAAACCAATGTGCTGGTTAAGCTAAATATATCAAAATGTGACCTTCTGGCATCTGCCAGCTCACTCTGAGCTATTTCCAAAAGCAGGCCTGGTTTTGGGTAGGTTTGTTTTGGAGGTGCCCTGCTCTAGTAGGGCACCTCTGAAGCTGAGGTCCTCTTCCTGTCAGACCAGGAACTGAGTTACTGAAATTTCATGTACACTTTGGGATATTGACACCTTAGATCTCTTTTTCCTTACAAGTACAATGAAATAAATTTCTCTGGAGCACAGTGAGGGTAAGTAATCACAGGGAGGTACCGAGGCCAATAACGTAACGTGCCCATAATGCTGTTTTGCATCTCTGATCATTCCTTCTACTGAGAATCTCAAAGTTCTTTCAAGCTTTTGCCTGCCTGCCTATGGCATTTCCTGTGTGGTGAAAACTCTTGTGCCCAAGTTCCAGATATAGTTGAATTAAGTCAAATTACTCTGCTGCTTTCTCTCCCTGTTTAAACTGGTGTCATTGTAAAGAACCCATTGAGTGCCTGGCAGAAAAGGCAAGGAAAAGATATCCTTCTTCCCAAAGTATTTTCTCTTTCATGTATTTCAGTGTGAGACTCTCCACCTTTGCTGACCAGAAAGTCCCTTCTACTTCAGAGCATTGTTCTCATGAGTAGAGGTGTGCAAGACAGTGATTTTTATTCAGTTGTACTGTGGCTTTCAGAGAAAATGTCACCATTATAGAGATTTCAGTGCCCTGTGTTCTGTCTCAAGGACACCTGTATTTTCTGTATTTGGGTAAGTCAGAAATGGCTGCATTTCAAATAGCTGTGCATTTAATCACAGACATTTGTCAGTGCCTGACTTTTCTATTTACATCCCCGGCTGATTGTGGAGTCAGGAAACAATAGGAGTTTTATTTCAAAGTCTGCCTTAGTTGTCTATATCAGTGTCTTCTCTCCATCTCCTTCTTTCATTGTTGTGCACAGATAACATATGTGTGAAGAGATCCTCCGCTCAGGTACAGTGGAGCTGCAGTGTTAAATAATTGATCTTGATCTGTCTTTTGAAACTGCATCCAAGGCATTTAAAAGTGGGAAATGGAAAAAGCATGTTCTCATAATCCAGCTCAGTAAAGTTTGCACAACTGCTCTTTGTTTCATCATGCCTACAATAAATCTTTCATTTTTGCCAATTGAGAATGCCTACTAAATCTGCAAATGATTACTTCCCTGAATTGTGTTGGGATTCTTGCAATACATTTTTCTTACATGGGTAATGATAAAATAAGAGTCCATCAAAAAATATTTTATTGCCTGGCAGAGAGCCTTTTATGAAATGGTTTTGATTCAAGGAGATTCTTCCAAGTGTTTTAGAACCGTTGCTTACAACTTCCCTTTAACCCTTGCATGGAGGGCTGCCAGGCCCTGGGAATGTCAGGAACAGGGTCAGTCAGTCAGCAGCTGGTGGAATGCAGGACCTGGGTATCAGTTTAACCTGCAGCCCTCGGCCTCAGAGCGCGAGCGCTGCCTCAGCGTGGACTTGTAAAGGGGATTGTGTTACCACAGATTAGAAAGCTGATGAATGTCAGACTGGTGGGAACCTTGTAAAACTAATCTGCTGTATCCATGTTGATATGATTTCACCCTGTTTCAGCGAGAGAGTGAGGAAGATGGAGTATTACAAAAAGGAAAACACCAGGCAGAACTGGTGGGGCCGTCTGGGTCACCGAGCCCAGGCACCCCCTTACAATAATCCTTCAGTACAGCCAGAGGCACAGAGCACCTCTCTGTCCCTGCCTTCGGGAAAGGTGTATTGTCAACACTGTGACTTGTAAGTCAGGACCTTTCAGTCATGTGAAACAAATCCTGCCCTTTCCCCCTTGATTTCAAATTGGGTACAACTCATTTGTCTGCCTTTGCTCAGGAACAGGCCAGCTGTAGGAATTGCTTTCCTTACAAAGAGACACAGTCTCAACCCGGTTCCCTGTGGACCTCGAGCAAACTGTCTCCACATAAAACAAGGCCCAGGGGGCTGCTTCTGGAATGGCACAAGTCATAATGCCTGAAAACATTCAAGTACTGCAGGGAGAAGTGAACTGGCAAGAGATGTACCTTGTGGTACTTGTTTGCACTCACAAAACAGCAGTAGACCTGACTCAGTGTGGGGTGCTCTCAACAAAACCACATCTATTGCTTGACATGTTGCCCACTTGGCTCCATGTAATGAACTGTCCCCTCAGAAAAGACATGAGAGATCAGAAAAAAAGCAGATGGTGTGAAAATATCTTTAAGTATCACAGTTACTCACAGGGTTTTATCTTCCTGCATATCCTCAGACGTAATGACATTTTTAATTGCATGGTCCTGGTGATCTCAGAGTTCACTGTTTACAGTACTTTGGTCCAACTGAACATTTTTAGGTCATGCTTTGTCTTCAAGGCCAAGGAGTGAAAAGATGACAACACCCAGACATGCATCAGATGCATAGAGCACACCAGCTTAGTCAGAGTAAGTCTTTTAGCCAGGTAGGTGGTAAACAGCATGTTTCCCACTTCAGATTGGCCAACCTCCTCCTGTATATACCTTGCTTCTGAGCTCAAGTGACAAAGTTACCTCAGCTGATCACTGACCATTTCTGTTCAGATTTTGAAAGGAGGCAATGAGAAATATTTCCAGGTGTGAAGAGACTTTGCTGAATGTAGGGGGAGAGGTATTGAAGGGACATAGTGAACATCACAGGAATGGCCAGGTGAGGGATTCTGCATCATCTCTCCTCACAGATGGATATTGAAAAGCAGCAAATTTAAGACTTTGTAAAGAAAAGACTTTTTAAAAACACTGAGCAAAGTTAAGTGGATCAGAATGGAAGGAACCTTTGTGAAGCTTGGGTGTTCTTCTCAGGGGACTGGGATACCCCGGCCTTTCTCAGAACCTCTCAGGCAACTTGTAGCTGGGCCACTAGAATGACAGCACGTTTAAAACATGAATATTTGTAGCTGCATTACTTCATTTCTAGTGCTGTAAAAATACCATTCACATAATGGAGTAATGGCCTGCAACTTCTCAGGATTTTAACTGTTTTGGGGTTACAGGAGTTCTGTTCCTTTATGGCAAGCATCCATTTCTCATTTTAACATCTTTGGCACTCGCCTAAAGGATGGCAAATTAAAAAATGATTAAGGGGACAGCGAGGCAGTCTTTTAAGGAAAGATGAAAGGAATTAAACTGAGACTGGGGTGGGGAGAAAAGAAAAGGGAGGGATTGTTTAGGAAAGAATAAAAAACAAGTAGGGGTGATCAGGCAAGATCAGGCAAAGGAGAATTTAATTTTTCACTAAAGCTTTCCCAAAAACGAGGTCTATTTCAGACTGGAATAATTTTGTAGTGGAAATAGAAGATGCCCAACTGTATGAGCAACATAAGTTAGGCTGTCTTAAAAAATTGGAAAATAAATTGTGGGGAGTAATTTTGAATGCAAAATCACATTTCTGCCATTCTCTGGAAACAGATTCTTGCATTATTAGGGGTAAGAGAAGGAAGTTCATTAGCAGGCACAGGGATACAGTTTAAGCCTTCAGATGTCTGCACTCTGAAGGTGTTATTTGCATATTTTTGTCCTGCTGACATTGCTATGAGGTAGCTGAGGATAGTCACCATGCTCAGCATCCCCAGAACTGGGGACCACACTCTCCTCCCAGGCCAGACTCTCAGACCATTTCACACAGATGCTGGCAGGTGTGAAATGGGGGATGACTGGCTAGAGTGTCCATTTGCCAAGAAAGATACTTTCTGTTTTGCTTTGCCTTTACCAGGTTTGACCTTTATAGAACAAAAAGTTTCTCCTCACTGTGAAGGAAAGCTTCGCTATTGATTCCAGTGAATGCTAACACACCTCACAGACCTTTGTGCCAGAAACCACAGGGCCATGACACATGGATGCTTTATTTCTGCTGTGAAACAGGGCAGAGAGAGCTGTTGAGCACAGCAGCACCTTCACCTGCAGCTTCCTGGTCCAACTTCCTCAAAATTCAGGCAGTGAAATTCAAGTGTTGGATCCAGCTTGTCTGCTGTGCAGTGAGGGGTCCCAAAGCCCCGGGGACAGGTCTGTGTTTGGCTGTGGAAGGGAGCAGGGCACGGCTGCCCTGGGCATGTGGGAGCTGCACAGGTACAGCAGCACAGGCAGATAATGGTAAACAAAACCTGGGGACAGGGAAAGAAGCCGGATCCTTTGTTGATATTTCTGCTAAATCTGTACCCGGGCTTACATTCGTCAATTTTTCGCTCTTTGTTTGCGCCAGCCATTTTGAACGAGTTGTTCCCTTTAGCAGCTGAAAGCACTGCCATCAAGAATTTATGTGATGGTTATAGGTAGACAAGAGGGTGCAGACTTAGAAGTTTGGGTTGAATATTTCAGCTTGTCAGATAGAGCTTCTGATATGTGTCAATTGTTTTACGAAAATCAGGGTTGGAACACATCTCTGAATGGCGAGAGAAAGAAATGGGTGTTGTAGTCATACCAGATACTTTCAATTTTGATTGTTTATAGCAACGCTGACAGAAACTAACACTATACACAAAACTGGTTTTGAAACTGCCCTTTTTTCAGAGTTAATGACCCACAGGCTAATGGAAATTTGCCAGTTTTTACCAGCTGGGATCTGGCCTGATTTTGCTGGGAAATAAAAGTGCAAGGCAAAGAAACCATTTGGATTTCTGAAAGTCTGTGATGGTTGTCTTCTCTCATTATAAAGCCTTCGCTTTTTTTGTATTTTGTGCTTACAATTGACCTGTGCTCAGCAGAAATGCTGGCTTTGTCCAAGGACAGCATACCCTGATCGCCCAGGAATTCCTTTTGACAATTGCATTTAGATCCACTGCTGTGCAAACCCAAACCTAGCCCAGCCACTGTGAAAGGAGTTGTATTAAATCATGGCTTTGAGGACCCACTGACACAGCTCAGCTGCTCTGGCTCCATCCAGTAGAGGGTAGTCATTTTATGCATTTTATGATCTGCTCCTCCATTTATTGCACTCAGGGCTTTCCCAGGTATTACCTGGGGACTTCTCACACGATAGGCACGCCTGGTTTGGTTCCCATAATTAACCTGGGAAAGGCAGACTCTGTACCTGAGTGCATTTCTTTGTAAAGTCAACAAAAGAGGGGGAGTAAGCCATTTATACTAATTACATATATAAAAAATAACCCCTAAAGGCAAGACTGTATAAGGTGCATTATGTTCAGGCAAGTGTGGGATCATTAGTGTCATTCATGATAATTTGATTTACCCCCATGGCTTCCAAACAATACATGGCTCGTAGCCTCGTGAATTGGTGTGAGTTAAGAACTGCATGGCAGCCCTGCATTTTTAGAAGGAAAGCTCTTAGGTCTTACTATGATGAAGGCTCTTTTGTTGTAGTTTCCTTTACTAAGATAGATGTTGCTTCAGTTCACACTAAACAAATTGACTCTGGAGTTTTCAGTCTCAGTTTGCCAGAGACAAATTGTGAAAGCATCTAATTGTAGCCTAAACAAAACCATATTTTCCTTAAAAACATGGCAGTGTGTCATTCTGAATCTGTGGTGCTTTGCCTAGGAACCCATTTCAAGCAACAAAAAAAGCCCAACTGGGCAAAACAGCCACCTTAGACAAAACAGACTATCAAACCTGTATATGAAATGGAGTGCTTTTGATTGCAATGCTGCACTGAAAATGTTCCATTGTTTCAGCTCTGTCCCTCCATACAAAGACACTGGCGTATATTTAAGAAAATGGTAAATATAGAATGCTGGCAAATTTAGCTTAAATGACGTTATGAGTAAACAACAATAGCTGGGCTGTCTAATTTCTAGGACTGATTGCAACCAATTTTCACTTCGATTATGAAGGATAAAGAACAGTGAGCTTTTAAATCCTGATTCCTAGTCCTTTACAACATTTATCAGTGTACAGTGGCTTTATTCATGACTTGAGTCTGGCTCTGATAAATTTTGAGAACTGGTTCATAATGTTATTGTAGAAATTATAGACATATCATTTCAGCCATCAAGTTGTTGTGCTTGTGTGAGGGGAAGAGAGGTTGATACGAAGGGCTGAGAGCACAGGGGCTGATTCTTCTGCTGAAACTGTAGAAATATTTGCTGATGAGAAGTCAGCTGTGCTGTTGGGTGTGCAGCTGGAGTGGCCATTGCACTCCCAGGTGGAATTGTAGCTGTTCTCCCACCTGCACTTGGCTTTGTCCCATCCACTCTGGAGCATCCGGTGAGGGAGAGACACCTTTGCTTCCCCACAGTGTCCCCACCTGTGGTCTCCAGGCAGAGCAGGGTCTCCATCCTTCGTGCACCTGTGTGGAGCCTTCCCAGCTGCAAATTTCAAGCCTCTGCCAATTCCTAAAGGCAAATTTCAGCTGTGCTGAAAGCAGGGGCAAAATTCCCATTGACCGCAAACAAGCAGGAGCACAGCCAAGGCCGGAACGATACAAGCTCAGTAATCAGTTCTGTAATCTGGAACGATACAAGCTCAGTAATCAATTCTGCAATCTGGAACGATACAAGCTCAGTAATCAATGCCCTGTTCCCCAGACGCTGAGAGGTTCTGCTGCAGAGGGGGATGACTTGCCCTGCCTGGGCTGTGCTTTACACAGCTCCTGTGGACAGCACCTCTGAACACCACTCCCCACACGTTTGGAAACGGGGTGATTCAGTCTGGTGATTCAGTCTGGGAGGCTTTGAAGGTTTTAGCTCAGGTTTAGGGAAAATATGCAGCATGAATCACTCAGGAACTTTGTTTTCTCAGTGAATTCTGTGGTAATTGCACGTAACAGCAGTGTTTAGGGCAAAACAGTGTCAGACGTTGGAGCCTTTTGTTACAGCCAGTCATATCCCACTGAAAGCCAAGTGTTCCTCAAATTCAGCAGACGACACATGCCTGGTGGTCATTTGGGAATTGAGAAGTGTCAAGAGGAGAGTGCGTGTCTTATCTGAATGTATCAATATGCAGTGCTAAAAGGAAAAGAAAGGGAGCAATTCTTTTATCCTTTCTTCCTTTGTAAATCCAGCCCTCTCTGTTTTGTGGTGGATGCAGAATTCTGTCTTCGCCACATGGTGATGATTGTTTTAATTTTTGGTCTTGGGGTAGCCAGGAAATGAAAAATTAGAATAAGAATCAATGGGAAGAGGACGGTTTATTACATATTGGCACGGTGTATTGGTTAATTCAGGAATTAATAAAACTGACAGCTGATAGTGGTGCTTGAGCCCATGTTTTAGCTGTATCCCCATCAGCATGCTCTGGGTGATATCACCTTAAGCCTGCCAGGAGCCACATGCTGTGGGAAAGTGAGCATCCATGGGGGCTCTCTGAGCCCAGTGACAGTGTGGGGAGACCTTGGCAACTGCCAAGGTCAGCAGAGGGTTCAAATACTCTTTTTTCACCCATCTTTTGTAATGGTAACTCTCTGAAGGGAGCTGGTGGAGAACAGGAAAGGAGCTGTGAAGAGCTCTTACATTTACAGAAGCCTAAAGACTTGGAAGTAGACGGGGTAGACAGAGCTGGTGTTTGGCATAGGAGAGGTGGTGATCATGTTCGGGTTCAGCACATGAGCTCTGTTTCCCCTTCAGGAAGGCAAAAGGTAGCTGTGTGGGAGTCCTGTGGCTCAGCCACAGGCCCTGTGTGTGTTTTGTTTGGATATTTCTGGTCTTGTTGCCTCCCTGGCTGGTGCTTTGGGTTTTAGCAGCAGTGTCCTATGCAGTATTTGTTTTGGAGTTTGGCTTCCTATGTTTGTTCTGGGTCTATTCATTAATAATAATGGAGTGTAAAATCCTAGCTCTATTCTTTTGAGTTATCAAAACAAACGCAGTCTTCATGACCAGTTTTAGTCTTTTGTGGCTGTATAGATCTCTTATTATTTAAATATTTGCTCATCACACTAACTTTTTGCTGCCTTTGAGGAATTAAGTTCAGTGAGAAGTGAGAAAGGAGAGGGTTTTCACTTTACTTCCAGAATTACTCATTACATGTTTGGAAAGACAAATAGAAGGAGAACGTAGACGAAATGTGAAGAACACGTGTACGAACTAACGGTCTCACAAAGGGAAAAGAAGAAAATCAGAGGTTACATCATATTATTGTAAGAATACATTATTTTGTTTTCAAAACTGTTATTTAACAGCGGGATGAATCCTTTAGTCATTTAGTGTTGGAACTTCCAAAATGGCTTGTGGTTGTTCCATCGTTCTTCTCACACAATTCCCAAAGACACAAAAGTTAGAGGCAGTGATTAATCTTTCTGTGTTAATGGCCTGGTCCAACATTTACTGATGTCAAGAGAAAGCTCCTCATGTACTTGAACAGACTTTGGAGCAGGATGGTGATTTCTAAAAAACAGATGTAAGCAACAAATTAGAAGCAAGTTAGAGAAATCTATCCAAGTCCTGTAGTTTAAGAAATTGCTGTATTCTGTTTTAAGACTGTCTAGAAACCTTAAAATGTACATACAAATACAGAAACACATGGCTTGGAATTCATTGTGTTCCTTCCTACCTTTGATCTTTTGCTTTACTTAACATCACTTGTGTGCATATGTGTGTATGTGAGAGTAAACAACATAATCCTAATTGTCTGAAAATATACATATGCTTATATAATGCCATAAATGAGCATAGTGTTGGTGTGTAAATTTCCTAAGGTATATACGGCCAATATAAATAAATCCTTGTCACGGTAGTGGGTTTTATCTATATATTTTCCTTATAAACTAGCAGGTAATAATTTAATTCAAAAGCTCCTTCCAAAAATGCAATTAATGTCTTTTGTTATAGTTTCCCTGGGTTTAATAATCCCCTCTTCCAGATTTATATTGGTTTCTGGAAAGTAATGCTTATTAGAGTGTTTTTCCAAATTGGCCACAATAATCCACTGAAATCTGCCAGCTGAATCATTGCTATGCTTGTGAAATTGCCAGGATCGCCTGACAGTTATTACTGGGGTAGAAGGGGAGGGGGAGAGGGAATGAAAGTTTCATAATATGTCACTGTTATTGATACCTTGGCTATGGCTCTTGGATTTGGATTGATATGTTTACTGAATTCTATATGAAAGATGGAATGCCTGGTGGTGGATTGGCAGCGCTGCTGTAAGGGAGAGAAAATGTAGGAATTTTGTCAGACAACTGTATTTTATTCTGGGCATATTTTAGAGCATAAATATGTATGTGCATGCATGTGTGTCTGTATGTAAGCACACATGTATGTGTGTGTGCAAACTCCCTCTTCCCCCTTCCCCAGCCTGGTTCTTGAGAAGGGAAGGGGATGTCTATTCCCTGAATTAGGGTCTTGCTTTACATGCCACATCCCACCACTGTGCAAAACACACAACCAAGTCAGAGTTAAACCATTCACCTGCTGCCACATCTCCATGTGCTCATTCTCTTCCATACACTGCAGGTGATGTTGGAGGCAGGGAGTGAGTCTCCATGGGTCCAATAGGTGTTGTTTTCTCCCATACTTCCAAAATAATTGAAAGGGGATGATTTTTGCAGTGTCTGAATTAATCATCCTTGTGAATTCCTGCAGAACTGGACCCTAACCCTCGTTCTGAGTGAGATTCCATGCCACTGGAATGCTGGATCCTGCTGCCTAGATGAAAAGGTATATAAAAGAATAGCAGGGCTCTGGCCTGCCCAGGCTGTGCCAGAGGGACAAAGACAAAATGCCTCTCCCGTTACGAGCCTTGGCACCACTGCTGGGACAGACCCATGTAGGGATGAGTGCTTCAGGCTCTGGGTGTCTGGGATAAATATTGTGTCCAACAGCCATCCCTGGTGAGACTCTGCTCGGGGCAGTGCCCACCCCCACACATGGGATTTATATTCTGCCGATGTAAATGAGCTTTTGTTAAAATCATCCATCTGACTAACGGGCAGCGGAGGAGGTGTGAGACAGAGCAGCTGCCCAGGCAGCTGGGCAGTGCTGCATGGACATACCTGGACATACTTACAGGGGACAACTGGTGTGCTCCAGGGGTGCAGGGCTGTTATTGCCCTGCTCAGGTCAAAAGATGTCCTGATGTAAGGGATAAAAGCCATTCTGGTGTGGGTTTTTATGTTTATGCTGTTGCAGCTACAGCAGCTTGATTATGAAAGTTTTGCCTTTTTATTTTTTAGTTTATGGGTTGAGATAGTGGATGCCCAGTTCAGTGTAACCAGAAAAATATGATTCTCAAACATTCTTTCATTCCCCAGTATGTGGTTAAAGATGGTTTCCATCTCAGCAGACATTCCTGTGCAAAATGCTGCTTTAGAGCATCGTTCCTCCCCTAAACTTCCCTTGTGATGAGGGGAAGTTTCCCTTTAGCACCAGCCAGTGCATGAGGCACACTGCTTTGGAGGTGGCTGTCTGATCCCTTCGGTCCCCTGGCATTGCATTTGGGGTCAGCTTGAGTGCTGCACACTTTGGGGAGCAGCCACATGGACTCGCTTCCCCCTTACATTCACTGTGATCTGTCTGAGCAAGCCTGAGGGACAGGCAGCACATGAAGGACCAGCAGTGCCACTTACATTTGAATACCAAACACTCAGTTAGCACGAGCCAACTGGGCTGCAGAGCCAGTCATCTTCAATTTTTACAGCCTTATAATTTTTAAGACAATTTTTATGACTGATTGGAACAGAGATGATTTTTGTAATGTCTGTTTATGCCATTTCAAACTTGAACATAAATCTCAGTTTTTAAGGGGATTTTGTGGTTTTCTGGGCTTTATGATTTTTTTTATCCCTCTTTTATGCATTCTGCTAAATTAAACCAAAATAAACGCGGGGGGAAAAGTGATTCTTTAAAACAAATATATTATTTTATCCCTTCTTTGGACAGGAATTTTCATCAGGAGACAAGGATAGAACATTCTATTCAGCCTTTGCCTGCTGATTTACGCTGCTGTCGTTACAAGAGCCATAATGATGTCCAATAAGCAGTAACAGGAACTGTGAGGAGAAGCTTTGTAATACAACACTGCTCCCCTTTTTCTCCAGCAGCTTTATTGGTGGTCTAGAAATAATTCCAAAATGTGTTAGATGGTTCTCAGAAAGAACCATGCAGCTTCTTTTGGTTTAGGAGAATCCAGGTCCGGGGTGGCATGGTGTGGGCTCCTGCCGTGGCTCTGAGGTGCAGTGACTCACTGTAAAACCTGCAGGCAAAGAAATGGTAGCTGGTATTTTTCCTGCAAAGCAGACCATAGATTCTGGTGGGGTGGTTTATAGGGAATGCTTCTAACCATGCTGTGGGATTCTGCCTTAAGATCAGAGAGCGTCTACACAGCAGTGTGTGCCTGCAAGTGTGATGGATTGCTACAAGAAACCAAAGGTATTTGATAAACCCAGCAGTGGTTTATGGTATGTGTTGATGCCAGCAGTTCTGTTTGACGTGTATTAGTACTTCTAGGAGGTCACAAGTGCTATCCAGCTGCATATCTGATTCTCAAGTACGAGTTGGTGCCTGCAAGGTCGTAAGAATGAGTTGTCACTTGAAATTGAACTTGATGATGTCATTTAAAAGGTCCCATTTGAGCTTTGCTGTGATAGCAGAGCCAGTGGCGTCAGAGAATGAGCCTCTGCCAGCATCTACCACAGAGCAGCAGGTGAGACATGACTGCTTTTTGCTGTGTTTATACACAGAAAATGACTGTGGTAACCCTGTGGGATCTGCTAGCAAATACTGACTTGTTAATGTTCCCCAATATAAGTGGTTGATGTTTTATCGGCATTACCAAGGCTGCATTTTAAAATTTTGTTTAATCCTGTCATTTTCAGCTGTTCACTATTATGGTAGTATGTTGTTTATGGAGGTTGTTTCCATGTGGGTAGCTGGAGTTGTGTGTTGGATGAGTGAAAGTTGACTGTTTTGCCTTTATAAGTGTGTATACAGTACTTGGTTTGGGTTTTTTGGGTTTTTTTTCAGAGTAAGATTTCTCCCACTGCAAAAAGGGATGTTGGCCTACAGGCTTGACCATGAGTGAACTGCACTTGTTAAATGTTTAGATGAACAAATGACATTTGCAATTAAAAAAAAATCCTCTTACAGGGAAAATTTAGGCAAAAATGTTTATGCAAAAAAAGTCTTTTGTCCCTGACTCGCTGTTCTAAGTACCATAGCAAGGTCTCTGTGGCTCCGTGGTGCAAGTGGGATCAGAATGCAGACCCTTTGTGCCTGGTACCCTTTGATTGACTAGACAATGCAAAAGACACATGCAACATCAAGTTGGTTTAGCAACTAATATTTGACAATTTAAAAAAGTTTTCTTTTAGGCAGAGTTTTATGTAAAGCTGTTTACATTAAAGTGACATCCAATTAAAGTGTATCATGTAACCCACATCACAGTTCAGCACACATTTTCTGTTTTAACTGACATATGGCCCCATTTATGAAAATAAAAATCATCATGTTTTGATGATATGTTCACATAATTTATGTGGAAAAGCAGAGGGAGAGAAGCAGGGAGAGGGAATGCTTTTGCTGTGTAAAGCTATTATTTTCTGTGATTCATTAAATGTCTTTTAACCCATGTGCACAGTCAAATCCCTCCTCCCCCAATTCCTGCCCAGCCCCCTTCCCTGCAGTGTCCACTGGGACAAAGGGACTTAATTTCTCCTATGGGCAGAGGCAGCAGATAGAAACACTTTGTACAGTGTCATCCCATCCCACAGACATTTTTACACTAAGGGATTCTTTAGTATTCTGTAGAGGAGATACCTTAGTTAACCTAGAAACAGATCTGTGGACAGCAGAGCTAATTCAGTCCATTTTCCTTTGGTTGTCTCAAGGCTGGGAGGATTCTCTGATGTCTAGGAAGAGACAGTTGTCTACTGATGTCTTTTCTTCAGTGTCCCCCCTACTTAGCTGCCAACTTTCGTAAAAACGAGTCGGAACTTAATATCTTTGCAACCAGCAATCCTCAGTCATTTTGGCTGGAACTTTCCTTGTGGATAGGAAGGAAAATCTGTCTGTCTCTCTTGCACACCTAAGTGTTTCAGGAAAGCCAGGCTGCTTTCATTAAGATAACCTATTGATAAGATAAATGATTCTTCTTGTAAAGTGGCCATGAATCAGAGACATGTCAGCACAAACTGAGGTATCTCAAGCCATCTACAGCCAAGGCTGGCAGCTCGGTATTTCTGTCAGCACCCCGAGTCTTGCTGACACTGACCCTGCCAAAGAGAGTAAGGTTCTAAGCTATTTTAAATCTACTTATGGCAGGACCATGGCAAAGCATTATTTAAAAATATATCTTTGCATTTTCCCCTTTTAACAACTGCGTGTAACCCCTCAGGCTTTACATTTTTAATGTAGCAGCACATCAGTGGAAGAAAAGTCACTGCCAGCCAACAAAATCCCCATCTGCAGAGTAATCACCCAGTCAGTGTGCACTGGAACCAAATTAATTCCTGGCTTTCCCACATATATTGAGGGATAGATTACCTTCAAATGTAAGCAGCATAACTACAGTGAATCTTTTGTCCATCCACTGTTTTGGGACCAAGCAATGGGGATTATTGTTTAATGGTAACTATTGTTGCACATCAGAGGGCAAGACGTGGTGGTGGTGGTTGGATTGCATAAATCAGTTTGCCATCTTCTCCTTGCCAGGGTAAACTGGACTGTATGCTTGGAGCCTGGTTATTTGCAGCATGAGACTGGAAAATGAAACCTTTAGACTCTACAGTTTTGGTCAGTAAATATTTGGCCACTGTCACAGAAAGCCATTGAGCCATGTCCTCTGCGAGTGCATTCTTAAATGCTACTACAAAAAGCACCAGACATCACCCAGACAATGTATTTGGACTGTCCTGTTTCTCGATAGATGTGACTGTGAAGCCTTACCAGCATTTCTCATTTGCTGGAGCAGGAACAGAATCTTGTCGGTGGTAAGGTATTGTACTGTAATCACTCTGCATTTCCTGCTTGCTAATGGCTTTTTACAATCATCATTCTTGATGTAAGTTAATGCATAAAGGAAAAAACCTCACTTTCTCAATTGCCTCCAACAATGGAAAAAATCTAATAAATGTTGCCATCTAAAGTCCAGTGGGATCTAAACTTCTGATGATAGCATTAAATCCTAAACAATGTAAAAGTTCCAATCGAATATGGCAACCTCTGGCAGAACCTTCTTTTTCTAATGAAGCCTGTGCATTATGTTCAGTTGGCTGGTGATCCTAATCAGGGTTCTGAGATCTGTGCATTCACTCTGGTTTTGATCATTATTACCAAGATTAAATAGGCATAGAGCCAAGATGTTGCAGTGTAATAACCTGGGGGTTGAGGAGGAGGGAGGAGAGAGTGAGGGATTATTTATTGGTTGGATAAATGGGGTTAGCAGTTATTGAATGTAACAGAGACTTATTTTCCTGAAGTCAATGGCCATTTAAACAGTGAGGCTTATGAATGAAGAATGTCTGTCAATTAAGAAAGTAGAAACAGTATCATGAGTGAAGAAGGCCAAAATCAGGCCCTGTGACCCTGAAGTACTTTTGTTTTCAGCTTTTTTAAAAAATGGTTGAGCAGGATTGCAGACATACATTGCAGGACAGCAGATGTATGACCACTAGTAACCAGCATTTTGTAGTGGTGTTTTATGGCAGTCTTGCAGAGTTAACCTCAGCACTCTGCAGACCACAGATGGAAACCCCCAGCCGCCTTCTTTCTGAGGTGGCTGTGGGTTTGTGCATAGGAGTTATTCAGCAGTAGGCAGAAAGAACTATTTTCCATCTTTTAAGAACACAGAATTACATATGCTCATAAGCTTCACTTTCACTAAATTCATTAAATACAAGAAGAAATTCCCTCCTCAGTGCAGAATTGTGCTGTTTCCCATCAACTCATCACCTCAGAGAGGCTTTCAGGTTCCCTGGGTAGGTAGAGTAAAGCTGGAATTGTGACGTCTTCTTCTGTTCTGTAATTTGATTCCTAGAGTTTTGGCAGTTTCTTTAAGGAAAATAATGTTACAGGGTTGGGGTTTGTTGGCTTCTTTGTTTTGTTTTGTTTTTAATTAAAAAAGCCTGAAGCTTTCATCAGAGAAATTTTTGTATCCATCCAAAGGAGAAAAAAAGCTTGCAAAACTACCCTCAAAATTGTTCTAATAAAAATTAAGGAACACTTAGAAGGAACAGAGGTTAATATTCTTAAGATTTTGGCTTACTCTGATGTAAAAGTTAACAAATGCTAATGGGAATGTCATGTGTTACTTGGGCATAGCCTACAATGTGCACATGGCAGATCTAATAGTTGGCTTTCAATCCCTCTTGGCAAAACGTTTCACTTTGTTTGGAAAGCAGAGTTAGTGGTCAGCGCTCTCGGGATATTCCGCACAAAACAGAGACTCTGCAGTGTTCCTGCTGCTTCTCTGCGCTGTCACATGCAGGGCTGCTCCCCCATTTCACCTGACCCAGTCTTGAAGCAATTCTCCTAATTATTTAATGGGAAGTTGCCCTTGCTGCTGTGCTCAGGTGGTCTGTAAAAAAAACAAACATGTTTGTTTCACAGGGACGTTTTAATTTCTATGCCCTCAAAAAACTGGTAAGAAACAACCCGAGACCGAATCAAGTGTCAGCATAAAGGATAGAGAGGACAGATTTTTACTTGAAAACAAAGTATTCCAGGTTGTTTGAAATACACACTCAGTTTGATTAAAGAGAGAAGTGTCTGAGGAAGAACACGTCAATTTTTTTCAGAGGTTCAAAGTGCTGAGCACTTTTAAAAACAGTCTACTTTTAAAGGTGTTTAAATAAGGATTTAGGTGGAAGAATTTGATCTAGTTTCAGTTGAAATTAATGACTCACTTTGAGCAGTGTTAAACAAAAACATCAGAATTTTCAGAATAACAGAACAAAAATAAAAACATAAAATGCAGTTACCTGCAAGTTTCCAAAAATTTATTGCAGATGGAGTCTGGAAGGTGTAGTCTGTGGCTGTCTGGTTAGGTTTTTTAGTACAACAAATTCTGCTCTGTGTAGAAAGATTATTTGCCAGGTATAGTAAATCTCCCTGGCTTCTGAGTTGAGAGCTTCTCAGAGAGCATTTCCATGTGCCCATGTGTGATGTGAGGTGGATACAGATTGCCTTCCAGTGAGGTTTGAACTGTGTGTGCTTGCCCCTCATTCCCGTGTGCCCGCTCCCTCCTGGGTTTCTGTAGGCTATGAAGAGCACATGTTGTGCTCAGCTTCATAGGAATGTGTTCTTGCTTGAGTTGGTGAATTCTCTTTGGAGACTCTGATTAAGAACTAAAGTTGTCCAGAAGACAATGAGTCATGTCCTGCTGTCTGTTCTACATGTCCACGTCTGACTTTGTCCCTTTTTCCTCTTCTTTTACAATCACACTCTAATGATTCAGTCCAAGGCTTGCCGTACCTTCCCTGTTAAAAGTTTCCAGTTGACATTTTCTTCTGGTCTCAAAGGACTTGTTTCCTGTTTCAGAATAATTCCCTTGAGGCCTGGTCAATGAGAAACACCTGCCAACCTGACACTGAGCAAAAGCTTCACAAAGAACCTTTTCCCACACTGTAGTACTTAATCCAGTTGTTCCAGGAGCAAAAAAGTGTTTTCATGCTGTCTTCAGTTATCAGGAGGGTCCTAAAAGGCTGATTCTAAATATTAAAGTCTTGAGCCTCAACAAGGTGGTCAAGTCAACACAGAGAAACTCATCTGGAGTTTCTGTTCCTGGCAGTGCAGTGTGATTTTTGTCTGTCTTTCATGTCTGACCATCCTAGGTTTTTGGGTTAAGCTGTGCTACAGTTTGGTGGTGGTGAGAAGGCTCCAAGCCAGCTTCCATGGCTAATGTGCCTGTGGCACTGTGCTTTTGATCCCACATTTCAGGTCATCTACACTGCAAGACTGAGCCTGGGTTAACCCTGGGTGGAGAAGATTGTGGTTGAATTCGTGACGGAAATAATTTTCAGGTCCTGCATTAACAAATAGGCACAAGCCAAGTGGAGCCTGCAATGTTCTGCTTGCATGCAGACAAGTCTTGTTTGTCAGAGGCATTCAGAGTTGTGATTTGAGGTTAGGGAATTTATGGAAAAGGAATTACGGTGGTCATAAAACAGGACTTAGCTGCACTTATTCATCTGGAACAGTGCAAGCACGCTGCTTCTGTTTTTTCTTCTGGAATCAAGTTCAGTGAACTCACTTTAATAACCTGGCCAGGATGAAAGGTTAAATACATACACCCTGCAGAGCTGCTGAACTCTAAGACCTTGGGGACTTTTTCAGGCTAGGTGAGATCCATAGGTTATCTGAGACTATTAAAGGCCTCTTCTTCTCCAGCGGGCTGTAAAGACACCACCGTTACTGAGTAACCTGGGGAGATGTGCCACAACTGTTCCCTGAAGAAGAAGAGGTAGAAACATGCTGAACAGATTAGAAGGCTCATCTGACAGCAAGTCCTTGCTGAATGGTGTATCACAAAGTGAATACAGCTTTTAAATCTGGAACACATGGCCTGTGTCTTGATGCTGTGCAGGCTGACATTCGAACAGCGTCACCATGCCTAAGTCTACTTTACGTTTTTCTTTAATAAATAGGTAGAGAATCAAAAGGAAAAATCAAAATGATTTCCAGAGATTTGTAGTACATTAATGTCTCCACACCAGGCTTTGCAAAAAGGCATGAATTTTCAGTGGGGAGAGAATGAAAGGTAGACATCAGACTTGCAATTGTTGATCTTCCTAGGTGACATTCCGTGTTCCAAGAGGTCCTATTTTTTAAGTTGCCTCCTTCTCAGCCTTTTAATGCACAAGGCTTTTCACTCTGTCCACGCTAAACAAACCAATGTGTTCAGATCATTACCTGAATAGTGAACCATCGTCCCTGCACCTTGGCTGCAGGCTTGGGCTGTAGGGCCTGCCCCCTGCGTACTCCGCAGGCGGATCATAACTTCTCTTCAGTGTTTTCTTCTCTCATGGATTCTTACAGGGGTTGAGGCTTTGGGCACTTTTTGTCAGCCCAGTGGAGTTCCCGAAGCATCACGTCCCACTCTGATCCCCGAGGTGTCTGTCACTCAGCAGCGAGTGCCGTCCCCGCTGCCACACGTGCGCCAAGAGCAGATCAAGGTGTGCGGAGGAAAAGCTGTTTGGAAAAAATAATTTAAAAAAGAGCCTCGCATAACAGCTCTGGATTCAGGACCTTAACGACTTCATAAAAGCTTGTTGCTGGTGTTGTAAAACTCTAATACACAAGTTCATTCCACATAAGAACACGGCTGTAAGTTTTTAGCTCCAGATGCCAAAGAGTGATCCCAGCCTGTTTAAAATGTGTTAAGCTGCAATATGCTACATAAGTTAATACCAGCTTTTTGCTTTTTACCTTTTCTGCTTGGGGCTGTGCCAGTGCCAGTCACTTACATATTCCTTTACCTTGATTCACTGTAGGAGATGAGGCTGCCAAGCCAGATATTTACCTTGGGAACACACATTCTTATCCTGTAACATTTCATCAGCCACAGCTAAAGAAAAGATTTATGGACTTTGTAACACTAAGATTATTTAAGTCACTTGTTAGCCAAAAATAATGTAAAGACATACAGTGCTTGTTTCAAAAAAGTTTGTAATTAGGAGCCCATACTTTGCTCTGATTTACAATGTAAGCTTGGTATCCAATTAGCAATAATAGTGTTCTTTTAACTAAAACACATATCCTTCCAGAATTATGCAGACTTTCCAATTACTGTGCTATGATGAAATTATAGCTAGAGACTCATAAAGTTGTGCATAGTTTATAAATGCAATATATCCTTAACTACCTTGCTGTACAGTATATACTAGCAGGGCTCATGTGTTCTCTGTGTTATGGAGGCTTGTTAAAAGGCACATATAAGATTATTGAAAAAGTATGTCAAATAATATTTATGTACTTACTACCATTGTGATAGGCTGTTACTGGTCTTTCTGATTAACACTTCTGGTCAGGTACAGCACGATCGAGTGACTCAATCTCTAAAATTCAAAAAGCAGTTTAGAAACTTATCTTCAAAGCACCTGGAAATTTAAACCCTTGAGGGTTTCTACTTGCTTTGTTTTTTACCTGGTCATTATGATATCCCCTTTGTTTTTCATAAAAGGAGAAAAGCTTTTGCTCATTTTTAAAGCAAATTTCTATAAAAATTAATTGTAGTGCCTCACCAGATCATATGCAGCATTTCCTCATGCTTTTCTATAGCCAAAGACAGAGCTGCAGCTATTTTTGCTGGTGTGGGAGCAGACTGATAATCAGAAACTATAAATGTTGTCCTATAGTTAAAATCAACAGTAAGAGAAAAGGCTTCCAAAGTGCAGAACAACCTTTAATTACTGTCTGGCCAGTGGGTGAGGGCAGAGAAGAGCTCCTTGCTCTGCTCGTAGCAATTCCTTTCCAGCCCTTTTGCAGAGGGTTATTGATGAGAACACCATGTCTTTTACAGGAATGGGGGAATGACTAAGGCCTGTCCAGCACTGTGAAAGTGTTGGTAACACTTAATGAGATGACTAAGCAGGCTGCTCCAGGGCTTTTGCAATTTATTTATTATTATTTATTACCCAGAGTTTGCTGAGGACTGCTAGTCCCAGAAGGAAACTCCCATTCAGCTTGCAGAAAAATGCTGGGGAAAATGGCATGGATAGAGACTAAGAGGAGAGTGTGTGCATTGTATTCTCTGTGACAAGTATGAATGACTGTATGTGTATAATCTTGCATTATTGGACTAATTCAGGTTTGCTATTACTGTTCATTAAAAATTATTTCAACTTTGCCAAAACCTTGTGAGATCTGTATGATGGGAGTGAACAAGGAGAGGATTCAGTGAGGATGACTGGGGCTGTTGTTATCCTCAGCTCTGTGACCTGTCCTGCCTCACCCTCCTCTTCCCCAGCCAGTTAGCAAGGCCTGGTGTGGGACATGCTCTGGGTCAGGTTTTGGGGGAAAGGTTTTTATTCCTGGGGGATGGAAAAGAAAAAAACCAGATTGTTAGGTGGGGACAATGCCAAGCCCTATGTGGTACCTTCCCTATCCTCAAAGAAAGGAAGGAAGAACAGGCTGCCCTGTCACCACCAGTTGCAAGGCCCTGCCTTAGGGCAGCTACATGGCCTTGCAGTGCAATATGGATCAAGAGATTAGAATTAAAAGAAAAACTGAGTAACCTATGAATCTCCCGAGAGCTTGCTGCTTCTTTAATTCTGTCCTTATTTTTACAATTCTTCTAACTTAATAAATGAGGCATCTTCCTTAGTGTGAGTCATTTAGGGGGAGAGTTTGGGTTCTTCAAGTTTTGAGGCTATTTTAATTTCTCAGGCTATTCATTGTCTGCATTTGCTTTGTTTCATTTGGTTTGGTTTTCATTCGAGCTCTCAGTTCTATATAATATAAAAGCACTCAGAGCTGTATAAATTATGGCCCAAGATGCCTCAGGGGAGTTGGTAGTGAGTTACAGCACTGTGTGTGCACGCAGTGCCTCAGCTGCTCCGATTTACTGGTCCAAGTGGAAGAGGCTGAGAACCATTCCAGCTTCAGGAGTGTCTGATGGCTGATGGCACTCGGTGCAGTCAGTAAATCCAACCTGTGTAGACAGGGATTCCTGCTGCCAGACCGCCCTGGCACACCCACCTGAGGTGTAGGGCTGATGGACGTGGAAAACTTGATTGCAGCATTTCAGGGTAACCTTAAGAATTGTCTGCTTTTTTGGCCCTGGGATGGCTGCCTCCAGAACCATCCTGTGAGATTTCTGGGATTGGCAGCCAAAGTCTTGGTTGTTCCCAGTGCCACCCACTGCTCAGCCCCCTCCCTGACCACCCTGGAATTTGTCTCTGACTCTCTCTGCAGGTTTGGCTCTACCAAGAAAAGGGACTAATTTGAGCAGAACACACTTGGGTCATGTCTGCTCTACAGCCAGCTGGTCTGTTGTGCCAATTAAGTTCTCCAATACCCTGGAATCAGAACAGTGCAAGCAGGATGGAGAAGAGACAGAATATTAAGTGCCAGGGGAGCAGTCTGGACAGGGCAAAGGCAGATTGAGAGTAGGTGGGGTCCAGGCTGCACAATGATAGGCATCCAACAGCTGTGGAAAACAACAACAAATGGATAAAAGAAAGATTTATGGAGAGATGGTGTGTGCAAATTGGGGCATCAGAATTGCATTAGTTCCCATTCAATTATCTGCTGAAAACCTGAAGAACACAAGGCAGGCCCTCACTTCAAAGGCCTTAGGTCAACTGAGGAGTTGTGCTCCATGGCCGGGGCCCGGAGAACGGCAGAGGCTCCTCGCAGCCGGGAACGCGGCCGTACCAACAGTATGGAAGCACTTTTACATTCGTGCTTGCAAATATTTACACATTAGGTCATGGCAATTAGGAATAATTAGGGTGGAATGTACCTTGTGTTCACGGAGCCAGGAGCCAGGCCCGTGTCATAAACACTGAGTTTGTTTCTGTTCCGACTCGGCAGGGCAGGAACCGGAGTCCGTGGTGCCTTCCCAGAGCTGCTCCCAGTGCAGGCACCCAGCACTGGGGTACAGGTGGTGCTGGGAGTCGTGCTGGGGGCTTAAAGCTCAATTTGAGCTACGCATTGCAACCCCTCTCTAAGGCTGTTTAACTACAATTTAATTTTTTCACATTATCAAATAATTTGTGGAGTGAAATACTCCCTCCCAGCTACCCAGGAGCAAGGTTTGTCTTCTCATAGGAATACATAATAAGAAGCCTTTCCGTCAATGCTGTTCCTACCAGCCTTCCTAGAAGGAAAACTGCTACAAATGAAAGTCAGATTTTAGAATAAAAGTGGAGAGGATTTATGTACTGGCTGGCAAAGGGTCCAGAGAATTACAGTGACCAGTTCTAGACCAGCTTTGCTAGTGAGGTTGTCAGTGACACTGAAACTGCTCTGGTGTGGAAAACATATCCTTGATACCCACTAGCTTTGCAGTTGGGTTGGAATGGAGTTGGAGATGGTGCTTAAGGCAAATGCAATTTGTAGGAGCTCTGGACATCTCTAGCAGCCAGGACTAATGATGGGCTGCTTTAGCTGTGCCTGGACCACAGCTCTATTGTTACTTCATAGTGTTGTGAGGCATCGTTACTCATAATTGTTCATAAATCTGGTGATTAAAAATGACAGTGCACATAAACTGCTTTTTAATGCTTTGTATTTATACCAAGCTATTTATTAATTATGTGACTTGCCAACATATTATTACTTCACCTTAATTAGTGCCTGGCAGTGTGTTAATCACTCCTCTGCCACTGCACCTCAGGGCTCTCTTTAATTGCCATTGGCTTTCTCCCATGTTTGCTGTTAGCATGTGCTTGGTGATCTCTGGCTTTGGGACCCTGGGGACAGGATGTTGTTGAGGAGGAGGTTGAAATGATTTGTTCTGTGGACAGTTTCAGCACAGGAGCAGTTGTGAAGGTCACCAGACAGGGTGAGATGCAGGGACAGGTCACATCCTCACCTGCAGCAGAAGTGCCTCGGCAGCACTGCCAGCACCAACCTACATCTGACTGAGCCAGGCACGGGAAAGCTCCGTATTCCGGAGATTCCCTCACTCCCCAAAGGAGTGATGGCCTGGGGCTGTGCAGCTGTGCCTGAAGGGTGACAGTTAACAACAGGATAATCAAAAGTGCCCTAATACTGTAAAGTACTTTCCTGGCTTGGGGAATACATTGCCGACTCTTCTTAACGTTAGGTGTGTTTTGGAGTTGGACACTGATGTCAGTAGAACGTGTCGTTTTAAAGTGAATCCAGTCTTTAGAGACAGTTGAAATCTTCAGCTACCATGAAATATGTTGTCACTTCAATTACAGTTGCAAGTACCTCTCTCTTATTTGTTTCCTGTAATACCAGACAGACTAGGTAAATATATATCTTTTTTAATGAAGCACAATATAGTTTTTAAATGGTTTATATCAAATTGTTTCCAGTTTCTTATAAACTCCTGATTTCTAAATATCTCATTATTTGTTCCATATGTTTCACTGAAGTCATTGTTACCAGTACAGCAGAAAATACATAAATATTCTAGTAATTTAACATAAGTTTGTGGTTTTTCTTAAGTTACTGTCAATCAAATATCATTAGTATAAACTGAAATCAAAGCAGAGCCAAAATCTGTAATTAAATCATGGAGGATGTACTGAGACAATGAGAAAATCAGGAGTGCTCTCACAGGCTGTTCCACACACAGCTCTCACTGGGTGTGTTGGGAGAGAGACCACAGAAGTCTGGAAGGAGGGAGTTTTTCACAACAGTCACTGTGCTTTTGTCAAACAGGTTTCCAAGTACAGTCGTGACAGTTGGTATTAATCCATTAATTGTGTTTGGTTTTCACTTAAGCTAAATATCCCATGCTATATGAGGGACTAAAACCAGCTCATTGCGGTGACATAATAGGAAAAGTGAAAAATGGTTGTGGAAGATGCTCCCAACCTGCTGTTTGAACCCGATGAGAACAAGGTAATGTTGTAAAAAGTCGCTGTTCAGTGAAAAAAAAGTCACAAAATGAAGTTGGCAAAAGGGTCAAGTTATGCTTCATGAAAAACTTCAGCATTTCCTGACCAAAAAGTGCCCTTATTGCCCAATGCAATATACAGCTTTTTTCTTGTTGTGTCCCCTCCCTCCTTTATCAGTAATGAAAGAAGGAAAGGGAGAAGGAGCAGATGATAAGAAGAAAAGAATGGAAGAGGAAAATGGGAAGGGAAAACAGCTCAGAATATCTAAAGGTTTGTAGAAATCCTTTTACAAACATTTAGAAAAATCTAAAAAGTATAAGCATTTTCAGATTTGGGAGCACGTAATTTTAAATCAGAGATGGAAAAGAAAAAGCACATTACTCCAGGCACTAAAAATGTCAGTTCTCACAATGAATGCAAGATATCACTGAGGAGAATTATCTATGTGACCAGTGTTCCTTTTTTACCCATTTTTCAAATGGGTAAAAAAAAAGCCAAAGCCATTTTTCCAGGCTTTGAAGATGTCTTGGTTAATAGTACATCACCTTGTGTGACATATTTTTCATCCATCTCTGTGTCAATACATCAGCTAACAAACCCAAGTGTACTTGTCAATCAGATCAGCAGTTCCAGCTGCCTTTAAACCTGCACATTTTCTCCTCACCAGGCTGTGCTGTTGCCCTTGTGCCCATCTTTGATTTTGGTCAGTGCAGAGGTGTTTTCAGACAGGCCATGTAAGTAGGGATTATCCTGATGGAGTAATTGCATTATTTTCAGTCTGTGGCTAGGAACCCATTCCCAGTTTTCTGTGATGACAACGTTCTCCATTCAACTCAGGTGAAAATCCTAGGCAAATTTAGTGTATTCCCATTATAGCTTTTATATTGCCAAGTTCATGAAACAGCCAATTTAATCACATCATGAACACTCATCTGTTACTCGGTTATTCTGTGTCAGGATTTTCTTCTTTTCAGAATTTTCTGCCTCTTCTGAATCTCCACTTTTCTTCACAAAGCCTTGCTCTGCAAACCTCCAGTCACCCTGTGGGCAGTCACTGAGGGCTGACAGCAAAGGACATTTCTGCTGCCAAGGTGGAAAGCCAGAGACAACAGTCGGCTTCAGCACCACGGGGTAAAGCACAGAGCTGAGAGGGAGATGGCTGTTCCCTAAGGACGAGCACAGAAATCAGAGCAGGGGCAAGACACGATGGATAACGCAGAGTTCCAGTGCCCAGAGGTGGAGGTGGGAGGTGCAGCCCTGTCAGTGATTCCACAAGGCCCTCTGGGAAGCCAAAGGGATGCTGAGGAGGAGGAGGAGGGGATGAAGCTGGACAGGCAAGGGCAAGCAGCATGTTAGGGCTGCTGCAGTGATGGCTCTTCCAGTGTTTCTGCTGCAAGCTCCATTTTTCAGGGGTTTATAACTTGCTCATAAAAATTTACTGCGAGCTATAATTTGGCACACAGGGTTCCAGGCTGAGAGCATACTGCTTTCCTTATTTAAACTGCATTTGGTTTATTGACAGGCCTGTTTTCAGATTGCAAAAGAGTGACGAGTGAAATAGAAATCTAATTGTTTCAGAAACTCTTTTTCCCCTTTTTTAGGACTCTCTAGCCCCCAAACAGCTTTAAACATCTACTGGTGCCTTTGAGTATTAAAAAGAATTAAAACTAGTTAAGAAATCCATGTTTAAATAGTGGCTACTGTGCATACTGAGGAATTATACCTACAGTGTATAGCATCTTTCAGTCTGAATAATCCCAAGGCAGCTTTCCAGCCTTCTAAAACACATCTGGAACAGAAATACAGGCAGGATAAAAGGAAGCAGTTAATAATGTAGACCTGTATAGCAGGGCTGATTGTGATTGGGGCCAGGCCGTTGTATTTGATGCATCTACTCTTGCAAAAGACACCAGAGATCCTGTGGATCAGGTTTTCAGGTACTGCCTTTCTCTTCTGGAGAACACAGGTCAGAATGAAAGTGATTTTGCAGTTGCAGCTTAAGCCATTGCTGTATCAAAGCTTCTGATTTAAAATCCCAGTCATGGATATACATTTTGTTCTGTTCAGCACTGGTGCTGCAGTGAGGAATTCAGGCCTTGCAGATCATGATTGTGGTGTTTGGGTGAACACTGGGAGACTAATTCTGATCGCTTCTCCAGCCCTTGCCAACATCCTGCCCTTCCCTGAGTATCTGAGGACAAGCTCTATCCCACGTTCCTGTGTGTGTGTAATTCTGCAGGTTGGAGTTACACCCACTGAGCTTTAGAATTCTGGTTTTATAGTGAAAGTACCACAAAAATACCTGTGTTTATTTTTGGCAAACCAGTTCACATTTTTTAACCAGCTTTACTTACTTCTGTTGAGTAAAAATATACTGAATATGTGTCCAGGTTTGCAGATGATCCTTGCTTATGTTTGAGAACTTGGCCCTGAGCAGGTTGATGTTTCACCTACAGAAGAAATGTTTGAACAAGCAAAAGTGGCTTGGGCTGGTTAATTTGATTTTCAGTATCTAAGCCAACGTGAAATGGTATCTTTCTGGACAAAATACACTTCTGAAGACATACTCAGAATGCTTCTGTAATATCTTGCATCCATACTGTGGTAATGTGAGAGGAGGGGAGATTGGCATTTTACGAATTCAGCTGGTGGGACCTTCTAGGTGTTTTTCTGGACCTGCTGAAAAGCTGGGTGATGTTCATCACTGTCCTAGTGGTGACTCGGGGTCAGGCTTGCTAGATAAATCCTATTCCAGACTTGAATTTTTGGTGTGGAAAGTCACAAAACTGTCAGATCTAAGACTTCCTCCTTGCACCCAGAAAAATGAATTTTGTAATCCAGAAGTTGCTTTTGCTGGGTGTTTGTAGCCTCATGAAGCATAAAGCTGTACTTATACCTCCCACCCTGACTGATCTCACCCTTTGAGATTTGTCTTGGCTAATTCAGGACTCCTGTTGCACTCTTGGGGATACAGCTTTGAATACTTTTTTAATAGAAAAGGTTTGACTACATAGGTACAAATCAAAAAGACCGAGCAGAGGAATTTTCAGCCTGTGTGTGGTCACAGTACTTGAGCAAATCAAGTGGACAAATTACTCTGCTGCCATATCTGTTTCTCTTGGCAGAACTCTGACAGTCTTCTGGCCTCCCCTGCAAGTGTCCTCCGCTGTCTGTGATCAGATTCTCTCTGCAGATTGTGTGTGCGTAGGGATTCGCCTCCTAATCTGCATGGCTGACTTTAGAGAGGCTCTTCTTGAAAGGCAATAAATTACAGATGGACTGGTCTCTGTGGATGCACTGGGGAATGATGTGCACATTTGCTGTTTGTTCCACTCAGGGATTGCTGCTGCAGAGAGGGTCCATGGACTGAGCTCCTGGCACTGAGGCACTGCAGAGAACGTGGAAGTTGGTACAGCTCAGCGCTGTGGGAGGTGAAATGAAAAAGCAGAACCGTTCTCACAGAGCGCCCCACGCTCTGCACCATTTCTGTGCCACCTCCCAGCTCCTCTGGTCTCTTTGGGAGGAGGGAGGGTCAGGCAGCACTGGAGAGGCAGAGGAAGGCAGAGAAGTGAGACAGAATGGGCATTGTGTGGCTGGCGCTCTCATTGCCCAGGGGTTGAGGGAGTGTAGAGTGAATGAGAGTGATGAGAAATTATTGTTTTAAAATCAAAGAAATCAAATGGCACAGAATTCTGCTTACAGAGTTGGGATTGCCCAGTGGCTAAACTTACACCTTTGAGATTTAAGACATGAGGAATTCTGGCGCCAATTATCCAGCCCTAGTCCACTCTTTTAAGATAAGAGAGGACAGGGAAGTGAATTTCCTTTACAGTCTTGATCTCTGTAGCCACAGGAGGATTTCACTGCAGATGTACATGTGAGTCTCAGCTGTTCAACCCCACCCTCCTTTATTTTATTAACAAATAGAATGAAACTGAAAACTTGCCAACACGAAGCTCAGTTAACCTGGAGCTACAGTTACCTAGTGGCAACTTGCTGTCCTCTTCTGGAATATCCAGGTCAGGTAAGCACAAGCGTCTGAAAACCGTGGGAAAAAGAGTTCACCTACGCTGGACTGAGAAAGTCCATGGCTCACACAGACCCCAGAACAGCCTCAGCTGTCCCGCAGGAGCTGGCAGGACACTGGGCATTGTCTGCCTGCCTTCCCTGTGCACAGCTGACAAGCTGAGAAGGTCCGTTCCACACTGAAGGGACGTGTTCAGTGTTACCTTTGCCAGCCCCTCCTCTTCTCCCCAGCCAGCGCAGCAGTGGGAAGCAGGCAGCAGCTGCGGCTGTGCCCGGGGCTTTGCCTTCCTTCAGGACTGAGCTGTGTGGGCAGGGCTCTTCCTACCTGGGAAGCCGAGCAGGTGGGCGGTGTGTTCTGTGGTCCTAGGGTTGGTTTTCACGGGCAAACCTCAGCCTTTTGTGTACCTGACAAGTGCAGGTGGCTTCAGGTCATTGTAGCTCAGCTCACTTGCATTTGCTCCTACAGAAAAGCACATTCTGCATCAAGAGTTCTGAGGGCCACTGCACAGAGAGGGCAGAGATAGGATGGCTTTGCTGAGCACTTTTTCCTGGTATGATTTTTTTTCTCTTGGCTTTGCTCTTTAGGTGATGCTGAGAAGAAGGCACCAAAAGAGTTTGTCAGCAAATGCTAGGGCCACACAGAATGCTTTTTATCTGCAAAGATTTATATCGGGAAAATGAGATGTTCTCTCTCCCTCTGTGTTACTGTATGGAATGATAAATATTATCAGGACTCTTTTTTGTTTAATTTAGCAAACGTTTCTCATCTGCACTTACTAGAGGATGAGAAGCCAAATGTCTGTGTACCTGTGAAAATGGAAGCTCTTGAAAATGGATGGAAATTGCAATAGTAACAATCACTTACATTTGTATTGAGCCTAATTTCTACCAGTCTGAGATTCACCAAGGAACAGGTCAGGAACAGTCTGTGGAACTCTGCAGGGCATGGAGACTTCTGGCGGTTTAGGGTAGGAAGAGAGAGATCATACAGAGCAAAGCAAGGATAAGAGCATTAAGCAGGCTGCAGTTTTACTGCATAATTGGTGTTTATTTAAGAGATTGGGAAGTGATTCCCTGTGCTTTCGATTAGCACCCTGCAACCTTGGCTGGACTAGGCCATTGCTACTCCAAACAGTTTCACAGCACGTGGGCTTTCAGCAGCAAACATGGTTTAAAAAGTTTTCCCTGGCTGTTTATTCATGCACCAGGGTTTGAATGTTGCTGTCCCTTCTTTCCATTATTTGTCTTATGGGATCCACAGTCTGAGTTGAACAGACGTGATTAAAATTGATGTTCTCTGGTTTTGACTCTGGGACAGTCACTGGTCTGGTTCACAGCATGACTGCAAACACTTGCCATGACTGAGCAGAAGGCATGCAAAACAATGGAGGAATGAGCAAAAAAGGGTGAAAACAAGAATTCCTGAAGCCAGCATTGGTACCAAAGTGCGTGCTTGTGACACTGGGCCCTGAGTTGAGGTGAGGTGACACTTGCTGCACACACCTGCAATGGATTTTGGTCATCCTTTGGATATGTGACCAATACAGTTGACTTTAGTTCAGTGCAGCTCATCCAAGCTGTATTTGCTCTGAGAGAAAATTCCACATTCAGCACCATTCAGTGCTGAGTGTGACTTCCAGCGTCGGGACAGGGCAGGGAGGGCAGTGATGGGATGGCTGTGCTGGGTGTTGAAGGTAGAACAGCACTATTTGAAAACATAAAATAGTGTGTACTTAGTGCTCTGAAGTTCCTCCCTCTAGAGGTGAAAAGGAAAGAGGCCTTTATTCAGTGCATTTTCTCTTCCCTCTAATTGTGGTGGTTAATGTAAATTACTGTATCACACTGACTGTAGCAGTCACCCAGTGGTATTGGCATGCAGCTACTATTTTGATGCTATCTCAAGAAAAACCAGTTCAATATTTAATTAAAAGCAGAAAACTTGATACAACTAAAAGACAGGAATCTGAATGGCATGGTGGCCAGCCTGATACTTCTAACATACTAATTGACAAATCTTGCTTTATGGCTGCATCTGGGACCAGTCTTTGTATGTCCTTTATCTCTTTAATTTCCTTTGCACGGAGCAAAACAAATTGGAAATGAAAAACACTGGGTTATTGTATTCATCTAAGGACATGCTAATTGACAATGATTGTTTCATACTGGGCTGGATTAAAAAATATGTACATCTCTTTTTCCCTCTTTTACACATAAATCCATTAATGTGTTGAAATAGGAGTTGCTAAGTCAGAGGGAAGTGAGATAAATAAACCAGAGACAGGCACTGAAGAGGTAGCCATACAACGAGGCAAATTCCTGTGCCAGCTCCCAGATCCTTTGGCACAGGTGTGGTAGCCAGAATCTACATTTTCATTAAAGCAAAACAAAACAATTTTTTTTGTTTGGAGCTTTTAGGTCCACAGAGATAATTTGGAAAACATGAACAAGAAATAATTTTTTTTTTTTCAAAAAAGAACACCTCTGATTTTCTTAAGCACACTTAAAGCTACTAAAAAAGAAGTGTGGTGTGGTTTTAGGTTAATCTGGAAGAGGATTTGCTGGACAAGTTGCTTGTACTCTGTTCAACCAGTTCAGTTTCTTTCTCAAATGAACTTGGAGATGTAAAGCAGTTAATGAGGAACCTTAATAAGGACTTGTTTTTTAAAAAGTGATTATTTGTAATCATTCTAAAATCATTGTCCAAATTTTGGTCTAAATTCTAAAGGGATTTTTTTTCAGATTCTACTACCTTAATAGAACGACTTTCAGATTACTTGGAGTTTAGGGTTTTTTGGGGGGGGAAGATTGATATCCAATGAAATGTGTATCATGTATGTTGCATGCTGGTAGTGTCAATTTGGCGGATTACAGTAAAATAAAAGAGCAGTTATTATTATAAACGAACCAGAGCACTGCGTCACAGAGCGTCTGGCCCTTGTGTCACAAGAGCACACGCTTTCCCAGTTAGGATTCCTGTGCACACAACCAGAGTATAACGTCCCATACACAAGAGCAGATCAAAGGATGGCAGTAACTGTGTGTTTCAGCTGAGAACTGTTCCTGACAGACCACAGATCCATGGCAATGGGCTCCTTCATGCCTCAATTGCCAGTTACTGAACAGTGGCCAACAGTAAAAAGTGAGTCATAATGACTTTTCCTTCCTCTGCAGGATTACATGTTTTTATCTTGTTTATCTTCACCATTATTATATTGCCATTTACATCTTAGATCACCTACCCAGCACTGAAAGGGCATGAAATTTGGACGGCATTGTGCTGTGCCTTGAGTTTAGAATTCACCAGTTTTTCACAACTTCTCAGCTGACATTAAAAGAAAAAAAAGTTTTTTTCATTTACTGTGGTCCCTGCCTCTAGATCTCTGATCCTCCCATCAGTGTTAGCATGTATTTGGATCTGGACTGTTGTGTTTGGCATTAAAACTTCTTGGAATTGTTTGTTTGTTGTCACTTTAAGATATCAGATGAAGTGCCAGTGGGTTTGTATCTTGGACAGCTGTGTCAACTTTTTACTAACAGTCCAACCCCACAGCTTAAGGGGAGAAAGGCTGAATATCCCAGGTGAGCTGGTGAGAGCCTGGATTTGTTGACATTGTGTGTGGACCAGTGGACTTTGCAATTTTTATGTGCTGGGCAGTTTGTCAGTGGGATTACAGACAGAGGAGACGAGACCAGTCCTGTGAGTTAGCACCCAATTCATCCTTGTCCGTGGGAGATGGCAGAGCTGAGTAACTTGACTGTTTGAACAAGAAAGGATTCACAAAACTTGTTTTGCTAAAAAACAAACCTGACTTTTCAGAACAACCTGCAAATGAACGCAGTAATGGCATGCTTTTGGTAAAAGCAAAATCATTTCTTCCTACACTTAGACTTGACAGCACACTCGCTCTGTCGGCTCCGCTGATGTGCAGGGAAGGCCAGCCTGGGGGAGAAGATGGTTCAACCCAATGCTTTTAGAGAGTCTCCTCCGTTGGCCAAAGCTTCCCTGTGCCCTGATGGAGGACCATTTACATTGTCACTGGCATTGTTTGCCAGAGGTTGCTGCGTGTGGCTTTTAATGGTGAGCGCGCAAATGTGTCTGTGGTAATCTGTTGGCGTAATCCTTTGTGGCTGAGTGTCCTTCACGTCGTTGTTGTGCCAGGGCATGCTTTAACTCAGAGCCTGCGGGCTGCACTCTTATGTTTAAGAGCTGTGATTTTGTCATGGTAAGTTCTGAGGGAAAATCATGTGTTAGTTATGGTGGAAAATATCAATGGAGAACCAAACAAAGTAACAACAAATTGGGGTGTGTTTTGTGCTGCCTGGCATGGGGTATTTAGGTGCATGAACTTGGTTGGTCTTAAGCAGAACTGGGTTTACACATCAAAATCATTGGCACATTACTCATTGTGCACAGGATTCAGAGACAGAAGGAGTATTCTGTACCCTTTTTGTAATTTTTTTTTTCGCCATCCTGGGTTCTGATTTTCAGATCTTTTCAGTGGGCACAAGCTGCCCCACGGGTTGCTCAGCCTTTGTTCTGCTTCCTTTGTCTTGCTTTTCTATGCCTGTCTGGTTTTCTTGGTGACCCCCCAAGATAGTGAGTGCAGTTGACTCTGTTGAGAAGTGAACTGCTCCATTTTCTCAGCTGAAACCTCCCCATGCCCTGCCTTTCCCAGCCCTCCAACTCAATCAGGCTTTGGTCTTGTCCTCCCACAGGGATGCCACCATTCTTCCCTTTGTCCTTTCAAACCTTATTTCATCCATGAAGTTGAGCTCTTTTGCTTTCCTGGCTTGGTGGGAAAATGTGAGGAGATTGATGAGGTGGATGATTTGGCTGTGCACAGGTACTGGCTCCTGGTGAGGGTTAGGAAAAGGCGTTCTAAGGGTGATGAGCCATTCTCAGTTTAAGAGGTGCCATCCCTCTGGCTGTGCTTTAGTGGCAGACAAGCCTGGATCACACAGCTGAAGCAGCGGTGTTGAACACTTGTAGCACCACGTCTCAGCAGGGGATAATGTTGGTGCTGGCTTGAACCCCAGCTCTCGGTGTTGCTGTAGCAGACTGCCAGCCTGGAGCTCAAGACTCAGCTTTTAGGGCAGATCTCTGCACATTTTCTACTGAAGGAGGCAAGTTCCAGAGAGCTGTTTAATGCTGCATCAGTAGTGGTGTGTGTGGTCACACATACAAGGGTTCTGTAACCGGCTACACTTCTCATCATATGACAGAAGCATGACTGTGCAGTCCCTGTTTCAGGAGATGCAAAAGGTTGATGTGAGTGGGTGGTTTCAGAGATAAATTTCTCTGGCAGGAATGTTTTGAAGACATTCAGTGCAGAGAGAATGGCCCTGTTGATGTCATATCATGTAATTGCTGAGATCATGTGTGTATAAAAGTCATGAGAACAGGAAAGGCTGGTAGATTTGTCACTCCTGCCCCTTTTATTTTCCTTGCATATGTTTCCCAACTGCAACTTGCCTGTCTGTTCTTCAGCTTCTCTGTAAGTAGGGACTAATTAAAAAAGCACCAGCCTCCAAGATGAAATTTAAAGAGTTTTTGCTTCATATGCTCATGTTTGGCAATGAGAAAAGAACACATAAAGCTCACAAAGAAAAAGGTGAGGGGTTTTTGTCCACACAAAATATTGATCCAGGATTGCTTGGACAGAAAGAAAGGCTGCATCTCCCTGTTCCTGGATTGCAGTCAGTGGGAGAGTAGTAGGAGTAGGAGGCATTTGAAAAACTCCTCCTTCATCCCAAGGGTAAAAAGTGAAAAATAAAGTGGAGCAATGCTAGGCAGAGGCTGTTTTACATGGCCTGCTCTGTCCGAAGCAAGGCATTCCCGAATATTCCACGCCAGAGCGTGGCTGCCAGCAGCCATTTCCCTGGGCCTGTGGTGTGCCTCTGCACGAGATGGTGCCCGTTTGGGAAGCTTGGCACTGCCTGCAGCACAGCTGGAAGCTCACTGGCCCAGCTGTGGTGTCCCAGTCAGGATTAATGGGCTGTTCTGAAAGGCAGAGTGGAGCTCGTGCCACTCTTTGCTCAGGCCAGGGTGGATATGCCCCAAAGGCCCCCGTGCCCATCAGACCTCTCTTTGTAGAGCAGTGTGGAAATCGGATGCATCTGTCTTTTCTCTGGCTGCAATTCCATGTGATCAGTCTGGAGAGAGTTTTACATGGAATCATAGAAGGGTTTGGGTTGGAAGGGATCTTAAAGATCATCTCCAAAGAAGAACTTTTATGCTGAGAACCTCTCTGTCCTTTTCAGCTGCATTAGCTGGTCTAATAAAAGGTACTGTTTCTCCCAGCAAACCTTTCCTCACTGTCATTAAAATATGTGTTTGTTTGCTGTGGAAAGTTGAGGTTGTTTTGGATATTCTTCTGGGGAAGGAGAAAAGGACACAGCTTTTTACAAAAAACGTTGGCAGCTTTTGGGAAAGGTCTAATCATTCATTAAATGCAAAAGTTCATTCTCCTTTTCAAAGGATGCATTGTGATCACAAAGATCACCGCGAAATCAAAGCAAGTTTGCTGCAGAACTCATCTCTCACACAGAAAATTACATGGTTTTAAAATTTTTTTCTCAATTGTGAGGTGACTGAAGAAAAAAGAGGAAAGGTAGGGTTTTAAAAAGATGTACTGTAGATTAATTCAGAATTCCAGCCTTTATTCACATAGTATATCATTTGAAAAAGTTGATCAGAATTGTCTATGAGTAAACGATGGGCCAAAACAGACCAAAATTTTGAAATAAGAAATAAGCTGTGTGGTTCTGATGTGAAGGTGCTGGCAGAATTGGAGTAAAAGAACAGAATCTTTTTAATGTTTCAAAAGAGAGTCATGGAAAGAAAGTGCCCTGCAGGAGAATCACAAAGCAGTGTGGCCAAAAACTGATGCAAAGGAGCCTTTCCTGGGCAGCTCTGTTTAGAGCAGGGCTGGGACTGTCCTTACCTGAGGAGTGCTCACCCAGGGCAGAGATCTCAAGGTGCTTTACAGAATTAAAGCTCAATGAATTAGAGCTCAGTACAAGCCAGAGAGACCCAAATGCATTTATTTCTGCATTTTGTAGATAATTAATGAGTCACAGAGAGAACTCATTTGAAAGTCTTGCTTTAAGTGTGGAAATACAGTATTGTACATAGTCAGACTGGAGACTGTACATTGCCTGTGCCCTTGAAATAACCTTATTCATCTGCACCTGGAAGTTGTTCTCCATCCACAAAACCCAGTGGGGCTGTTTAAAGCCAATTCACAGGTGTCTGAAATTTTACATATAGAGGTGTGAGACTATTTAAAACATATGTGCAGGTGTTTACATTGCAAAGTGCAGGAGCAAAGCTGTGCACATCCAATGTAGGTTTCACGTTGAAAGACAGGGCTACCTTAAAGGAAGTCCAGGAACAGGTGGCAAGGTTGGCATGTTCCCAACTGTATCAGAAAGGAGATAAGCCATCCTATAAAGAGCTCATTTTTATGCTACATTCAGTATATGCTCATAAGCTTGTTGCTTGATGTTACTTTCTTTTCAAGTATGTAGGAGAATATTAGAGAGCATAAAAGCACATTAAAAACTACCCCAAGATGGTCTTCTGCTGGAAGGCCTGATTCTCCAGAGCTCTGCTCCTGGCTCAGAGGCTTTACCCTGGTGACTGATAAGGTCAGTCACCTTACTGACCTTAAAATACTCAAAAATTACCTCACAAGTGGTGATGCAGTCCCTGCTGAGGAGGCATTTGAGTACAGTCAGCAAACACGAAGGACTACACTCTGCACAGGAGTTGAAGTGATTTGCTCAGGGTCACCCACTTTGACTTGGTGTGACACCAGTTGCAAGAACAGCTCCTGGACCAGCTGTTCAAAAGTGTCCCGGGGTGCTGATGGCTTCTGCTTTTCAGAAGTGTTGCTGCTAGTAGCTGTTTTGTCTGGCTGGAGATGGGCAGTTTTATAAGCCAGTAACTTCTGGAAGGCTCTGTGGAGCAGAGTGCTGAAATCAGACATCTTGAAAGATGTCCAGGAGAAAAGTTAGGTCTTCCCTACAGTTTGTGGTCTTGTCAAGTGCCAAGGAAGCAGAAATATTTCTTCTTGCTGTTTCAGAACCAAAGTGGACAGGCCAGGTATTGAGACAGAGCAAGTCTAAGGCTGCAGGCAGCTCAAGTGCCTTTCCCCTAACGTGACACAGAGCACCCAGCTGGGGAGGAGAGCGATTATAGGGAGTTACAGCCCTATACACCTCCTTTATCCCAGTAAATCTCTCCAGGAAGTGAGAGAAGGAGAAGTACCAATGCTCAGTTGTCTTAAACAGCTGGAGTTTGCACACAGAAGAGACAGGAGTTGGAACAGAAGCTTTCTTTGGGTGTGGAAGTAGGTTTAGGAATAGCTTCTGTCCCTGAAACCATGAGGGCAGGTCCCACCAGGAGCACAGGCTTCTCTCCCTCACCTCAGTAGGAGCTGGGAGATCTCCTGTGGGTTGGTTCTGCCAAACCTCCCATGAACTGAGCAGCACCAGCAGCCAGGAGGAGCTCGGCATAACTGGAGAGGGGCTGCACAAGGGCTCGAAGTCACCCAGCACCTTCAGCACACGGACCCTGGATGCTCTGCAGAGCCAGGAGGTTCAGACTCAGCATGCAAAGGTAAAAATGAACCATTCAGTTCCTGGGAGGTTTGGTTGGGGTGTGGTCCAAGTTCTGCCTGTAGTTTTGGGTCATTTCTTTGTGATTTACCCAAGCTGCTCTGGGCCCATGCTTGGCCTCGGACTCCTCATTCCGAACCCCTGGAACAGGACTCAGCAGCACGTTGTGAGACAGCTCTTGTGCCTGGTGCTTTGTGCAGGGCTGGTATCTGGGAGCACCAGGGCTCCAAGGACAGTGATACGAGGCACAAACAGCTTGAAAAACAAACTAAACTCTTGCTATCAGAGTCACAAGGCGAGCTGTCCAACACAACATTGGTCTCTGATTTTATATTTAATTTTAGAAGCTGAAACGAAATGTTTTAATTTTATATTATTCTCAACATAATGCTAATTTGCTCCAGATGTCCACTCTGAGCCGAACGCTGCCATTTTGCATAGAAAGCATGTGCGTCAGTGATTTATTCCAAATAGCTTCTATTTTACTGCATTTCATTTTATTCTGAATGAAGTACTTAACAACATGTTTCTCTTTAAGAATCTTACTTAATCATATGGATATAATTTCTTCAATTTACGTTTTCAGTTCTTTAGTGTGGTGGCCACAGGGTGTTTCTTAACCTAGGAAGATTAAATGCACATGTTGAAAGCTGCTTATATTTGATTTTGAGGCACTTTCATTTCAAAGTCCTTCACGTAAGGTACAGAAGTGATTGTGGTTTCCTGCTAGGTTCTGGGATAGAGGGATAACTCTCAGGAAAACCTTGCAGATACCTTCTCATAATCATCCATGACAATAACATAATTTCATTTCTTTCAAAACTGTGGTCTACCGAGAGTGTTTAAGACTTTTTTTATTGGGGTTCAGGAGAAAAAGAGATTTAATTTTCTTGTCATTTCTGGGCTACAGTTCAACATTTCAATTTAAAACCTATTTCCGTTGAGCTCCTTTCCCAGTTTTCCTTCAAAATATTATCTTAGAAAATGTCTTTTATTCAGTTATTTTTTTATTTATTTAGCAACATATTAAAAATTATGTGAGACAGCTCAATATGAGCCCTTTGTTATTTGAGCCTGGCTCACTCAGCCATTCCTGTACATGGGCTGCCATTGGTCAAGTATGTCAGGAATGTCCTTTGGCAGCGGCCTGGGAGCTACGTCATGTGTGTGGAGCAGCTCCTATGAACTGCTTGGTGTGGATGGGAGGCTGCTCTGAACCTTGGAACAGAGTCCAGGGAAGAATTTTATTCTTTCGTTTTAAAGCTGACCCAGGGTATGTAGTGTGTAGTAAGATGGGATGCTTCTGCAGTGGTCACACAAAATATAATACACCAGATTCCTCAGATATCAAAACCTACTCTTCTTCCCTTTTAAAAATCATTTCATTCATGTAATTCCTTTTCCTCTTAGGCTTTTAGACTGCAGCCTATGCCATGGGATATAAATTTCATGAGGTCGCATCATTTGTAAGGCAGGTTTTTCCCACCTGAAATAATGTTCATCTGTATTAATTAACATCTTCTTTTTGCATTTCTTTTTCAATCTTAGCTTTTAGTTTTCAGAACTAACCTTGCTGTTATTTTACAATTGTATTAGTTTATTACACTGAATTGTTGACACAGCTGGTAGGGAGTTAAGTGCTGTGGTTTCACACAATAAAATTTCAGACAATATGTGTAGCACTTCTTTTTCATATATATCATTTGAAAGCCATATGATTCACCAATATGTGTTATTGTTATCCACCCATGTGGGATACAATCTATTTTAAATTAGCGAACTGACTTGCTAAACTCCCTGTAAACAATAAGACTGTGGGAAAACATTAAGTGCTATTCAGAAGAGAACATTGCTATACAGCCTTTTATCCAGAGGATCCCACAGTGCTGTGGAGAATGGAGGGACCTGGCACTGCTCTTCAGCAGAGCTCAGCTTCACAACAGGCTTTGGGAGGCAACTCCAGCCCTTGAAACTGGAGCAGGGTTTGGTGGAGAGTGTAAATGCCCACACCAGTTCAGTGGGTGTGGTAAATCACTCTGAGTGGAGAGTAGCAATGGGGTGTTCATTAGCAAAATCTTGATTTAACATCTCCTTTGGCAGGAAAACTGACTTCCTTTAAAGCAGGTGAGGTCTTGAAGCCATTTTCCTAGGAATAAACCTCTCAGATTTTCCTTCAGGTAATGAACGTGGCCAAGCAAGACAAAATGCAAACACTGCCAGACTAAAATTAATGACTTAGGGTAAAGTGAGGATGAGTTCCTTATTTGTAGGGGAGAGAGAGCCTGTTCTCTCAGAAAGAGAAGCTTATCCTTCTCCATGTGTTACCCTCCAGCTCTGTGGGATTCTGCTGTGGTGTGATGAGCAGGTTCCCAGGTGAAGGAGAGAGCTTTGTCTCTTGGGGTTCTGCTCCCCAGCCAGGGCAGGAGGGGAAGCAGAGCAAGGTGACCAACCCTGCAGTGATAACCAGCTCCCACCACAGCACACAGCCCCCAGTGCTTCCCCAGCACCCCTGGCAGGGCTCTTGGGCAGAGCTCAGCTTTACACATGTGAGGAAGTGTCAGATTGAGCAGATCCCCTGCCTGCCTTGGATTACAGGTTGGACCTCAGTCTTCACTTATGGATAATCAGATTGGCCCAGCAAGGCACAGAAGGAGCAGGAGCCTACCTGAGCACTGCAGGTCCCACTGGCTTTTCTACTCCACTGCCAAGAACAACCTCGTAGGAAATTGTACGTTCTCCTCATTGCTTTGTGCAGATTAATCCAGTGTTGGCAAGGCCATGCAGTTTGTCAGTTTGCAGGGAAACTTCACTCTTCTGAGCTGATCTTCAGAAATCACAACTTGAGATAAAAACTGCATTATGTGCTTGTGGAAATGAGCACAGGTAGAGTATGAGAAGGACAGTAGGTTTTAAGATAAAAAAAAATCCACCCTAAACTGGGAGAAAACCGCAGCAATAAAACTATAGACTTTGTGAAACAGATTTAGTGAGGAAAATGAATGAGCTGTGTTGAACCATGTACAAAAAATTTTATTTGCAACAAAAAACCCACATAGATGGGCAAAGAGTTACCTTGCTGCTATTTTGCATCCTTCCTGAGAGAATTTGGTTGTGCTGGACTAGTTTCGTCAGCTGTAGCCAGCAAATTCCAACCGTAGATCAGATTTCATCCACAGGATCCTCCTCTGTTTGATCTGTCAAGGACAGGAGCCACTTTGTAAGCTGTGATGACATGTGACAAGCTATATCTGTAAAACATATTTATTTATTGGTCTTGACAAAGGTAGGAGCTGATTTTTCCAGGATTGTAACAAAACAGGAGTTTGGGGGGGGATGAGTGGGAAGTTAGGATGGACACTCACTGTTGCCAGATGACTCCGTGTTTGTGACACACAGGTTTGTCACTCCTGGTCTCAGATCTTCCTGTGACTGGAGACAGACAGAGCACACACCTGACCTGGGATGCTCTGTCTGTGGAGCACTGGAAACCCGTCCTGTTCCTAGACACACTCTTGGCATGTTACGGAGGCAGACTGGACTATGTGAGGATCTTTTTGCTCCTTTACTGGTTCATTAAAAATAAAGGAAAATATAAAATAAAGAGGGAAGTTTTTCATTTTGGTTTTTTTCCATGTGTTTGTTAGTGAATGCATTCAGAGTATTTCAATAGTGTCTGATGCCAGTGTAACAGCTTAAGATTGTTTGCTTAATTCCTGAATGTGTGCATTGTTGTTAGCAAACATTTTAAATTTATGTTTGTCCTGCCTCTCTTCCAATCTCCCATTGGATTCAGAATGTAAACCAGGACAGGCAGCTTCTCTGCCATCCCCTTTGCAGATGCCTGTCCCAGACCCAGGAGCTGAAGTGCCCTGTGCTGGGCACAGAAGGGTTGCTGAGTTCCCCAGCGTGCATGAGTGTCCTACGCTGAGAGAGAGCGCTCAGCACATTGCAGGCACAGCTTACAGAAGCAGGGTGTGTAATTTTTAATAACTGGGATAAAAACCCTCAGTGACATCTTTAAAATATAAATGCCTTTTCTTGTTTCTTTTATTTCTTTGCCCCCCCCCCCTTATTTTGCCTTTTCATCTCTTCTCCTTTCAATTCCATTAAGCTTCATTGTACAATAATGTATCACAGTGGACTTTTTTCAATTAAGTTTTTGATTTTTTCCCCCTTGTTACTATAAAACTCCAGATGTTTTGAGACTTCATGGTTCTCTGGATTATTTTTTCCTTTATTTTAATCTTCTTTTGTAACATGCCACACATGTGGTATTTTGGCCTTTTAAGATGCTACGCTATGCTAATCAGCCATAAGTTTTTGGGTAGGATTTTTTTTTCTTTTGATAATTACTTTTTTCCCCTTCTTGCTGCTGTCTCTTTAATTATTTTCTGTTTTCTGTTTGTTTTATTTTTTGTTACCCTGACTGGTTAGTCCACATCAATCAATGGATTCTCCCTTTGCTCTGAGCCTGCATTCTCTCTGTTAAGCAAATTAATTCTTCACTCCAAACTTTCAGGCTCTCATACCTGTAATTTATGTAGCATACTTGTAGATTATGAACATCTTTTTCACCTTTCTTGTCAGTACAGAACTGTTTTGTGCCTCAGCTGGCCCCCCAGACCAAGAGCACAGACTATTCTTTAAAGTTTGAGATGGGTGCAAATAGTTTAGATGCAAACTGGAGTGGAAATGTGTCCTTGGAAAATAAGACAATGAATTACTGATCCAGAGAAGCAAGTTTTTGAAGTAGATGTAGGAAATTATACTTTTTATTTAAAAAATCTCAAAGTACTGGAGGGAAGCATTTTAATTTTTTTGTGGTTCTTTGCTGGAATGGATGGAGAGGGTTTTTAATTGGTTTTGTTCAATCTTAATTTTGTCCCCAAAACAAGCAGATCTGGCTTCAGATATTAGAACAGCAAATCTTGTGGATTGTGTGTTGTCCTTTAATTTCAAATAGCTTGTAAGCTATTCAAAAAATCCCAAATAAAGAATGGTTTCCCAATTACATCTGAGGAAATAAAGGGGCTGACATGGGCTGTCTTCTTTGCTTATTACATGACCCTATGAATTTTGCATTTTGTTCTTTAAAATGTTGCCTCATGTAATGTTGTTTTTGCCTGCAAGCCATAATACTGCATTCAGTCCAACTGTAATGAGGTTTCAGAAAACTGTTTGCTTTCCAAATGACATATTTAGCAAAACCTTATGGCAAAATCTGTGGCTGTCAAGCTGCTGATAGCAAGATATTCCCAGCTTTCCTGGTTCATTCTCATATGTTGTAGCAAACAAATGCAACTACCCCTGTTTTGACAAATGTTTATACTTCTGCTTGATTAAAGGATGATTACTAAAAAGAGTTTTAATACTAGAAATCAGGTCTTGTGAAAAGCATAGGATGCTCTGATTGTTTCCCAGATATTTTGGGTTTGCTGGAAAACGCATGGAAAGCTCTGTTTGCTCGCTGAAGTGCGTGAGCTGCTGGCACCAGAAGAAATAAATGTTTGAATATTCCAGTGCTTGAAGCGAGGTTTGCCCCGTGCAGGGGGTGTGGGCAGGCAGGTGCTGGCTCTGCAGCCAGAGGGGTCTGTTTGTGGGTGGGAATCACCTCGTGGGCACGGTCAGGCCTGGTCACTCTGGAAACCTCCTGACTTCAATGAGTCGTGCGTGCGTGGGCCAGCTCTGCCTTCCTCCTGCATCCCTCACTCGGGTACTGCCCGAGGGGGTTCAGGACTGCAGGCTTAGGTGCTTATAAAATTCATAAAATTGAAATAAAAGAGACAGACCAAAGTCTTGTTTAATTCAGCGGTGATCAAACACCTCCTCCAGGATTTTCAGTGTATTTGTATTTCCCACTTTCTTGGTAATTAGGAAATACACAACCTGTCCAACAGCATAAAGAAAAATTAACTACTGGTGGACAGTGTGTTGATGTCAAATGGTTGGCCACAACTACCCTTTTCCCTCTTCCACGTGAAGGATGTATTGCATTTATAGTGTGGCTTACTTTTCTAAGTTTTTCTTCTTCCTGTTCGGAACCTTTTAAGCTTTTCTTCTCTCACACACCAGCAGCTGTACAACGCTGTGGCTAAAGCCCTAAATGCTTTTTTAAAAGACAAATAATAAAAAGTACAAGCGTTTTTGCCCAGGACTCAGATGAAATCGCATGTAGTGCCACTTTGTAAACATGAATTGTTCAGGCTTCAGAAATAAAAGCAAACCCAGAAATTGGCAGGTCCTTTTATGTTACAGGTCTTCCACTTTATTGTTATCACAAAGGGAAAAAAACCAGCTTCTAACAATTTAAATCTGTAAGTTTGAATCTGGGATAAATTGGAATTCTTTAGGGTGTTAAAATCTCATTCCTATGGGTGGCTTTTTATGTACTCAAATAGTTCTGTTGAGTTTAATAAAACTCCTTGCATGAGCCATGTTGCTCATGCACAGCCATTTGCAGGAAGATCCGGGCTTTACATTGTAGCTACAACAGCGAATTAAACATTAATCTAATCAGGAGTTAGCTGGGGAAAACAAAGCAGCAGAACAGATACTCTGACTGTCCTGTGGGGTGGAACAGCTCATGTGTTTAAGTTCCTGAGGTTCCTAACATTTGGGAGCCCCGTGTGCTTCCAGCCACGGCCCCTGCATCGGCCTCAGCCAATGTAAAACTCTGTGCTGTAAAACTGTGATGCTATTTAAAGAGTGGGGTGGCTGCTTCCTCCCCTCCAGAAGGGATACGCAGCCTCACAGGATCCTTTCTCTCATAACGTGTTTTTCAGTAAAATTTTCCCAATTTTGTAATCAGTTGGGAAGAAAGAACATTTCACAATGTTCGTAAGGCTTGTGGATGTTTTGACCAGACATCAGATTTCCTATTGATAGCATTAAATGCTTTGGAATGAAATGTTTTGGGTTTTCCATCTGTAGGCTGTCTGAGATGTCAGCAGCCAATGTGACCTGCTCTTTCCCTTTTAGGTCTATAAATAAAAGGCAGCTTGTTTAACTGATCTTGCAGCGGAGAGCAGAGGTGTGTATTAATGAGCTTGCTCTAATGGCACACTGGACCTATTTAGCCCTACGACTGTGAGGGCTTCTCTTTTTCAGTCATAACTCATTTCCTAAGAAAATGTCAGTTATTGCTTCACCCTATGGTCTGAGCTGGTTAGTTTATAGTTTATTTCTTCTGATCTGTACCACTGACAGATATTCTAGACACGACTATGATTAAATACGCTTATGAAAATGGTAAACATTTGATAATATAAACCCTCTTGGGAACATGCTGTTATTTCTGCGTGGCAGCATTCTCAGGTGCATTCAAAGTATAATCTGGAAGCAAAGAAAAAACATTTTAAGCAATTACAGTTATTAGATTAAATTGTTTTGTTGGGAAAATTGTGATGTGTTTAGATCACTGTGAGATAATTCAGTGTTTTTATAAATACAGCTTTTGAATGCATGACATTGCAACAGCGACACTGCAGTGAGATTTTAGTGTGAAATAAAGATAACATATGTATTTCCATATGGTAATGAACTAGTTTAGTCCCATGGATTTCTACAAGGTATTTTTTCCTGGTAGAAGCCCTGTTCTAAAAGCAGCAGTAGTTATAAAACCCAACGACTGCATTGTGTTCTTCCTGTAATCATGTGGCATTGTTTTGTGTCTGTGCTTGGGTGTGTGCAGCATTAACGATCTCACAGCAAAGACAAAAGTAGTAATTGCAATATAATTATTATTTCTATTGATGAAACTTGTTTAAGAGCTCTGTTGACATTTACAGACTTTGAGGATCATGCAGCATTTGTTACAGTTATCCCAGGCATCAAACGTCCACAGAATGTTTAGGATTGTAGGATTAAGCAGTGACAGATTGGGACCAGATGTCTGGGAGATCCCGTAAGTGGCCTTCTCAGTTGATAGAATAGCTCTTACCATCCTGCAGCCCTTTTGAAACTGAACATTTGTTCTTTGTAGTTGAAGCTGAGATACTTGTGGGATGGCTGGATCTTCCTAAAGGTTATTTAAAAAGGAGAATGAGCACCCTGTTTACCCAAGAGTAGCTTTATTTAGTATATATATAAATGTAAATACACTCCAAGTAGCAAGAGTAGGTGGAAGAGATAAAGAGTTGGTGAGTAGCAATGAAACCCAAGAATTACCTCACAAAGTTGTCTTAACAACAGCAGCTGAGTTGTTGTATCCTCCACTTCAGGGAAGCTGTTTCCATATGTGGACTTGCATAGGGACAAACTGTGAGGGACACAGCAGTTCCAGCAAGAAATATGAGTTGAAATAGGTGTCCTTCAAAATGCAACTCTTTCTGCAGCTCCAAGTGGATTCTCAGCCCCACCCGGCTCAGCTCTTTGCATCAACTCCTTTCCTCCCTCCCTTTCAGACCTTTCATCTTCACCTTCCTCTCTTCTCATCACTTGCTGGCAAGGTTCTTGTCCCTGCTCCTGTCCCATTGATTTCCTTCCTGGTTTACCAACCCAACCTTTGCCAACTTGAAAATCTGAGTACTGCACTCACATCATTCTCTGTGCTGGTGTATTTTTCCACCTGACATGTTTAGCCTGAGTTTATCACTGCATTGGGACCATCCCACAGTCTGTTACCCAGTTTAACAGAACTGGGTAATACAAATAATGTGAATTAGGAAATAATAACATAAATAAGAAAACTCTGAATGTCCAAGCATATGTGGTGATGGAGGAGTCTTGGTGCTGAAGGCATTGGACATATTTAGCAAGAAAAGGCAGCTGATCACAGTAGAAGGGTCTGTAAATCAGCCCATATTTGTTTGAGTGTTGCTGCTTACACTGTAGCTCTGAGCAGTTCTGCTCCTTCTCTTCCTGAAGTGTCGATCCAGCAAAGTCTTAAACATATGTGCTTTCATGTGTTTTAAATTAAGCTTGTGTTTAGATGTTTTAGGACATTTGCTGTTGGAATTTTTGCTACTGACATCAATGAGAGTGGAGCTGGACCTTTAATGAGTTTGGATTATTCTGCATACCTTTGTACTTTGCATTAGGCTCTAGGTATGGAACTGAACACCGATAATCCATTAGAAAAACATTCTGGGTCAAGATCCTTCTCTCTAAATTGGAGAGAGATGGATTTGATGGCTGGAGTGTTCAGGGAATGAGGACGGATGGTCACATCCAGAGGGTGGTGGTCAATGACTCTGTGTTCAGACTGGGCATTGGTGACAGGTGGTGTCCCTTGGGGGGCCATGCTGGGACCAAGGGCAGTCTCAGCAAAGCTGCAGGTGACACTCCTGAAGGACAGGATGCCATCCAGAGGGACCTGGACGAGCTCCAGAAGTGGCCCATGGGGTTTCAACAAGGCCAAGTCCATGGTCCTGCAGCTGGTTCAGGGCAACCCCAAGTTACCAACACAGGATGGGGGATGAAGGAGCACAAAAATGGTCCAAGGGATGGAACACCTCTTCTGGGAAGAAAGGCTGAGAGAGTTGGGCTTGTTGAGCCTGGAGAAGGCCCCGGGGAGACTTAGAGCAGCCTCTCAGTGCCTGAAGGGGGTCTGCAGGAGAGGTGAAAGGGATAATGGTTCAAAGGGAACCCACACTGTGGACAGACTAATCAAAGGAGGCTGGAAAGGAGGAAGAGTGGGAACAAAAAGGAAAAAAATGATCTTTAGGACGTCAGAGCACTCACTCAGCTTTATGGAACGTCCTATGAGAACTATGAATATGCCGAACTCTGCTCTATTTTTCATAGACTTCAGCCTTTTTGCACATTTTAAATTGCTCCATTCTGAATCTTTGTCAGATTTTTAGTGATGATCGTGAAGAAAGTTTGTTTCTTTTGAAGCCTTGTTGACTTTGGTCACTTCCAAAACCCCCCCACCTCCTTGCACCAGCTCAAGTGTTCAAAGGTGGGTTGTGGCCAAAGCTTCTGAACTCATAAACTGCATGTCTCCGGGTGATTTCGTGGATCTGTCATGATAGCTGTGATGGGAAAAGATGGAAATATATACCCATGAGATAGTTGTCTGTACAGATAGACCCAGTATGCCATTCAGATGGGTTAATATCTGCCCAGGGCAGATATACTGCTGTGGCAGTAAAGGCCACATTGATCCTTTGATGTGTGGGTGGCTGGGACAGGCAGAGCAGTGCCAGGAACCCTCTGTCTGCAGAGTGCAGGGCTGATCTGCATCCAGTGCCAGGATACAGCCTGCAACACGAACTGCTGGCTCAAGAATCACTTCAGGCAGTGTGTTGAGGTATTTACAAAACAGACTGGGCTCAGCAGAATGTGGTGGGCCTTTCTCCATCAGTGATTTAATTGGCCTTTGGCAGGCCCTGGGAGATCAGGTGCCTCCAGGTTCCAGCACTGTCAGTGCTCCTCCATCTGCAGCTGCTCTCCCTTCCCATCCCTCCCCCTGCACTGCTGGGTGCAGCAGCCGAGTCTGCAGTTTGTGTGCACTGATGTGAGCAAGAAGTGTGTGTGACAAACAGGATTGGCAAGGTGGTGACCTCTGTGATGCCATCTGAGGAACCACAGTTTCCTGGAAAGCTGCTGAACAAAATCTTGACTTGGCAAAAGGAAGTGACAAAGCATTTGCTGATTTTGTGAGAGTCAGGATTTCACTGTTTGTGAGCAAGAATCATACAGAAAGCTAAGGCTTCCAGAAACAGTGGTTGGAACAGGTTGCTCAGAGAAGCTGTGGCTGCCCCATGCCTGGAATTGCTCAAGGCAAGGTTGGAGCAACCTGGGATAGTGGAAGGTGTCCCTGCCTGTGGCAGGGCTTGGAACTACGTGACCCTTAAGGTCCCTTCCAACCCAAACCATTGTACGAAGATACACCTGCTTCATTTCAGAATTGCTGTTAGTGTTGAGATGAAGGTGAATTGGGTTGTGTTTCTCAAATACATTCCTTGAGATCACAAATCACTGAGGAACCAGGTTTTTATCTGTAGAGGCATAAGAAGATCTGCAGTGCCATGGAACAGTAACACATGCAGAGTGGGCAGAGAACATGCATTCCATCACTTGAGTATTTGCATGCAAGTATTTGAACCTGTCAGTATCTGGGTGCATTTTATGGGTTTACAGGTGCATGAATGTGCACACACGGGTGTTTGTGCTCACCTGGGAGAGATCCCAAAGCACCTCCTGCAGACAGTGCCTCCACTGCCTGTTTGAAACACTGAAACCTAGCAGTGAGCAATGCCAAGCACCCTTCCCTTGGCCTAATAGCTGGAGATTTTACTTATTTATTCAGATTTAATTTGAAACAGTGACTTTTGTTTTGGAGGCTATGCAGTGTTTTATTGCTGAGCTCCCTAATGAAACGGGTGCTTAAGAAGTCAGAATTGCTCAGGTTACTGGTTGTATAAATGCTGAGAACAGCTCTGAATGATACAGCTAGTAAAGAAAAGGGTGCAGAATAACAGCAGAGTTCTTTGGATTGATCTTCAAATGGATCAGGTCTTCCTGTAATAGTCTGTGCCCATGTGCTGCACTGTCTAATATTTCAGACACCTGAAACCAGCTTCTAACCCGCCACAAATAGCTTCTCTTGCTCTCTGTCTGTAGCAGCTAATTGTTATTGCCCACAGTGGCTCCTGTGCCAGTTAACATCTCGGAGGACTCCTCAGAACACTTGTTCTTTCTTTAAATTTTCTGTTCTGACACCGTGTCTTTAAGTGTTCAGTGCTTCAGACAGAACGTGTGAGGTATTTATAACCCTGGTATTATTACTGAGCTGCACACCGTGTCTTGGGTGACAGATTAAATGAACAGCACAATATGTTGTGTTTCATCCATAAATTTCAACAGCTGTTTGAATATTGGTTGATTTATTGCATGTCCAACTCGGTTCTTACACTGTTCTCATTGTGGCTGCACATGGTTTATTTAATAGAACCTTACATCGATTTTTTTTATGACGTTTTTCAGTTTGAAGGGTGCAACAAGGCATTTTCTAGGCTTGAGAACCTCAAGATTCACCTCCGGAGTCACACTGGGGAGAAGCCATACCTGTGTCAGCATCCTGGCTGCCAGAAAGCTTTCAGCAACTCCAGCGACCGGGCAAAACATCAGCGGACACACCTGGACACCGTAAGCGTGGTTTCATCCTGGGAGCTGCTCCGAGCTCTCCAGGGGTCCTGGCACACAATCCGTTCTGCAACTGCAGGGGGACTTGGCCTTTTCATCAGGAGAGTCTTAGAAAAGTCAGCCATGAGCAAGTGTATTTGGGTTTGAACTGTGTGTGCTTTGAGAAGTGGAGAAGCCTTGATCACAGAGAGGCAGTGACGGTGTTACTCATGCTGAGGATGAGTTACTCAGCAAACCCTCCCATTGTTCCTGTTCCAGTAAGAGCAGGCAGCAGCACAATAAGGTGTAGCTGAGTGAAAGCTGAGTCACTGCTGCTGCACCAAATGTGTGTCACTGTCTCACTTCCTGTCCCCTCCAGTGAGTGTTCTCAGTGACTGCAAAAGCTGTGCAGACCCCTCAGTGGAAGGGAAACGCACTTCAGTTTTGGACAGTAATTTTGTAAAAGTGAAAACACATCTGTCTCATAACTCTGTGAAATTGGTTAAGTACCCTCCATCAAAATGAACTGTGAGAAACACATTCTTTTATTCTCTACAGTTGGTAGATTTGGCTTGACTCTGCAGCTCTTCTCACGTGTCTCACAGAGAAGATGGGAGCATGTCAAGCATCTTGGGCTCTGCTGAGATGAAATCACCACGTCATGGGGAAAGAAAGCAAAGAGACAGCTTTGCAGACCAGTCCTGTCCTCAGCATAAAGCTTGTAAAGAATAACAGGCAGAGTTGTTCCTTTGTCTTTTTCAAAGACAGGAATATATGGTTTAGTTTGGCCAAGTGTTTATGGGGCAGAACTTTTGAGTTTAATTGATATTTACTTTTTAAGCAGTTACACATTTCAGACAGTGCAGCATTAAGGAATGTCTAATGTACATTATGCCTTGCAAAAACAAACAAGTAAGAGAAGCAAGTCAGTCACATTTTCCAAACCAAAGCACACTTACAATAACAATGTTTTATCTGAAAGTCAACCTGAGATATTTGAATTTGTAATTAGTTCTAAAATGCATCTCTTTTGAAAGTGGATATACTAAATTGCGTGCAGTTTTTAAATTTAATTGCATGAATCTAGTGGATGTATTTTTTATTAGCCAAACTCACAAATGGAATGCCATCTGTTAGTTTTAAGAGAGAACTTAAATGGTTACCAAAATGAGCACAAATTCTTTGTATGTGTTGTCTGTGCAATATTGAAAACAAATGTCTTAACTTTCTATTTTCTTCTCTTCTCCCTTTATCTCTGTCTTTATTATCTGAAATGCTCATAAATCAGGAAAAAGGTACAGTAATCATTTTCTACTAACTTTCTTAAATATCTAAAAACATCCTCTGTGCTATTCCATTGCAGGTTCTCTACAACTGTTTCTGTAGTGCTGCACACAGTAACTGAGTTCCACTTGCCTGGTTTCATTGAGGCCCTGTGGTTTAAGCTCAGTGAATTGTGTGCTTATGTGAATGTGAAAAACAGCAGAGCTACAGGATGGTGCTGCTGCACAAAACAACTGCCTGGAATGTCAGAGCAAATAGCCATGAACCTTTGCAAGGGGAGTCAGATTTTCATCTAGTTCCCCTATCACTGAGTTGAATGATTTTATCACTAATTTGAATGACATCAGTGATTTGAAAAATACTCTGCCAGTTTTTCTGCCAAGGGATTTGTTAAAGTTTTCCATGGCTTTTCCTCAGGTGTCAGTTCTCTGTGTTCCAGACACTCTCAATAAATCTCCTTTGCCCTGTAACTTTCTGGGTAGGTGCTGTGTTAGCCTGTAAGGTCATGAATTGGTGAATGATTCTATTATTCCTTCAGAAATTTCCTGCTGGCTGGACAGAGTAGCAATACTTATCCTCTGGAGGTACTTACAAAGAAAGGGGGTTTATATAGGCTGCTTGTTCCTTATTGAGTGCATTTGGAATTGGTTTTAAAGCTTCTCAATGTAGGTCACTCCATCATTTATCTTCTCCAAAAGGAGAATCTGTAAATCATTTCACTTGCTGGTGTACTCCAGTTTGATCGAATCCCTACTAAATCATCTGGAAGTAGATCCTTCTCCTAGGCAGGAGCAGAACAAAGGGAATGTGTCTGTCCTTGTGGTAAAAAGGGCATGTCAGCACTCCTCCAGGAGCAGAGCAACTGCTTTAGAGGACCTCACAGTCACTTCTCCCAAATCTGGTGGGATTTTTCCCCTTCTGTGCATCCTCCTTCTGAAACCAAGGGGATTAAAGAATGTGACACCGAGGTCATGGCAAACCAGTTTTCTGCCTTTGAGAAGACACCAAAAGGATTTGCTAGTCCTAGTGAGAAGGCTGAGGTCATGCTGATAGATGAGGCAAGAAAACAGAGGGCAGAAGAATGTTCCATTCAACTTTAAAGCTTTGTGAGCTGTGCCATGCAGCACTGTTTTGTTGGCACTTAAATCAGTGGTTACTTAATAAAAAGTGCCTTTGCTCATTTTGGCAATTGCACCTTCATTTGGAGTTTGTTCTGTAACCCGGAGATTGTGGTCCATTTGTTGGGAATAGGCATAGCCAAGAGAAGAATTCAGTGAGGATTTCAGTTGCTGGGAGTCCAGAAAAATTTAAATTGAAGCATCTCATTTATTTACCTGTGAGAAGAGAGCACTGGAACTGCCTGCCCAGACTCAGATGGTTTTCTCAGGAGGCAGTGCTGATACTGTGCCACATAAAAGTGGCAAGCACTGCCACATGCCAAAACCAGCTGGAAAGGTGTTCCCAACAAAATCAACAATAGCGAGGTTGTCTTTATTGATTTGCTCAGATGTTAGTGTTTGATGCAGGTTGTTTGGTTAGGGGTTACAAAGACATTGCTGTTACTCTGAAGGTATGAAGGAAACCAAATGTGTGCTGTGCCCCACGTTCCACTCTGCTGCGTATCACAGAGTCACAGAATTGTTAAGGTTGGAAAAGACCCTTAAGATCTTTGAGTCCAACCATTACCCCACCACTGATCCGTGTCCCCAGGTGCCACATCCTGTCAAACACTCCCAGGGATGGTGATGCCACCACCTCCCTGGGCAGCCTGTTCCAATGGCTGACCACCCTTTCTATGAAGAAATGGTTCTTAGAATCCAATCTAAACCTCCCCTGGTGCAACTTGAGACCATTTCCTCTTGACCTGACGCTTGTTTCTTGGGAGAAGAACCTGACCCACACCTGGCTGCAGCCTCCTCTCAGGGAGTTGTGGAGAGTGGGAAGGTCCCCCTTGAGCCTCCTTTTGTGCAGGCTGAGCCCCCCCACCAGATCCCTCAGCCCCTCCTTGTTCTCCAGACTCTTCCCTAACGCTGTTGCCCTTCTCTGGACGTGCTCCAGCCCTTCACTGTTTTTCTTGTCATGAGGGGCCCAAAACTGCACCCAGGATTCGAGGTGGAGCCTCACCAGTGCCCAGCAATCTTTGTAAAAACGATGTAAATCAGAACGCAAGACCAGAATGTCTGTAATTATACTGGGTGATCTCATGATCATTTTGTTTGCTGTAAAGGCTAGGGAAAAAAGAAACGCTCTCAAAACCCCTCCAGTTGCACCTCACTAGCATTTACCTCAGCCCAGTAATCCATATCCAGTGTGCCAGTGCAGAATCACTTCTGTTGGCATCGTGCCTGGTTTGTGAGCTTAGAGGAGTCCGAGCAAGCATGGACCCAGCACAGAGCGAACAGCTCGGGTCCTGCCCTGCATGTCAGGGTCCTGCACGCCCCCCGTGCTGCCTGTGGGCAGGCAGGGGGTGTGACCGTGTCCCTCTGCTCCCTTTGTTCCCAGAAGCCCTACGCCTGCCAGATCCCCGGCTGCTCCAAGCGCTACACCGACCCCAGCTCCCTGCGCAAGCACGTCAAGGCTCACTCGGCCAAAGAGCAGCAGGTGCGTAAGAAGGTAAGAGCAGGCAAAGGGTGGCACATCCCCAGGGCTCCTCAATACAGGCATTTTTAATTTACCTTTAATGAATGTGTTTTCAGATCAGAGTTCTTCTGCAATATCACAGAAGAAAACTTAAGTGGAGCTGATTTTCCTGTTGGTTTTAAATCACTGTTGTTAACCAGACCACCTTATATATTTATGCTTTCAGAGGCTGCCACCCTCTAATTTCAGTTTGCCCCACGCTTTCTGTCCAAGCATTTCTCTTCCCGTTCATCTTTCATACCCAATTCCAGACTGTGCTGTCATTCACATAAAATGCCCATGCATTGAGTCTCTGCAATCAGCACCAGCTGATGGTATTTACTGAAGTACATCTGGCAGATCATCTAAACACAAGTGAAACTAAGCCAGGATACAATGGAAATGTAGAAGAGCACTTGTAATAGATGTCCTCGTGTCAGCCATGCCCCCTTCCCTCCTGCTGTTCCTCTTGTACAGTTTTCACCAGTTTGAACCTGGAGTTCCCTTTCCCAGGACAGCTGTGTGTCCCCTCATTGTCCCTGTCACCCTTCCCTCTGTCAGGTGTGTGCAGTCTGAGCAGCACTTCCCAGCACAACAGTGACCAGAGCTGTGCACACTGGTTTATATTATCAGGCCTTGTGGTTTCCCTGCAGCTCTCAGCTTCAGAAGGTTCCACAGGATGTGCTGTGCATGTGTGTCCCACAGGTCACAAAATTCCCAACCGTTCCCTAGATTAACCTTTAGCTCGTAATGAGAGCAACAGTCAGAGTGCCATGGCAGTAATTGATTAATTCTACGTAATTAATTCTGTGTAATGAGAGTAAGAGTCAGAATGGCATAACAGTAATTGATTCATTCTATGTAATTAATTCTATGTAATGAGAGCAAGAGTCAGAAGGCCATAGCAGTAATTGGCCACAGAAAGAGGGCGACTGTGGCATCAGAGTCTTTGGCAATTGCAAGATCTTTGCAACAGGAAGGTTTTGTTACGTGAAGTTCACAGCAGGTTGTGGAAGGCAATTGTGCTCCCTATTCCAAAGAAGAGAACTTCCCCATTTTTCCTTCCTGTGGTTGCTGGCGTACTTCCAGGGAAGCGAGGAGGGAATTATTTCCTAATACCAAACCTGGGTGTCATTTGTCCAGCTCTGTGTACTGAGCTGAACGTGTTAAAGTGTCACCATCCTTTACACCTGGGGACAGTCCCCACTGCTACACCCTGTCACCTGCTGAGGCCTCGTTCCAGTTCTGCAGAACAAGGTGGGGAAAAAAACCCAAATCCAAACTTTGGTTAAAGGGCACAAAGTACTTCCTGCATCAGCAGCAGGAGGCCTGAAGCACAGAATCAATCCAGGACAAATTTGGTAAAACCAGCTGCAGACTCAGGCTGCTTGGATGTACCAAGGCATCAACATCCAGGGTTTCATACCACTTAATCTCCTGGCTTGAGGAGTTTTCCTGTGTGCATGTACATACCCTCCTACAGACTTATCAAATCTATCTTAAAATAAGGTTAGTAATGTGCCTCCCACACCTTATTTGGTAGACCAGTCTAAATCTGCACTTCTCCAGTGGTTTGAAATCATCTTCAGATTTCCTGTCTCATTTAGCCATGATAACTTTATGAATACTTGATCCTGTGACTTTTTTTTCCTCAAACTTAAAAGGCACCTGAAAAAGCAGCAGATTTAAAGTGTGTTTTGGTCAGGCTCTCTTAAAAAGGATCAAAGCAAACCTGGCTGATAAAGAAACAAGAACCCCTCGAAAATACTTCACCTGAATGTATTTAAAAACCCCAACACCTTTCACAACTAAGTAGATCTCGGTGTTACTGAACAGCCTACTTTGGATTTCATATTTAGGGAAAAAAGGGAAAAGACTGTTTATACTCACTTGCTCGTTTTTGGTTATAACTCAGCAAAGGCAGTTGTCCATTGGCATCAGCTTCCCAAGAGTTCTGAGTGGAAATGACTTAGCCAAGCAAGAAGAATTAACAAGCTGTTCTGCCAACATGTCTTGGTTGAGATACGCTACCAAAACGTGCCATCTCTGATATAAAACAAAATGCCTGAGCTTAGACTTGTATCACAGGAATCCTGAGCACTTAGTTCATAGCTTAGAGGATTAGTGCAGCGGTGATATTTGGTTGTTCCGAAAGGCTTTACAGGAACAAAACAGGAGAAAGTTAGCTGTTAATTTAGTAGTAGTTTAATTGGCTGCAGATGCACTGTGTGATCCAAATGTCAGATGTTTATCTCGAACCCACAAATGGCTGTAGAGCAGAATTCTAAGAAGGTTTGCCTGGGCCCTTTATTTAGAATACCCAAGCCCAGGGGAGATGGGTATGTGAGGCTGTACCCATAAGGACAATAACTATTTATTAATGGCTGTAGAATATGATGGCTGTTTGTGTAATGCGAGCACTCTGTTATGACAAAAGCTTGGCAGCGTCAGCGTGTTTGAAAGAGAATTAGAAATGCTTTTCTTTCTTAATTCTCCTCTCCTGCTGTTTTTAATATGATCGACATTGTGGTTTTCAAGAGTTTGCTTCAGCCCCTTTTGCCAGAGCTTTAATTTCCGTGGAGCACAGCTGACACGTGGGTGATACCTCTCACACATCACCGACAGCGCCTTGCTCTGCCAGTTCTAATCTGAGAAGCACAAACGCTTTTCTTTCCCTATCAAATGTCTTTCCAAGTGTCACAGTTACAGGGTGATGCAAACCTTTTGCCACAGAATCAAAAAAACTGCAGAAAGCCTGAAAATGTGCAGTTCAATTACTCAGGAAGGTTTGAAGGAACACAGGGTACATTATTTTCTGAAGCAAACTGGTTGTTGATGTAAGATTAACACACTTAACTTGTGCACTTCAGAAAACCAAAGTTATCTCTAATTACAAGTACCGAGTACTCTGCCTTCTGTATATAATCTTTAAGGAGGTATATGAAGTTAAGTATAAATAATTTGATTTTACAAATGATGTAACACAATGTTTCTTTTATCCTCCTCTTGTAGCTAAAGTCCTGTACTGATATTGAACAAGATGTGCTAAGTGAATGCTTAGCTATACAACAGCTCCACACATCTTCACAGCACATCCTGGATGGGAAGTGTGGCAGATCTGTAGGTCCTCATGATTTAATTACAGGTAAGAATACTTCTGCTAAGTGTGGTGCTAAATATGTCATATAACAGAGGATTTAAACCAGAAGAGATTTCTCACTGTGGAAGGTGAAAAACCCTCCAAACCAACAAATAAGATGAAATAATTCTGTTGAGTTTTTTGCTAAGGCCTGGCTTTTTTTTTTTTTTTTTCCAGACTTAGTCAGAAAAATAGCTGCTGTTAATTTCATATGAAGGAGGCAGCAGCCATGCTGAAAGTCTGTCTCCATCCATTTGTTCTCCTTTCAAAGTGTGCCTTGGCCTGGGCAGAGTGCAGGTGCACTTTCTTTCTTGAGGTTTGAACAAGAGCTGGCCCTTTTCAGGGACCTTAGACTCTTCTGTCCCTCTTACAGGAAGAGAAGAAGATGGTTTCATTCCCTTCTGTGGGAAATAAGATCTAGATTCACAGTTTTAGAACTCCAGCAGAGGATCCTGAATCAGGGATGTGCAATTTGAGGTTCTGTGTTCAGGCAGCAGAGAGAGGCACTCCCAAAGGCCAGCAGTGTAATTGTAATCTGCCTTCTGCAAGAATCTCCTGCTTTTTACTGATTACTCCAAATCTTCAAAACAAAAAATGCATTCTGCTTGACATCTCCTATCCTCTTTTCTAGTTCACGCTGCATTAAAATGTTGGAATGTAACTGGTGAACAGAATGGAGTAGAAAGGGAAACACCCCATCATTCTGGTGTGGTTCCCCTGGCAGTCTGCACCCAGGGTTTACATGTGGCTCCTTGGAAAGTGGGAGAAAGCTGGAGGGGTTTGGGGGTTTATTCCATTCTCTGCCTGTGTCACCTGCACTGGGTAAGGTCTGTGAGGGCAGCACGTGGCCTGTGCTGTCCCCTGGAGCCCCGTGTAGCTGCAGCATGGCTTGGCCTCCCCCTTGCAGGCAGGGCAGGAAAGAGCAGTGACATTTTCCTGAGAACAGGCTGCACTTCAGAACCTCAGCAACAGCCTCAGATTTCAAGTGACAACAATAAAACAGGAAAAGAGCTATTAGCTCACAGATAAACAGACCATCCCTAACCCCTGAGTGTCATTTCAGAGAACCTCTTGTGAAATGAAGGATTTTATCTGTCTGTAACTGTGGCTTCGTCTGATATGATTTCTGTGCTGATTATATCAATCCATCACCAGGATGTTGTAAAAAAACCTGTAAATCTTCCCTGATGCTTCCATGAGGTCGCTCCATATGAGACCCCATCAATGCACAGTATGAACAAGTGCCAGGGAAAAATAAATCAAGATTTGAAAGACTGTTTTACAGTGAAACAGAAGTTGCCTCATACTATGTCTTGTACAATTCTACAGGCAAAACTGCTCCTCTGTCATTATTTAGGGCACATGAGCCAATGTGCTGCTCCTTACAGAGTTAAAGCATAAGGACATTCCTGCTGCCACCTATAGTCTGCAGTGATTGCACATTTGCTCTTTCAAATAAGCTGAGGTAATATTTTTTGAGAAATTAGCTACAATACCATATATAGGGTATACATGGATAAATACAGTGTATGATATCCTCATATTCCACTTGAAATATGAAAACATTCATGGTTTGGGCTTTTGAGTTTGGTTTTTGTGTTGTTTTTTTTCCCAAAGAAACCACATTATTAATGTGCAGAGCTCTGGGCTTTAGGGATCACTTGGATTCCTGGAGAATTTCAGTTTTGTCTTTCTCCAAGTTTAAGCACATTTTAAATATGTCAGGGATGAAAGCCCATCACAGAAAAAATGAAATATTAAAAAAGGCCCAGTCCCTTGTGTCTGACTTCAAAGCAGGTAAGACAGTGAGCAGAGGAATGTTTCTGCAGTCAGAGGAATCCATTGTTTGCTGAGATCTTCCTTGTTTTTCCCTCCTCATAACTAAGATGCTTCATGGCTGCACACATTTAGCTCTGCCTGTGGACAAGAGCTTGGATCACTCTGGTGCCACTCAGGCATTTTCTCTGGGGTTTATTATTGTTTGCCTGGTCTCAGCATAAAGCTGAGGGGCAAAAAGGCTGCTAGTCACAGATGCTCAGAGCACTGTTTTGGCCACAGATGTTAAGGTTAAAGGCCAAGCCATTCAAAATACTGATTGATGACTTCTATTTACAAGCTGAGATGGTCAATGTGCAAAGAGGCCCAAGGTGCACAGGCCTGGTGTGGGCTGCACTTGCAGGAGTCATTCACAGCAGCTGCAAAGGCCTCTGTGTGACTTCAGGTACACAGAATATTAGTGGTCAGTGCTGGGAAAAAAGGAAGAGAAACTGTAAAAGGAAAGAGATTTTGGAAGTATTGAAAATGATACTGAAACTGGATTAGCAACTGCTCTTCCCCCCTTGACTTGTTCCCCTGTGGGGAGGGAGCTGGGTGGGACAGCACAGGGCGTGGTGTGGGTGGTGTGGGGGGATGTGGGGACAAGGGACACCACTGTCAGACTGGGCAGGGTGGTGCTGTGTAAAGATGTAGGGAGAGGAGAACTCTGATGAACAAACCCTGCGAGCCTCAGTGCACACACGGTCCAAGCAGGGGCCTTTCCCCAGAGAAAGTGTGATCAGGAAGTCAAAAGATGGATCTGGGAGATGTCCCCAGCTAGAAACTCTTCGAGCCCAGCAGTGGGCACTGGGTGTCCACCCCAGCAGCTCCACAGATGGATAAACTCCTCTGCAGGGTGTTTGGGGGTGGCAGGAACTGGAGGTGACAGGGATTCTGGTTTCATTTGGTTTTCTGGTGGGGTGGGTTTAAGTGCATGGGATTGGCTGCTGCACATACAGAGCTGTGGGGTGTTTTTTTTTAAACATTTTCTTGCTCCTCTAGAGGGTTATGCTGATTGTAGGTGCTCAGCTATTGTGTCTTATCACCTCAAGGAACAGGCCTGGGGAGGGACATCCTAAACATTCATGAACTGTTCAGGAGTGGGATTGAAAGATGAAACATTGAATGTGTTTTCCGGCTACCACACTGCTAAGATGACTTTTTTTTTTTTAATTATTATTATTATTTTTATTTTGAGGGCTTTTGAGCTTTTTGCACAAGTCATTGCTGGGCCATCAGTGTGGAAGCCTTAGAACATGAACAGCTTGGTTTAGGTTCTGCAGTTTCCTCCAGGCTGTGCTGGCAATATACCTGAACTGGTGGTGTGGGAAACAAAGCTGAAGTGCAAAATGGCACTGAACAGTCAAGGTCAAATTTGGCTCATCTTTCAAGCCTGATAATGAATGTATGAACAATGAGGATCTGAGGGAAGTGGAAACTGTTGTATTATGGAATGGATTGAAGCCACCAGTGGAAAAACAGCATTTTCACAATGTGGCATCCTTGCTACTGACTTACTGCTACCAGAAGAGGCTTTGACAAATAAATCCTCGCATCACCTGGGAACATCTGACTTCTTAAAGCCCCTTCTGTCTGGTGTGCAGTGCAGAAAGCAAGTTGGCTTCACAGGCTGGTTGACAAATGTTCTGTCTAGCAGGAGACAGAGATGATGTGGTTCAGTTTTGTTGCTTTAGATCTGTCAGCAGCTGAGGACTCATTGTTCATGAGGGGTTTTGACTCATCTGAAGCCCCTGACAAAGGTGGCTGGAATCTTGCCTCAGTGGTTCTGCTCCTCAGTCACACACAGAAACAGATGCTGACATTCAGATGTTGCTTCTCCACCCCGAGGGTGTCACACATTCCCCACAGCTCTGGATTTTCGTGTTGCCTTCTGCTTGTTCCATGTCACTGGGAGGGTTTGGGAGGGGAGCAGTTCAGAGCCGTGCCGGTGACGCGGGACAGGGCCGAGCACGGCTGGCACATGGCTCTGTCCTGGATGTGCAGCTCTGCACATGCTGAGTGGGAAAGGACAGAAGAATGGTACAGGAGGGGAAACGGCAAGGAAAGGCCCAGAGGGAGTGTGGGGTCTCTGTGCTCTAGAGCTGGACACTGTGGGAGCTGGCAAAACTCACTTGCTGCTCACAGCCCTCGGGTCACAGTATGAGTGGCCGGTCTGGTCCTTGTCCGTGTGCACATTCCCTGGGAGGGTGGAACACAACTGTGGCACATGTTGTAGGCAAAACTTGAAGAGGAGAAAGGCAGAAAGACTGGGAAAAGAAGGATTAGACTTCTCCCAGAACGCCATGACAAGGAGCCAGCCCTTTTCGCCTGCCATAGGTGGCATTTGCACACTCCATGCTTGCACTCCTGTCATGTCTGCCACCACAGAGACCTGCCCTCAGTGCAGCCTTCGTGCCAGAAGTCAGTGAGGGCCCTGAGCCCAGGCAGTGCCGGTCTTGGTGCATGGTCACTCTTCAGAAGAGAGAAAAAAACTTACTTCCAACATCTTCCTCCAAGAGTCCTGAACAAAGCTTCCTCAACAAGAGGTGTGCTTGAGGGCATGGTAAGCACTTGGCTGTTGGTGCCTTACTGCCATGGTAGAGGAGAGTCCCCAGAAATGGCACATCCACACTCCTTCAGTAGTTCTGTACTAGTGAGCCTGTTTTCATGATCTCATAAAAAAATTCTACTTGCTCCTCTTTGCATTTAATTTATTGGGGTTGCATTAGTATCAATATGTGATATTTCTAAATGGTCTGGGATGTCCAGCAGCTTAGTAATGGAAAGTCAAGTTACAGAGTTTGAAATGAACACAAAACCCAGGGTACCATGGTCTGTTCTGCTGTGTGAGCTCCATGCCCTGAGCGCTGCGGGTTCTCTCTCACAGGGATGGGAAAGGCAGGGTGGGAGTCCTGCCAAGCCCTCCTGGCTGTCAGGAGGGTTCTACAGCTCTGTAGAATCCAGGAACGCCTGGATCACCTGGGAAGGTGAGACAGGAGACACCCACATGTCCGAGTACCGCGGCACAGCTCTGAGTGCTGCTCGGGCACAGGGGTGTGCCCTGACACAGGGGCTCTGCTGTGGGGTTGTGTCTCGGGGTCGGCTGAGGGACTGGGAGGGAGTTGGACGCTGCAGGACTGATTGATGCTTCCTTGCTTATTTTGTTTTGCCGAATGCTGTGTGTTCCCAGGCATGTACAGTGGATCCAGCAGCAACCACAACGGCCCCTCCCCAGCTGTGCTGCCGCCTCCTCATGACATCCCTTCAAGGCACCTTCCCCTGGACTCCGCCCTGCCCAGCCCACATCACCACCAGTCGCCGCTGGAGAGTGCCAGGGAAGGGTACGTGTGTGATGTGAAACACGCTGGGCTGTGTCTGCCATGACAATCAATGATGAATTGTTTATTTTACTTTGCATGGATGCTGTTCAAAAGAAAGCACTGGCCCAAAGGGAGCAATGTTGTTTGTTTTAGAATCACGGAATAATTTTGTTTTCAAGGGGCCTCAGAAGGTCATGTCACCCACACCCTGTGCAAAGCAGGGCAGACTTGGACATCATTATCAGCTTGTTCAGGGCCTTGTCCTTGTCTTTGACAATGGGATTTTTTTCTTCAGAGCATGCAGTTACAGTTACACTTAGATTTAGATTTTAATTTTGTTTTTTAATTCTTGCTGGATGACTTCTCATAGGTTTGGATAAGCACAGAGAACTTTTCTCAGCTAACATGAGAAACCTCTCAAAGGGTAAAACCCGAACTATGACTCACTCAGGAACCAGGCAGTGTTTGCCATAGTAAGACTCACTCAGTGTCAGAGCCACGGGCTTTCCCACTTCCTTGCTCTCTGATAAGGTTTTCTGCACTGCACCTCTCAGCAGCAGGCTTTAACCAGCCAGATCCTAATCAGGGAAGAGTGTTTAATCCCACTGATTGTACGGATTGCACTGCTACAGCAGGGATACAATTGCATGGCTACAGGGTGTGATATTTCTAAAGCACCATTTGCTCAAGGCTCTCATAACATCTTCTCAACAGTAAAGAATCTCTGCAAGCCACAAAACTCTGCTCCAACCTTTTTACTCAGATTTTTTTGGTGCCTGGCCTCATGCAAATTCAACTTCATACTATAGTTTTACTTCCCAGCACTTTGGATGGGGAAAGAGCTCTGTTTTGGCTTTACTGATGGGAATTTAAGATACAGAGAGATTAAGGGATTTTCTTTCCCTAGGAACACGTTGGTGTTCTTTAGCAAATACAGCAACTGGATGTAGAGTTGTCCCGTCCTAGTCCAGTGACTGACCTTTCCCTTCTTTTATATGGGGCAAGGAAAGCCCAGAAGGATTTTAAGCAAAGGGCAGAAGGCAGAGTGCATCTGGCATGGAAGGGACATGGTAAGGAAAATTACATTTGGGGTGGTTGGAGAACAATCTGATTGAGGAAATTTAATTAGGAGCAAAGTACTCCTTTTTATTTTCCTAATTGGGGAATGAATTCTGCCTCAAGCTGAGCTTCTGCACCCTCTGCTCCTTCAGCCTTCTTTTCTGACCTTGGCCAGTGGCAGGTACCAGTGTCCTCTCCCAGTGTGTGATGCATCTGCCCATCACAGAAACAGACTTATCCTGTCCTTGTCCCATTAAATACCTGTGCCTAACCCTTCTCCCTCCCTGCCCTGCCACATTCCTGACCTTCTATTTCCTGTTGGCAGATTCATTCCCATGGCAGAGTTGTGGTCAACAGGAGGCATTGGAAATTACTCCAGATAAACAGGAAGTTTTCTGTAGCAGAGAAGGCAGTGAGAGCAAATAGGAGGAATGGAGACAGACATTCCAAAGTGAAGGTCATCCATGAGTTGTTCTTTTCCTGCAGAAAGGGACTGCCTGAGCCTGTTGGAGTGGGATTCCTCCCTCTGCTCCCAGTATGCTGCTCAGCTGTTTCCTCTTGGAGTTGGTTCCTAGGGGAGTTAAGGCGAAAAATCCCAACCAAGAATGAAATAAAGTAAGGATGTACCATGGGAAGGAGTTAGCAGGCTGTCAGGAAGGTGGATTTGTTTCTAATGCACTTTGTGTTCTGGTACTGCTAATAAGAAATGAAAGCAAAGGCCTGACCAGGGTAAGGGCAACAGACAAGTTTCCAGTTTGAGGAGTTGGAAGCGCCCAGATGAATTCTCATTCCTGCCCCTCGTGTCTCCATTCCAGAGCACAGCACTTCCAGCAGGAACACCACGCTGAGTGAGCTGAGCCCCTCACTGAGCTCCTGCTGCAGACACACCAGAGTTTCCATCAGAATTGTCTCTGCTGATTCCAGCTTCAGTGCAGTGCAGATTCTTTCTCAGAGGAGACAACGGTGCTGATTTCTTATCCTAGTGCTCATGTACCTCAGTAAAGTCTTTGCCCAAACATCCTATGACAAAATGTGGGAATGAGATAACAGATTCCTAACTGTGAGCCAAACACCAGGGAATGGAGAGTGGAATGTATTTCTGAATAGTTATTTTAAAACAGGGCATCTAGTTTCATGACATAGTTACTCGGAATTTTTCAGCATCTCAAATACCGCTTTCTAAACTCAAAATAACCTTCACTTAGCGTCGTCATTCCCCGTCCAAGACCCTTCTGCTGTATTTAGTGCTTCATTCCCCGTCCAAGACCCTTCTGCTGTATTTAGTGCTTTATACTTACATTATTCATGACTGCTGACATGCAGCCTGTACATGACATCTTAATTGTGAGTGCAGAAACTTTGGGTGAAGTAAGAGTCCTTGAGTTTCATTTAGCACAGTTTTGTTTAAAGCATCCATTCATTAACTGGGCAAAATCTCTCTGGAGTCCCTGGATTACAGGGCTGTTCCCCCTTTGCCAGCTCGAGGCAGTGCCCTCACTCCTGGAACCCACAGTGGTTTACAGCAAAGGGAACCCTTCCCACTGCCCCCTTCACGGGCACTGCTGCAGCTCTGGCACACTCGGAGCGTTTGGCCTCATTTGTCAGCTGTCTCAGCACTCGGGATTGAGCAAACGCAGAGAATTCCTGCTCTGAGGATCGGGACCGTGACAGGGCTGGATCACATCGTGGAGTCTGTGGCATGAACCAAGTGATTACTATCAAGAAATCTAATTACTGAGTCATCAAATGCACAAGATGCCAAAAACTACATGAGGCAGAGTACAAATAGTCTACTCAAGTTTGACATGAGATTCAGAATTTGATTTAAAGGCTTTTTCTTTTTTTTTTAACAAAAAAAGCCCTATGTTACACCGTCCTTTGCCAAAGTCAATACCAAGTGCAGCAGTCAATTTTCCCAAATGGTTTGCTGAGACATTTAAATAGTTTGACAAAATTATCTAATTCACTTGAAAATGTTCTAACAAAATCTGACTTCATTACCAAATGTATTTATACTGGCTTTACTCAATATGGAGCACATTTTCTCAAATTCTGGAATGAAGTATATGGTACACCAAAATAATCTACTTATATTGATATTAATTTAGCTAAAAGTGGTTGACTGAGAAATATTTCGGCATGCAGAAAATGGGCTTGGCATGATCCAGGTTAAAATGTATATTTATTTTTTATTTCAGGTAGCAAGGGTTTATTTTAGCATTTCTTGTAGCATTTGCCATGTATAATGTCAAACTGGGCTTCATTTTGCCCATTGCAAAAACACTCTATTTTGATTTGTAGCAGAGTGAGGACAGAAAAACAGCTTTTAGTATTAAATCTTGGGCGAATGTTGCACTTGGCTTGCTTTCTACTATTTTTTTAGCTGTTACTATCCAAGTCATCTAAAAATGTACTTCGTTTCATTTGTAGACTATCTCTGTAAATTCCAGTTTAGAATATTCAGTGTGATAAATTATCAACTTATATGAAACGGATCTGACTGAAGTTAAGTGAGTTTGAGTGGTGGCACCAAGTTTGGGATTTGCACCAATTTAGTGGAATGGCCCAACAAGGTCACTTTGTAGGCCCCGAACACGATCCCTGTGTGTGTGACTGAGGCTCTCTGTCACTTGTGCTGCTGTGACAAACAGCACTTCTGTTCCCAACAGGAGCTGGGGCACTGACAAATAATGACTTGATTGGGAGGGTGATGTGTCTCCAAGGGAAAGGAAAGTGAAACGATTTTTTTTATATTCTTCTGGTAATTTAGGTCATTTCTGCTCTGTAAACACAACAGTAAATGAAGAAGTAGTGGGATTAAGACATCTGTGATGTGCAGAGGTGGTGATTAATGAGGACTCTGAGCCCAGGCTGGTGAGCCTTTAATATAAAGGATTAGGTCGAAGCAATGGTAGAGGGAAGGGCTCACACGACTCCCTTGGCCTGGGCTTCTCCCCAGCCAACTGCAGCCAGCTCAGACCAGGGGCCAGACCCCCCTGAAGTGACACTGACCCACACAGAAAATCACAAGAAACGGGATTTAAAAACTATCAAGTGAAAAGAGACATTTTAATCAGGGCGCTTAAACATCAGAGTTTTTGTTTGCTTGCTTCTTAGCACCTGTTATTTCAAATACCACAGGAATACTCCAGTGTAAAGGGTTCTCTGTTAAAAACTTAGTCCTTCACTTCTTTTTACGTAAAGTAACACGAGGTACACAGAGCCTCCCTTCTGCTGAACCAGGGAACGCCAGATTTGAAATACCTGATATTTTTAAGCTTGAAACTAAACATGCAGGATAAAACCTTGTGAGTTACGTGGGGGAGATGCTTTTCTGTGCTATCTCCTTGAGCTGCTAGGATCCAGGCCAGGTAGGAAAACACATTTGTGCTCCTAATTCTCATTACTTTAAGAGACAATTAAGTGTCTTAGCTACTTACGTCTAATTTTTATTAATCTTTTAAATTTGTGAGCTCATATAAATTAGTGGACTAGGAACTGGCACGTTGTTAGAATCTTTGTAGGAAAAAACCTTTTACTCTCTAGAAGTACTTTGGAGAACTAAATACCTGCACAGATTTTCTAACAGACCAAGGAGATACATCCCTCATTCTCTGTGGATTTCACTGGAGGGTACTCTTCATTTATAACAGAATACACAAGTCAGTGGTTTAGTCTTCCCTTCAAAAGCACTAAAACCAGTAACAAGAAACAGATATCTCTGACAGCTGAAAACATTTTCAATGGAGGAGGCCAAGAACCCATCATAATTCATCTCAGTGTTAGGGATCTGAGCACGCAAAAGGGGCATCAGTACATGTGTCCAAAAAGAACAATGTACAGGTGCGGTGCTGAGCCCCACCAAACAAAGAAAACCAGTAATTAAAAGCATCTGGTTTCAAATCCCAGGTCATTTATCTCATTGTAGAAAATGTGATCAGAATTCATTTATAATCATGTCCAGATAGGCTTATACAGGTCCCCCCTCCCCTTAAAGCAATTAGCATTGGCATAGGCTTGCTTCAACAACTGCATGGTAAGGATAACCTGGTGTTGCATCCTGATGTAAATACTGTTTGTCCATCAGCAGTAATAGGTGGGCAAGTGTTTCATTTGTGTTTTTGAGAGGGCTGGACTGACACTCAGGAGAGAGCCTTCACCAGTGCCTCTCAAAGTAAGGGCTGTGGTGCCTGCCCAGAGGAAAACAGCCTCAGAATGAGGAATCAGTCACAGGAGAAGGTGGGAGGTTAAAGGAGATGGTCAGAGTAACTCAGAAAGCAGTTAAGATGGATTCAGCCAGAATCTGCATTACATTAATGATTTTAGCCATTACTGGGTTTATCTGTAGTTAAATTTACACTTAACATCTGTAAAGCCGTTTTTTCTTTCTTTTTTCCAAATTCTGTTTTGTTTTTTAAGCGAAACTCCTGCGGTCCGATACAAACCATGCACACCAAGCACAGCAGTTTGTCATGGTGTAACAAATACTGAAGCCATTTTAACATCTCCCACTCGTGGGCAGTGTGTTCTGCATGGCAGACCTGACAAGAGCAGACATCAGTACCTGTGCAGAACCCACCTGCAGCTGGCAGCATCTTGCTGCCTGATTGCCAGAGAATAATGACCTCAAATGACTGAAATAAGATGGATCAGTCGAGCCTGCAGCACACGCCAGATAATCTGGAGTAGACAGTCTCTGTGTTTGATTACATGTCTTTGTAATTGACTTCTTGGCAATCACTTGAACCTAAGGCACTGCTCTGTTTTTAAATATGTTTTGATGTTTCTTTGACCATATTTATAAGGATTTTCTGTCACTCCAAAACATCTTTTCCTGCTAGATTGTAAGCAAGAATAATTTTTCAAATCTCCCTCATGTGTAGTGCCTTCCACTGTAGCGATTCATCAGCTTCATTTCAGAGGTTATTGAGCAAACCCTTATAAATACAAACATCCTTTGGAGTGGCACAGTTCCCATTGTGATCCCTGTGGGGAACTGATCTGCAGAAATTGCACATCTCGGGTCACAACAATTGTAGAGATACTCACTTGACATAGAAAAAGCGTGTTTGTGTGCTTTGTGAGCTTGTGTAGATGATGAAATGCATGGCAGACACTGAGTTGTGTCCTGTGCCCCACTCAGACTTGCACAGGTGTTTGTTAGAGCAGACAGGGAATATTTCAGTATTTCAGGAAGCCCCTCTGTATCCAAGAGCAGGCCCACAAGGAGAACCTCTGAGTGTACCAGGAGAGGACTCCTAGGGCTTCTCTGTGATTCTGAACATGAAGTTGGGTTTGTACCACTGTTATTGGCATCACTAAAAATATTCTAAGGCAATTAAATGACCCGAGACTCTTCAGTCACATGAAAGTTCCCACAGACAGTGTTCTCTATAATGTTTGTGAAGCCCCTCTTACTCCTTAGAGCTGAGAAGCTCCTGCACTTGTGGACTCAGCTCAGAGTGTGAGCAAGTGAAGGTGCAGAACTGGATCCAGGTAATCCAAGCCAGCATTCTGAGTGAAAATTAATATTTTGTATTTGTCTAAAAGCCAGAAAAAGGCTGCCATTGCCTCGTCCCTACTCCAGAATGTCACACACAGGTGTGTCACAGGCTGCAGCAGCAGCAGAGCAGGGATAGGGGGAAGACCAGAACACAGTGCGGTACCTTGGAGCCACAGCCCCTGTCACAGCCCCTCGGGTGCTCACTGTTTATAGGAAAAGGTAAGAAATGCAGTGATGTCCAGCAAGGTGATCTGTGCTGAAGGATTTATTATATATCAGGGAGAGGGGGGGGGAGAGGAGAAAGGAGGAAAGAGGGAGAGAAGGAAAAGATTCCTTGCATTCCAGAAACGTAGCCAGAGGCACCTGGCAGTGATTAGTGCAAAGGTTCACCAAACTTCAGATAGAGTCTGTCTTACAAAAAAGTCCAAAAGAGTGAACGGTGTAACTGTTTCCTGAGCATGTGCTGACAGAAATTCCCGTAGGGCAAGACCCAGAACAGAAACACGTGGCCAGAGATTGGGCTCTATCCAGGGACCTGATTAGCAGAGCTTTACACATCATTTTTAATATTATGGGAAGAGATGAAAATCCGTGTTAACTTTTTTTTCCATTAAAAAAAAATAATCTCCTGGTCCTGGAACTGAATTGGACTTTCTCACAATATCAGTGACTATAATGCTTGGGGGAGAGATTTTATGAATGAACTGGTTGGTGTGCTGGGTTTTATGGGAGAACCTCATCTCATGGAAACTCTCAGTTCCTGTAAGTGGCTGCAGTGCTGCACTTCAGATAAAACGTGGAGCTGCTTTGGTTTGAGCTTCTTGCTCTGGTGCTTTATTACCTATTTTTTATTTTTCTTCATGTTAATCTGAGTTAAAACATAATTCTCAAAAGTCAAGATTGTTCAATCTGGCAATGCTGCTGTGCATGGAACTGTTACAGAATGGTCTTACAGCCCAAAATATACAAAAAGTGATTTGACACAAAGGACAGATGTTTTTCAGTCTGGGTTTGGTCCCATTTCCACTGAACTCAATGGGATATGGGTTGAGGTGCTTTGTCTAGCTGAGGAATCTGCCAATCAAGCCATCACACCATTAAAGAAAAAACAAACCCAGACAGTTTTCATATTGGAAACATCCCTGTCTTACATATTTCCATTTGCAGTTATACTTCATTCCTACTTATAATTCAAAAATCTTCGTTTGTATTTCTTTTCATTATTTTTCAATTTTCAGTTTCACTCAGTATTTACTAAGTATACTGTGTGTAGTGTTTGGCAGTCAAGGTCTAGTCAAGCTCTCTTATCTTGAAAGGAGCTTTATAATTTCTTATCCTGTTAATTTGTCCTGGAACTGGTACTGAACAAAGACTAAAGCAGAGGGCAAATCTATTTCTTCCTCAAGACTAATTAAGCATTGTGGGTGAATATAGAAAACACCCATCCAGACATTGTGATGGAAATCTCAGAAGAACCCATGGCCATCTGTATTTATTTTTTTAGTTCTTTATGTTGCAGTGATATTGGAAAAGGACATTTGGTGTGCATTATGAGAATACATAGATCCTTTCATACCCCTGCTTGGGGAGGCTGAGAGTGCAGACAGGATCAATAATTCTGAAGCACAGTCATGGTACTTGGAGAAAGTTTATATAAAGTTTTACTGGGATTTCTGTTTGAGATTCCTAAAGGCATGCACTTAAGAAGTGAGAGGAAGATCAATATTTTCTATGTTTTGGCTTTTTTCCCTTTCAAAAAGTCCTTCTTTTAGGACCAAGATTTCTGAGCATTCCCATTGATGTGAGTGACAAATGCTTTCCAGTAGAGCTGAGGAACTGGTTTGTTGTCCATGACTGACCCTTGGTTTAATGATTCTTTTGTGGGGAGAAGGGCTGTGGAGCTGGGTATTTCAGGCAGTATTGGTGCAGAAATGTGCCCAGTGCCACAGACGAGGTGGTTACTGAATTAGGCTCAGTAATTCCCCAAGTTTCCTTCTGGCTGTGTGTATGAATCACAAGGCTTTCCTGAGTAGTCCTTTTCCTTGTCTGCCTGCTGCTGCCTCCTCAGAGGAAGCATTGGCCCTGCAATCCCACCTGATTCCCTCAGACAGGCTCCATCTCCAGTGCCATCCTGCAGTGGTGCTTCAGGGGGAACTGGAAAAGGCCCCCAGTGCATGGTCAGTCACCCTGAGCTGAGTGGGGAGTGAAGAGAGCAGAATTCCTTCCACCTCCGTGGGCGATCACTTTACATCCTGAAGCACAAGATGTGATTACCCCTCGCCAAGCATGGAAATGTTGGTTTTGGCCATTAAATTATTCAGTCCCTTTGTAAAAAAATAAGTATTTTGTTTGAGTCGCTGTCTCCTGTGGCTGTGAATGGCACAGGCCAGGGCATGCTGTGTGAGCAAAATGTTCCTTTTGTTTCCAGCCAAGCTCCTTCTCTCTGTGGTGCGTGTTCTGTTGCTCTCATGTCTAGGGCAGGGTAGAGAGGAGGCTGAATCCACCATCACACCCTTGTATGGCCCTGAACAGAAATATTCCAGAGAGCCAGGAGCCCTCAAATGTAATGAATTAAGGAAGGATAAGGATTTTTTTTTCATGCCTGTGAGAGTATTTATATGTCTTTATATATAGCTATATATAGGCACAGATATATATTAAAAGGTCCCAAAGGACCTGCAAATTTACAGAATTATGCAAGTTACAATTAAGGTAAAATATATGGTATATATTTATTATTACTATCCAAACCAAAGCAAACTGTGGTTGTAGTACAGTATTAACAGGAAATGTGCAGGCTATTAGTTATTGAAACACACATGCCTGAGCTACTGCCTGGGAATTTTAGTGTATCCAGCTGAGTTCCTGCTGTGAGTTGCTCTGTGTTTCATCCACACAGAAGGCATCACCTTTTATCTGTTTAGTTTGTATCAGGAATGATTCCTCCTCTCTTTTATCAACCTGAGTATCACAGCAACCTAATTAGTAGGCAGATACTCAGGAGAGAATTAAAAACATGGCACTGGGGATGGACAGTTTCGCTGATCAAAATCTCCCCTTGAGCGTGCCAGAGCATGTTCACACATGCACACAGACACACAGGGTAATATTTTAGGGACCAGCTTGAGCTGTAGGGATTGTGATAAATATTTTAAGGACACAAATCCCCATGATGGCCACTTGTGCTAACACAGCCAGATTTTTCTGCTGAGCAAAGTTCTTTCCTAGCTGAAAACTGTGTCTTAAGAGGAAACATGTTAAATTCCCTGTTTGGGGGAGACAGAGCAGAATGTAGCAGATTTTTATGGTGACCTGCTCAACTCTGTGAAACTGCTGATGCAGAGAAGGCAGCAATGGTCAAGCTGTCGGGGTTTCAGCTCAGGAGGGTTTCATGCTCCTAGGATACTGCTGCCCACAGCCAGCAATGTTTGCTGAGCTCCAGCAGCGGGGCAGCCGTGCCAGGCAGGAGCGGGGAGCTGGCAGCTCCACACACCACTCAGCATTCCCGGCTGGAGCAGGGCCTGCGCCCCTCTGGCCTTGCAGGGGACCTCACTGCCCTGAGCACTCATCTCAGAGGTTTCGAGGCACAGTCCCTGTCACAGCTGTTGAGCTCACACACAGGAAAAACAGGACTGCAAGGGTATGAGTGGGGACAAGCACTGCTTTAAAAATAACAATAAAAACTTAAATTCTTCTCCCATGGTTAAGATTTAAGTAGCCTCTGGGAGTAGTTAAACTGGGTAGGGAAGCTGGGATTTTTCAGCATTCCCACAGCTGGATACCTAAGTGTACCAGTTTTGTTTGACAAGCAACACGATTGCATAGAATTTAAAAACACGCTGGCCCATCCTAACAAAGCACTCGGAGCAGCCCGGCAGGTCTCTATGGGGTGCTGCGTTTCCCAGCAGTAGCCAGGACAAGACATTCCAAGAGCAGGCAGAGGAAACCCAACACAGGCAGTTGCAGAGGGCTCGCTCCCCAGAAGCATTTCCCTCCCCTATTCAGAGTGGTTTCTGGCTCATCCCGGCACTGCAGTTTTTAGTTCGTCTTTTGTTTCTCTTTTAAATGTGTGTGTGGTCATTACCCATATAAATGTCACTATCATGAGCTCTTTTAGCTATTATCTTTCCAACGAAAACAACTGCAATCTTTTTAATCTCCCTTCAGATAGAAGCGTTTCCAGGCTTCTCGGAGCGTTGCTGGCGCGTGGAGGGCGATGTCCGTGTCCCTGAGTGCCGGGGAGGGGCCGGGGCCGGGCTGCAGCCGCTGCAGTGGCCGGAGCTGCCGAGTGTCCCGCAGGTCCCCGCTCGGCGCTCGCGGGGAACGCGGCTCCCGGCAGCTCCCCACTGAGCCCTTTGAGGAAAAGCTGCGGCCCCATGGGAGCTGCTGCTGAGGGAATAAACTCGGTGTTTTCCCTGCATCCCTCAGCAGCGCGGGCTCCAGAGAGCGTTTGGTCCCTGACCTGAGCAGAGCGCAGGTGGCCCCAGCACTCCCCGGTCCTTTTTGGCACCTCTGCAGCCCCAGGCCTTTTCCAAACCAGAACAAATAAGATATTTTTCTCCTTACATGTTGGCTCGTGAATTTGACAGTAGTCCTCTTTATTTTACATATTGCTGATCAACATTTATCGGAGGGGGTATTTTTCTCACAAAAAAAATTGTTTTCTGGTTCTTGCATATTTTTCTCAAAAGTATCCTTGCCTTCACCCATCCAACAATACCAGTTTAATTCCTCAGTTTAGCTTGGGGATATTCAGTCTCTGTGGTTTGTATTATAGGTCTTGTTTCCTTCTTTTGAGAGATGGAATTACTTCAGTTTAGGATGGGCTTGGATTGGTTGATTTAAACCCCTTTTAATATTTAGAGCATCACTGTGACAGCTTTTGGCAGCGTTCCTCTGCCTCTCATGTTAAATTTGGTGAAGCTGTTGTCACCATTAATTCACAGCTCCCCTCTGTTTACCCCTTGCACGCTCCCATGTAGTGCTCAGCCCTCACTGGAGCACAGCCTCGCTCCCAAGGTCAATCCAACTGCTCCAAGAAGCAGTTGTGTGAAGTGATGGTTTATGGTGTTTGAACAGCTTGTGCAGGGGTAGAGGAAGACACCAGTGAGAGATTGAAGTTTTCATGTAGTTAATTCTTTGTCTGCCTCCAACGGTTTGTGCTCAGTATTTTTTTCCAGCTCGGTGACAATCTTATTACAACCTGCAGAGGTTGTTTTATTCCTCCACCTCGGGACCTGTAGCTGGGAAGTTTCTGCAGGGTGGCTCTCAGACAGTGAGGTGGATTTTGCAGCATCTGAAAGTTCTGGTGCTGCTCAAAGAGGTGCTTCTTACATTTAGCAAAAGCTCCAGAGGCAGCAGAGAGTGTACTGGGAGTTCCCTGTGCCCCCTGTGCTATTTGCCAGGGCACCACTGGGCTGTGGAGCACAGGGCCCCGTGGCACAGCTGTACAGGATCCACTCTGCTCACCTGCAGAGCTGGTGCAGTGCAGCTCCAGAAGAGGCTTGGGTGTGACTGGAATTCAGCCCCATCCTCGCCCCGTGCCGTCCTCCTGCTGTGAGTGGCTGAAGGACACCTCTGGCAAAGGGCCCGTACCTCCTGGGCCTCGCTGGGGCAGGGAGGAACCACGGACCCTTCTCTGCTCCACCAGCAGCCCAGGATGCCAGGGGACTTCATGGAAGTGGATTTAGTGAGGATCTTCCTCAGCTGCTCCACTTCTGTGCTGGCCTGAGTCCCACATGTCCAGGGGAATTTTCCATCTCTCAGGTACAAGCACTCCTCTCAGCCTATGCTGAGCAGTGCTGCCACAAGCAAGCACTTCCTAGGGCTCTTCTTTTGAAGGAACAGAACCATCTGTTGCAGCTGAAACTGAATTTCTATGTCTAAAAAGTCCTCCATGAGGAATAACTGAAACTAACACTTTTCCCTGTCTTTGCAGCTTGACCCTGTTACAGCTTCACCCCGTTACAGCTACGAAGGCACTTAAACAATTTACTTGCATTTACTCATTCTAGCTACATTTTCCACTTCTGTTCCTGGATGTGTATTCAGCTCACAAAATTCTAAATTACACTGAGCTGTGTTTAAGTTGCTCACTGAGGAGTGGTGTCATTTTGACCCTGTCATTGTAGCGAGTACAGAAGTCAGTGTAAAGGAACAGAATTCCTTGTCTAACTCTCTTTCCTCCTAGGAAATATCTGAAGGTAGCACTGCATTGTTGTCTTTTTTTTCAATATCATTTGTACCTGCAAAACAGATTTCTCTATAGTTTGGCCATTATGGAAATAGGGACATTCAAGTATTTCATTTTTCCATATTATGATGTGATATGTGAAGTTTTTCTGTATTTTCTTTTTCTAGGCTTGCTCCCAACATAATCTCTCCACTTGTCAGCCCCCTGAAAGCTTTAGTTCCACCTTCCCTCTTGCAGAAACACGGCTCTCCATCGTCCCACAGCCAGTCACCCAACGGGCAGCAGTTTTCTGGGATACCAAACACACCCTACGCCCCATTTCCCAACCAGTCCGTACAGCAGGGATCTCAAGGTAACTCTTCCCTCTTTTTGTTTTTTGCAACTTTTCTAACTCCTAGCTGGAGAGAAAGGATTTACTTTGGTTTTTTGTATTTGGCTAATACTGTCAGCATTTCAATGGTAACTCCAGTTTTTAAACTGGACTGATGTACATACAGATGGAAATTTTCGGACAGGTCCATGCTGTGATATGTCATCATCATGGCCAAAGCTGTCCCAACAGCAGATTTGTTGCATTTATTGCATTTCTTCAGTAGAAGGCTGCCAGTCATGCAGCTCTCTCCTGACTGGTCATCCTGCCTGGATGGTGACCCTGCAAGAGCAATCCAGCCCCAAAACAGATGGGCTGAGGCACACCTTGGCAGTGTCCTGCTCAGTCCCCTCATAGCCATGCACAAGACATGGAATTAGACAAAGAAAAAAAAAATTTTTCCATTCATTATTTAGAAGTTTGGCTTGTTTGATGTTATATAGTAACATGTAAATGCACGCTGTAGAACTGTAGAGTGCCTGTGGGATTTGAGGACAGGAATGGGAGCAGTAAGCAGCTGTCCCACAGCTTAATTTAAAACATTTTTTGTTCTGAATTACTCAGCGTTTTTAATTGGGAGCTTACATACCTAATGTGGAGTTCTGCTGTGGGAACTAATTAATGTTCCTGCAATTTTTGAGGCACAAATCAGCAAGAGATATTATTATCACAGATTCTTCCAGTAACAGGAGCTTGCATTTTTCAGAAATCTGTTATGCAATCCAGATGGTGAGCTGCTAAAGTGTGGTAAATATTCCCAATAAAGAAGTGTGCAGGACATCTGTCTGCTTGCAAGAGCCTGAGCACAAACCCGAGAGCAGCTCCCAGCTGGGATGGGGCTGGGGATCCCAACAGTTCCCTCTGCCCCTCGCTCTCTGAGCAGTGTTTTTGCTCTTTGGTTGGACAGGCTCAGTCTGAAAAGTTAAAGCATATTATATTTAATGATTTGTGCTGAAGGAAAAACTAACTCAACCTGATGCTCAACAGATTATTCAATTTAAAAAGATTAACTCTGTAAGGGAAAAGTGGCAGATTTATGATAGCATGTAATGATATATGATTATGTTGCTATAATGAGCTAAATAACTACAAGCCACAAGAGGAAAGTTTAGCAGCTCATTACTACAGCAGAAACAAATGCATAGACAGAACAAGTTTTGAACCACTTAAATAAATTGACTTTATTCCTTAAGAAAACCACATTTCCTTTTGAATGAATTGTTGCTTTCTAAGTGTTATGTCATGTGGTTTTGAAAAAGCAATAATTTTCCACTTTGGCCAAATGTTGAAGTATTATTATAAATTCATTATGGAAATGGTCATTCCAAAATCAGTTTTGATTAGCAGCCCTTGAAACCAATTATCTGTAACCTGTACTTAGCTGTACTTGCTCTATTTTTTCTTTTTTTTTTTT
>VZTJ01001265.1:847733-880168 GCA_013397795.1 Orthonyx spaldingii
TTTTTTTTTTTTGCTTCTCAGTTTATTAATAGCACATTTTTCTAATGGAATCTGTAATAATTTGGGAGTTTAGAGTTTTTGCCAACAAAAGGTACACCACGTAAGCCTAGTGCAGAACCAGGCATCTGTACAGAAGCACATAAACATTGTGGATGTGGAATTTTAATTTTTAGGAGATGGCAGCTTCGTCAGGCTGGTAGCAGAAATATTGATAATGAAAGAACAAGCTGACATTATTTATATGTTTAAACCTAGCTGTAGTAAGATCACATGGAAATTATTACATGCTGAAAGAATTTGGCAGGCAATGGAATCCTGTAGTTATTTATACCTGACATGATTTCTTGTCAGAAATTTTATGGAATTTGAAAAGCTGAGATTTATTTGCAAATACATGTAAATGACATGACATAACAAGATGGCATTTAATAGGCATATTCCAATTATTTACTCATTACATCATTCATTTTAAAGCTGCTTGAAGTTTTCTAGGCTGTGTCTTAGAGAAGCAGAGGCAGCCAGTGCACTGTGTGAAGTGGCTAAGTGCAGCTTTTCTGCCACAAATTATTTCAAAGCAAAATTTTAACTAAATGTTATGTTTGGAACTCAGTTTATTCCTTTATGAACTGTTATATTTCTACATCTACTGTACATAAAACATTTAACAGTGATCATTTCAACTGACAGGGCATTTAAGTAAATTCTTCACTTGAAAATAACCTCAGGAAAATTTTGATTTAAATCAAAACTGAAGGAAAACCTGAAATCTATGTGGCAAAAAAAAAATATTGGTGAAACACTTATTGCCAAGTTGGTACTACAGATTTGCACTCTAGAAGGAGAAGGGATGTCTGCACTGGAGCAGCCTTCTTGCTTACTTTGTATTTTAACCCCTGAAGGGAGTCTTTTTAAGAACTTGTAAAAAATGCTCCCTGTTTAGTTTATGCTGATGAGCCATGTGGTTGTTAACTGAATGCTTGGTTATGGGATTTTAATAATATTTTAATTCCCCATATTTTCTCTGTGAAGCATTTCAAGAAACCTAAAGGAACCACAACCAAATGCCGTGAATCCAAAGGGTCAGAAATCCCATTTTTAGTGTCATGGTTTGTTCTACCTGACCTGTGTTCCTGCTGCACCCTTTCCCTTCCTCACTCCGTGTTTTTTCTTTAGTTTCCTACCTGCATTTATCCCACCTGCAGGCACATAGAACAGGGAAGGTGCATTTCTCTGCATTTTCTTCAGGAAGCACTTGGCAGAAATCGGGTCCTGGTGAACTCAGCAGTGCAGTAACACAGGGATTTTCCTACGCCCCTCTCTTCCCTGGGTGGTTCCAAGAACATTTTTCCCTCTGCCTTCTCAGATTATCACACAGTGGTGCTGAGGGACAGATGCTGCAATCCAAGAGGATTTCATTGCTTATGGCAGTTCTTTTCCAGACTCTGACTCTGAGGCAGTTCTCTGCCTCCGGTATTTCCAGACAGTGTAACTTAAAACACTTCAGAATAACCTTTCCCCACAGGTCTTTGGAAAACCCTGGATCTGACTAGTTTCAATCCAGTTCTGTCATGCTTGGCTGCTCTCTGCTTTTCTAAGCCACTGTGCCAGCTCTGTAGATCATGAAGAGATTTAATTGATGTAACAAAGGCAAGCCTGGGAGCACAAGGGAAGGACAGCAGTTCCAGGGACGGAGAAAATACACGTCATGCCTTCCCTAGGAGTGATGTCTATAGCAGAGATTCTGGAAAAGGTTCATTTTTTTTTTCTCTAGCAATGCATCTAAGTGCTCTCTGCAACCAGTTGTGCCTCCCTTTTAGCAAAGTGTCTCTTCTTTTCACTGCTCATCTCAGAAGGATGTATTTTTAGAAGGCTTACAGCAAGGAGTTTGCGTTTTGTAAACAGAAAGTCAGGATAATTACCAAAGCCAATCAGTAGAGCACTGTACCTAAAACCACATCAAAAGAGGGCTGTGCTACCTCTCATAAGAGCTCTTTGGTTCTTTAAGCCAGGCTCTCCAGGCAGTAAATAGAGGTGGCTGTCTGTTTATTCCAGTGAAGGACATGCATCATTTAGTGCTCAGCTTTCCAAATTTTTGGGCTGCCTTCTCCGTAGCAGCAAATATGAGCAGCCTTGTACAGTGTGTGTAGTGTCTTTATCTAAGAGTCATCCATTAGGACTTCACTAATCATGGACATCAACAATTTAGGTATTTTGTAGTGGATCATGTGTTCTCAAGAAATTAATCATCTAATCTTTGCAGATTCTGCCAAAGCACATACTAAACTGGGAAACTTCAGAGCAAATCTTTCACCACTCAATGAGTTTATTGCATTTCTACTCAAGAATTACCTCACTTGGCCTTATTTATTGCCACCTTAGGAAATACAAAGTGACCAGACCTGAGGCTTTGGTAGTAGAGGGAAAACACAGAGAGGTGTGGGAGATCTGACTGAACAGGAGAGAGCTCGTACACGGCGTGAATTGTGAGGGACACATCCCACCCCACACAGCCCCAGGGGCTCTGGGGACAGGCCCAGGTATCTCATTTCTGAACCAGCAGGCTGAAGAGCTGCACAGGCCCAGCAGGGCAGGTCTCTGCTGTGAGTGGGGCTGAGCTGTCAGCTGGAAATGGGGAAACTGTGACTGGGATTCACTGCCCTGCCCTGAGCTTCTGCAGGAGCTCCCAAGGAAATATTTCAGTCTGAGTGAGACTGAGGGAAGAAAGACAACAGCTCAGTATTTTTTCTGGCAATTAGAGGAAAATTCTGAAGCACATTCTGCTAGACTTTAAGCCTAATTTGGTTGACTTCAGTTGCATTTAAGGGAAGGAGCACAATTTCAGAGAAAGCAGGAAAAGGGGTAGGAAAAGCTGATAAGAATGTGCAGTTAGTGTGCAATGCACCTGGAATCAGGGAGAGGTTTTTGAGGCAGATGGAAGGAAGAGAATTCAACCAGGCCATGGCTGGATTAAATATTGTGACATACTTTGAGGTCATCCTTATGGGAACAAATTACAATTTCTTTTAGGATGTTGGCACAACTTAAAAATCGTTAAATTCCTTCCTCAGCAATTCATTTGTCCTTTACTGTTAAATATCTTCTTTTGTTGTCTACATCTCATTCACAACTTCTGATGGCAAACCCCAAACTGCTGGGTACTGATAATACAATACTTGGGAAAAAAAAGCAGGATCTAAGAAATGTTGGGTATGTGGAGGACAAAAGTCAAACATGCCCCAAAAGCAGAATGACTGAGGGAAGCAGAGACCATACAGAGCTATCTCAGCACTTTGCAGAAGCAGAACCTCTGGCTGAACTCAGTCTTCACCTGACATCCATCTGGAGTCAATCCTGCACTTCCAGGTCAACTGTACCTGCACACTGTGGCCCCTTGTGTCCAGTGGAAGGGGGTTCATTTGGATCAAGAGCAGTCTGGAAAAGAAGCTGGAGGAACCTGTGAAGGTATTTTGGACAAACAGCGCAGTCTCCAGCAGTGCACAGCACACACTGGATGGGAAAAGACTTTACTCAGCTGAAAACAAAGCAGTGCTATGCATTGAAATGCTGCATTGTTGTATTGAAATTATCAGTAATTCATTACAGAGACATCCCCTGAGGATCTGAGCATCCTGGACCTGATCCTGGGAGGGCTTACGACTGAGCTTGGACCCAAGGGTGCTGCTGACTGTGTTCAGCTGATCTATTGCTTGAAATGAAGCCCATCCTTGAGGTTTTTGCTTGATGGGGATCACAGTCTGCAGCACCTTGTGGGACCCAGTCTGATGCAGCTCTTCTGTTACTGCACTTTACAGAGCAGCACGATCATTTTTCCAGAGTTAAAACTGAGGAACTAAACCCCCCCAACAGTAATGGGATGCTGTGACACAAGTGGAGGTAATACCATTGCAGAAGGGTTAAACTGTGTGTGCAATATCTGCTTTCAGGTTACCAAGGCAGCTTTCACTCCATACAAAACTGTTTCCACTATGGAGATTGCTACAGAACAATGGACCAGTCTGTCAGCAGTGATGTGCTCACAGGGGAATCCCATTGCTTCAGCCCTCTGAGGCAGAATGGCTATCACATACTCAATGCACCTTTAGCTTCAACAGGTAATTCATTCCACCTATAAAGAATTATCCATGTGATATTTGTAGCAGGAGGGGAAAAGAACACATTTAATATTCAATGTTATGACAAAAACATGTTTGTATAAAAACCCCTGAAATAGATTTGCATCTATAAAAACCCCAGAAGGAAAGCAGTTTTTAAAAAAAAATCCTGCAGTATTTGACTGATAGACAAAGTCTGTTCCATTCTGCTGGATGCCATGGGCAACATCCCCCTTCAGGAGAGCTGACAAGGCACTTGCCACGTTTTTTGTGTGGGCTGTTCATTGCACATCTCAGGTGTGCTCGGGCAGGCTTTTATAATCAGCTCAAAGTTAAAATGGCTACATTACTATAGTATTGCAACATTTTAGTGTTCATTTTTTTCTACCTTTAAAATTAAGAATTGACAGAATTGCTGAAATCAAACAAAACGTGAGTATTGTCAGAGCCATAAAACACAACCATTCGCTGCAGTCTTTACTTACATATCTCCAAGAAAGTTCTCTTCATGTCTGCTCTTAGGAGGGCACCTCGGTTAAGAATTATACTGAAAACATATGTTTAAGTGCTTTTTGAATTGGGGCCTGAGTCAGACCACAAAATTAGAGTTGACTTTCCTGTTTGTTTTGTATTAAAGGAGACTCTGTTCAGAGCAAGTGTGCACGCATTTGTCTGCTGTTCCATTCTGGGAAGTGCATGCATCAGTAACCAACACAAGGGAAACGTTTAAGATGAAGTTTCAACTTCAACTTTGAATTCTTTAGTGTTACTCATAAGTTTGATGTTACTAAAACACAGGGTTTTTTCATGTTAACATCAAATTTCAAGTTTAGATTGACAGCCTGCAATATTTAAAGAACAGACTAAATAAACTTTCCAAAAGAAATTGTAGCAGTAAAGAATAATACTGTGGCAAGACACCAACTTCAACAACAGTTGATTTTTCTGTCTGGGCCTAAACTATCATGAAATGTTTCTGTTTAGTATTTTTGTTTTTAGAGTGGTTATTGAGGCATGCAAATACTTAAAAGGCTGAAACATAAACATAAATGAAATATATAAATCTCATCTCATCTTTTAGTGTGTAAAATAGAACCATTCAGGTTTGCAAGATTCATCAAGGCTGTGCATTAATTTTTTTCAGGCTTTTATAGCACCATTAATATTAAATGAGATCTCATCTCGCAGGAATGCCAAATGTGACTGGCAAACAGCTGTTCCATGAATCACATTAACAGTCAATAAATTTTTATTTTCTGGTCAGGACTTTGGATAGTTTACTCTATCTGGAATCTAATAGTGATTTCTGGGGTGTATGCTTATCTTGGGTTTTATCCATCTGTGGTTGTGTATCCACCCTGTATACAGGCTCATCAAATAGAAATTAGCATAACATAAACACTCACAAAACTTATCAAAATACTGGTCACTCCACTTGGCCCAACACAGATAAACACGCCGAGGTCGTCCTGCAGAACCTCTGGACATTCACTGTGTGCCAGATTTTAGCAGACAGCAGAATCTGACCTGTAAACCAACAGTAAATTATTCAGTAAATTAATAAGTCATAGGAAAATGCAGAAATGTAAATAAGTAGAGAATGTGATCTCAAATAATAAAAGCATACCTAACAGTAAAATAGCCACAGTTCAGTGGACAGGTTTTCCTGCAGCCAGGACTGGCTGTGTAGGATGCAGGATCTGTCCCTGGCTGAAATTTTCATGTTCTTTGTGGGAGGCAATTAATCTTTTTTTTTGACTCTCTGGCACTCCAGCTGCCATGGCATCTGCTAGCACAGCAAACCTGCTCCTTTCCACAGGGAGGTGCAGCTCAGGAGGTTTGTAATAGCTGTGGAAGGAGCTGGTGGGTTTTGGTGGGCTGAGGTTCACAGCTCTTTCCCTATGTCCTGTGAGCCTGACCTGCCCCAGCCACGTTTCCTCAGACCTGCACGATTTAGAGAGCCAGTAAATGTAGGATCCAGATTTCTTCTGGGTCGTAAGAGCAGCTGGGAGGCACATGAAATATTTTTTGAAGCGCTATTAAAAGGAAAAACACAAACCAAGAGGACTGCATCTCTTGTAGTGCACACTCAGTAGGATCGTTGCCCACTCATTGTTCTGATGTCCTATTCAGATAATGTCTGTGAGCCCCAAGGCAGCAGTGCTCTGATACTGCACTTGCAAGTGCACAGCTTTCCACAGAAACAAACGGGAGCGCAGCCACGATGACACAAACACCCACTGGAGTCTGTGCCTCTCCTGGGCAAGGCTTTGATGCTGAACGCTGTTGTGTTTCCATGAACGCTGTGCTGTCCCGTGTGATGCCAGCCCCAGGCTGTGCTGCCCTGCTCACATGCCCATGGCACTAACTGGTGTCCCTGTCCTTGTCACCCTTCCAGGCTACGAGGGGATCTCTGAAGCGCAGTGCGGCTCCGAGGACATGGTCTCCAACGGAACGGATGAAAATGGATTCTTCCAGAACAGCGCCTTTGATCACTGCTTGAATCACATTCCTTCCATCTACACAGACACCTAAGAGCAGTGCTGGCCTTGTTTCCTTTATTATACCTATAACTGCGTACGTAGTAACAAAGGTGTTGTTCAAGTACTTTTATTTAGTCTGTATCCCTATATGTGCTCATTTAAATGAACACCTCACATGTACCAAACCATTTTATACATGAATAGTCTGTATAAGGTAATATTGGAACCTGTTCCTTTGCTGTGGCACTTTGAAATTCATGCTTTAAGGGAATGAGGAGCATTTCAAGCAGCTTGTTTTGTAAGTTCTCTCAGTAAAGTGTAAATGTAAGTTATATAATAAACTTGTAAAGAAGAGGTTTTTCTTCTTGGAAAGTATGTTTCAATTTGAGAATGTTGTTCCCTTTAATCAGTTTTCATTTAACTTGTTGGTTCGGTCTTCTCTTTTTTCCTTCTTTTTTTTTAACTAAGGATTTTTTTTAATCACAGACCTCATGTATATAAAGATCTACATTTGCTCAGCTGGTTTTGTATTTTCAGTTTTACAAGAAAGCATTAAAAACTGGAAACAAGTGTACTGTCATTTCTTATCACCATTGGGTCCCTGATAGTATATTCTTAACACGCCTGAGAGGGATTTTAGCAAAGCAGTGACATCTCAGTCACTGTGACATTAGAACAGCCCACCTGTATGTGAAGAAAACCAGGGGCTTCCAGCAGAACAGGGGTCACCTGCAGTGGTTTGGTTCCGTCACTCTGGCCCTGGCCCCACTGGGCTGCAGTTCCCAGCGTAGTGATGATTCCTGCGAGAGACACACATCCTGCACGGGGCCAGCAGCTCCCAGGGTGTGTCAAGCAGGCCTATTAGAGCTGAGCTCCTCAAAGTGTCCCGTGGGGCTCTGGGAGAACAGTAAGGAAAAACTAACTGAAAAAACGTTAAAAGTTCTCATTCACAAACCATTCCTAGTTGGGCTTAATGAGGGCTGTCCATGTCTCGTCACTGACAGAGCTACCCAGGCTGCCATAGGGCACCACTGAGAAGCCCAAACCGGGCTGAACCCCGTCTGTGCCTGAGGGTGGTACTTTCCTTTTTTCCTCTCTTCTCTCCCCAGAAATGTGGGACACAGCTCAGGTCCAACAAGGTGCCTATGTCCCAGTCCCAGGACCTCACAGCTTTGCTGCTGTGGGAGCATCAGGATCCTGGTGTCCCTGTGCCTCTGCTCAGCCCCTGCAAACACAGAGAGCCCTGGGTGCTGTGCCTTCGCAGCAGATCCAGGGGAACCACAGAGCCTGCACCGTGCACTTGCTCCTCCAGGGCCTGGCTGCACCCTGTTAGTGCACTTGAAGGGGCCTCTGTATCCAATTTAGCTTTCTGTCCTCAAGAAATTTGAATGAAACTCAGACATTCAGGAAGTTTTAGTCACTCCAGACCAAGGTTCATGGGGTTACATGACCCGACCCCCCCGTTTTAGCAGGGGTTCCTCAAGGGTTCTGTGGCTCTCAAGGACATCCAGTGGCAGTGCAAACCCATTCATTGTGGCTGAGCAGCCCTGGCAGCACTGACTCATCATTCCTCTCCTAGGGCTGAAATGCAGAAAGGCCCCAAATTGTGCTCTAAGCCTACACACGTGGCTTTGCTTCTGATCACGGCCACACTTGGCTTTCTGTCCTGTTTATTTATTCTGATGCGTCAGATTTTGGAGTTTGTTTGGTCTCAGACATAAGTGGGCAGAACTCTCTCCCAGAACATTAAACAAGGAGGCAGGTAGCTTAACAACTGCCAAGCAGGAAAAACTAGGGCTTTTGAAGGAATACTTAGAAAAATATCCAAAGCCCAACAAAGCTGTAATGTCTGAGACAAAAATCAAAATAATTCCTGTTCTGCAATTAGTTGGAAACACAAAAAGGAAATCGTGACTTAAAAACAAGATTAATTCAATTTCCTAAAAATTAAATAAATTCTTCTAAAAACGATTTTTTTTTAGTTAAAAATATAAACCAACAAATCCTAAACATATTTGATCAATTACGAAAATACTTATGTCACAACAACCAGGCTGTTCAAAACCACACAATGATTCACAAAGGTTTGGGAAACTTAAAGCATAGCAGCTGGGGTGATGATTTAATTCCACAATCTGTGTGAATCAGGTTTTCTGTAAATTAAAAGGACAGATTCAGAGAAATGCAAAGGCACTTGTTTGAGTCTGTATGGTTTGGAAAGTTATCCATAATAAAGCCATTAAAATACACAATAGCACAAGTTAATGGTTACTCGTGTGCTGTGTCCCTCATTATTTCCTTTTATTACATGTAAGTAGGGAAGTATCTCATGTAAGCTTTTCCTAAAGACACAAAGAAACCTTTCAATGGAATTTATTGCTTGGCAAGTTTCTCGTTGTGGTGCTGTAAAAACCCCAACAACTAATATGTATAATAACTGGAGTAAGGCTTTATATATAATAGTAGAAAATTATTACCCTGTGGAATTAAAATGGGACTGCTGGTTCCAGTTGACTGTCAAGATACTTTTTCAATCTAAGCAACAGAATTCAACTAATAAATTACAACACTACTTTATAAATAGCTACAAATCATTTCCCCAGTGAATGCAAACCCCATTTACCCCTGTGCATGTACTCTGTGTATGCAGGACGCTTTAGGAACAACTGAAATAAGATGACCTTCAGTGGCTGATCAAGCTAGGAGAAAGAAAATTAATTTCAAGTTGACACTGGAGCAGCAAAGGCACTTCTCTTCACCCTCCACCAGCTGGGCTGGAAGCCAAACATTCAGCAGGACTTCGAAGCTTTTCATTGCACAGAAAACGAAAATGCTTGTTCTGTTCCCATCCTGCTGCAGCACCTCACGAGCTACAGAAGTGACGGTCCTGCCATGCTCCAGCAGGCGCTGGGTACATCTCAGATCGGATCCTCTGCTCAGGGCACACCCATCAGCAGGAACAGCTGCTGCTTGTGGAGAGGCTCCCCTGTTTCTGAGACCGTCCTTTCAACTGGATACATTTTCTAAGTGGTAGAAGTCCAAAAAGTCAAATTCCAGAGCACATTAAGAGCACCGGTTTGATACAGCAATAGCTCTGAGTTACGCAAGCAGTGCAAAAACACCCCAGTGCTTAAAACAACAACCAAGTATGTGAAAATAAACAGTGACTGTAAATTGAATTTAAATTGCATAAGAGAAAAAGATTTCAATGGGTTTTGTTGTGATCTTATTAAAACCTACATGATTTTAGTTCAGCTCTCCAGTAATATATTTGTATTAAATTAGGTCAGTGCAACAGAAGATGAAAAAATAGCTGGCCTATATAATTTAATTCACTGACAGCACAAAGCCATCGAAATATTCCCTCCTGAGATAAGCCCTTCTGAGATCTGCACAGTTACACCAAAAGCTCCTCTCTGCTTAAATTTCAAAGCAAACTGCAAACTCCCTGAGGTGATTTGGAAGTCCGTGGCCCACAGTCAGCAGAAGGAGGGCTGTAGCCATAGATTGTCACAGCCTTGCAAGGCTGCCCATCTCGGCTCCATGGGCTGAAAACCATTCAACCATGACAGAATTTTTCTTTAAACCATCGAAACTGTACAAAGTCCCAATCTAGCTAAAGGCCTTACGAGACTGAGCTTTCTACTGGATTCCTACTGAGATGAAATCTGCCTACTCTTTTGGCAAAAAGATTTTTGTAGTGGTGGTGAAGCCAGAAGAAAACAAAATAATTCTTCAGTGCAAGTACAGATTTTATGGCCAGAGCCAGTAACTCTCATTCAAAACCAAGTGGGTCAACCTTAAAAGTGCATTTCTGGCCCTGTGTTACACAGAAGTTCAATTCATCAAGGACACCCAGAAAAGCATGATGCGAATTTTCAAAACTTTTGCAAGTTTAGGCCTTCTTGATTGCAAAGAGTTTCTCGCTCCTGAGAGTCTGCAGCTCTGAACGCTCCGGGTGTGCCCGTGTGGCAGACACTGGTCTAGAACGAGCTGCTGGGCACTGGGACCATACAGAGACATGGCCTGGGACTGGGCTGGGCAGGGAGTGCACTGTGCTGGTTTGTTGGAGGATTAGAGCCATTTTCCCACGTTTCAAGGTTCCCTTCATTTGAGAAGGGCAGCAGGACATCCCCATCCCCAGGGCAATGGGAACTGAGAGGGCCCCAGAGCAGCTCTGCCCTCCCAGCACCCGGGATCGGTGTGTGGGTCAGACAGCAGATCCGGGATTTTCAAGAACTAAGGGAAGGCTTCCTTCCCCCCCCCTGCAGGTGTCCATGAGTGTCAGACCCGCGCCTTGGCTTCCTCTCAGGTGCTGAGAAGGAAAATATGCCTCCAAAGGGGGAGTCAGCCTGTCCCAGGAAGGTGTTGAGGAGCCACTGTCTCCACTGATGGATATCAAAATGCCAACAATAAATACCTCCCTGTGATAGGGATCACATCTCCTGTGATAAAGAAGGCTGAGCCTGTGCTGTGCCAGTATCCAACATCCTTTCCTAGACAGCCAGTGCTCGTCTCAGAAACAGAGCATGCCCCACACACCAATCTGAGCAAACCTGGAGACCACTGGGACAAAAAGAAATCCCTCTGAATCAGAGTTTGCCCTGAATAAGGGACATTGCTGAATTGCAGTGAGCTGAGGAACAGATCTTTGCAGGTGTCTGCATGTCTAAAAACAAAGAAAGAGGGACTAAGTGGTTTGGGTTTGTTTATTTGCTTGTTTTTAACACAACTGCCCTAAATTGCTCTAATTTCATCTCCAGGATTTTATATCCTTCTGAGAAATCCTCTCAGGTGCCTATTTGCATCTTTAGGCATATTCTTCAAATCTGGGCTATATTGCATAATGAGTTTTCTTTCCTATCTCTTTGAGTTCAGAATCACACATTTGCCTAAGGAATTCTCTGTGGAGCTGAAATCTGTTAGGATTATAAATACAGGCTGAGCTGGGAACAGGCACTGGAAACTGCCATGAAGACCATGCACAGAAAACAGTGATTCTAGTCACACAAGATACCTGATACAGTTGGCAGGAAGGCAAAGCTAAACAAATGCAGGTTTACATTTTACTATTTAAAGAATAAAATATTCAACTTGAGTTCCATTAACACCTGTCAGGACTTTGGTACATACTCAAATCCACATTTCTAATTTTACTGCTAAATAATCCCAAACTTGGCAGTTAGAAGGTAAAGCAAAATACCCAAGCTAAACATCTGAAGCAAATTGTAGCTCTCTGGAAGAGCCCTTCTGCTGTATAAATGAAGGTCATATGTATGAATGATTAGAAGCTTAAGGAAATATGTCTTCTGCTTTTCTAAATTGATAACATACATATTGCATTAATATTCCCACATCAATTATTGGACATGTTTCCTGCTGCAAGACAAACTATAATTATTTTTTTTTTAAATAATCCTGTGGAATAATATTCTTATACCAGCACAATTAACTCTTGCCAAGCAGAGGGAAAAGAGGTTGATTTAATAAACTACATTCCGGAAAGGCAGTGTGTCGGTCCCTGGAGATGCCACCACCTGGGTGCACCCGGGTTTTGGGGGACAGTCTATAAGATGCAACAGTTGTCCTTTCCCTGGTGAAACAGGGACAGAAGTGACAGGCCCTGGTGGGGATGGGGTGGGAGAGGAAGCAACCCAAATACTTCGGCTTTGGTGTTAAAGTCAAGGCAGCTGCACCAATGGCAAATTCAGGAGCTCTGGTTATTTATCAACAGCAAAATAAACCCAACAAATGTCGTAAAAGACTCTTTAAACACTTGTGTTCTCTCTATAAGGAGCAGCTCCTCTGTGGCAGTGGGCATGGGGCAAGGTGTGACCCCAGCAGGAAGGGGGGAGGACCCTCAATGCCCAGGCTGTCGTGATGGATGAGCTGCCAAGGCCCTGCCAAAGCTCTCCCCAGTGAAGTCACGCTGCTGCTGGTGACTGTCACCCCTTTGGCTGCCACTAATCACACCTGCCAGAAAGAACTTAATCCTAAGGCTCATAAAAATACTTCTGAAACACAGTTTTTCCCCTTTGAAGTATACCAGGTCTCACAAAATACCAAGTATTTTCCATAAATGTTCCCAGGCTAAAATACACCTGAAGCCACCTATAGGGTCTCCAATATCATTCTAGTGGATAATGTATCCCATTATATCCTGAGCACCCAGGGCATGTCTGGAAACCCCTCCTTTCCCAGGGGAGATGGTCTTGGCAGGGACAGGAGGGAGCCCAGCCCCGGTGCTTCGTGCTGAGGATGGCAGCAGAGTCACCAATTCATCACGGCTGCTGCTGAGCGCAGCCAGCACAAAAATGCAAACAGCATTTATCACTTCTGACAGATTCCTTTATTTTCTGCTTTTTATTAGCTGACATAAAGTCAGGCTCTTTTTGCCAGAGACAAAAGTCACTGGGGGCTGTGCAAGAGCGGAATTATTTCCATTGAAAAATACTCCTGTATTTTTATCAAGCATCAGAACCCTGTGACAGATCGCAGCTAAGTACAAATTATGGTGCCAATTTCCAGTTTTGCAAGTTGGTAGCTCCAAATCCCTGCCTTCCTGTCCCAGTGGATGGAGGTGTGTGCAGACTTACAGGAAAGGCTACCAGGAATTGCTTCCCTGTTGAACACCACCTTCACTTCACATTTTCAGTTCACAGTCCTGGACTTTTCTGATATTTCTCTTTCTCACAAGAGGGAGCTCCGGCTCTGGCATAAAGTTAGGAAAACCTCCTGCCCAGGCCCTGCTGCCTCTGAGAACACCCCATCTCAAGGTCAGGCTTGCAGGGCTCCTTTTGCAGTTAAAAACCCATCAAGAAGAGCTTGAAAATCAACGTGAATTTCAATGATGAAAAAAGCTGCCATTGTTATAAAATTTCCAAGTGAATTGGATGGTTTTAAACAGTCCCAGGAAGAGTAGTGATTGTCTAACAACTTTTTTTCCTCAAAGATCAAATAGGTGTTATGGCTGAGCAATGAAATCTGGTCAGTCAGAAGAAATAAAATGGAGTTGTAGAACAAGAACACCAATAATCCTTACAATGTCCATTTTAGTATTTTTCTGATGCAAAGACCTCACAGCAAATCCCAGCTAAATAACATTTTGCAGTTTTGCTTAACCCCTCCCTCTATCCAAGTCAAATCCTGCCTCTTACTCAGACTTATGGACAGGTCTGTGATCAAACAAACTGGTGCACCAGAGGGTCATGTTGTCACGCCTTGGATTTCTGTGCTGATCTCATTTTTAATAATATTAAGTAAAAAGTCCCTTCCCATAGAGATTCCTATTAGTAACACCTCTCCCTCGAAGCCCTCCTCCTTCCAGCACAACCCAGGTGGCCCCACGCAGCCGCTGCACAGTTTGGGGGCTTAAAAATAAGTTACTGCAACACTGAAAGGCAGAGAGTTTATGTCAGGAACACTTCAGCACCCAGAAAACTGCACTGGTCCGAAATGCGCCGTTGAGGCTGCGTGTCCTTGGGCTCCCTCTGCTGTAATCCCCAGGATTTTTTCCAGATCCAAACCCATGGAGTGCACCGCCACTTGTGATGTCTGAGTATCTCCAGTAACACAGAAAGGTGTTCCCGGGCTGGAACCAGGTGCACAGGGCTCCTCTGGGGCAGGGAGCGGGGAGAGGTGCTGGAGGCTCCTGTTTTTTAGGGAAACCGAACACGGTGGGCCCCACACACGACCCAGGCAGCGGCCAATGCCCCTCCCGAACTGCAGGCAGCAGTGACAGGGGAAGAAGGTCGTGCAGCCCAAGGCACGGTGCCCTTCTGCAGAACACCCTGGGGCAGGCACCGGCAACCGGGCATCCCACGGGAATTGTCACGCAAAGCACGGCCGGGCTGCAAATCCTTCTGATTTATTCCAAACAACGGATCTGCCTTAAAAACACAAATCTGCAAGGATTTTCTGTGAGCAGCAACCCAAAGAATTCCGTATTTGCGTAAGCCTGAGATAAAGAAGGTGTAAGGGGGTCGGCCCGGCAATGGAAGAGCCACGTCCCCGTCCCGCGCTCAGCACCGCGCACGAGCCGAGCGCGGTAATTCAATGCAGCACTGATCTGTGACAGAGTGCGAACAGAAATATAAAAAAGATTAAAAGGCGACTGTGGAAAGCTAGCGTGCTCCTCACATAATTAAAACAAGTTGTTCAAAGGCTGCTGCTCGCCTGCTCGCACAGAGGCTCCGCAGGTTTGCAGGCTCGGCCGGAGCCACCCGGAGCCACCATCTCTGCCTTGTCCTCAGCACAGCCCCAGGGAATGGCCGGTCTGGGCCTGCCTCAGTTTCCCTGCATGTAAAACGTGCTCACTCCCAATTTTAGAAAATTATTTTATATCCGCGGATTAAGGATTTCATATCCATGGATTAAGGGTCTAAAATCATCTCACTGCTTTCCTATTCAGCTCGGCTTTGTTTAATTAAGACTATGATTAACTGAGAAAGGGAATACGAATTTGGTGCTGGCTAAAGGCTTCTTCAGACAACGATAAAGTCTGTCTTTAAAAATACCCATTTTGTTCACAGTCTATGTTAAATAAAAATGCACTGGAGTCTATTTAATACAAAATGGCTTTTGAAGTACTACTAACAACATAAAACCTCTAGCCATGCAATAGATTCCCTCTAATCCTATTTTATTTTTTCTCAACATTATACACTATTTCTGTGGAACATTCATTATACAATAAATACAGAATATTTCACTGCAGCAGTATTTTCCAACTGGCATTTATATTATGCAGTACCAAACACTACAATCAATATAAATACACTTTTTCTATATTATGTAAGAAAAACATTAGTGTAAAGGAACTTTTAAAATATTTTTTCTCTTTTTCCCAATAAAACTAATACCCTTCTTCCTTTCTCAAATCCGTTTTGAATACCCAGCAGATTCCAACAGTTACAAGTTAAACATTTGAAAAACTCCAAACGACAGAATTCGCCACCTCTCTAAACTTAAGAATATAAAAACCACATGTTGACATCGAAATAAAAATTGTCAAATGTTGAATTTTTTGCCAAAATGGTTCTAGCAGTTATAGAAAATCAAAGTTTATAGAAAAGGGTAAAGCTGACTTTGGGGAAAAGAAAAAAAAAAAAGAAGGAAGTTCTGCCGCTCATATTGAGTCACTTTATTCCCCTCTCAATTTGAAATTTTAGGGAAAGGCTCAGCTGGCTGATTGAAACACAGCTACCACCACCTCTCTGCCATTAGAGCCACTGGCCTTCATTTTTATAGCAAGAAGGAGGAAAGAGGCTGAAATGTGCAGGCAGGTGATGGATTCGATGTTTTCCTTTCAGGACTAGATTTCTTCGTGCTAATGTGCAGTTTCCCATCTTGCAAGCTGGCTCGGACTTGACTGCACAATGAGTAACCGGAGGCAGCGCCAAGCATTTCCCTTCCAACCACCATCCTGTGACAGCAGCACTCAACATTTGCACTGGAATTCAGTATTACAGCAAGAATGGAAAAAACCTCGTCAGGGAACAAATTAGCCTAACTGGAGAAATGTCCCTGACCCATTCACTGCACCAAAACAACGCAACTTTCCCTCTGATCCTCTGCATACCCGGTCCTCCCATGAAATCTTGTTGGAAAATCAGCCCAAGTGGGACACTGAAGTTTTGATGCTGAAGTTTTTCCCTTGAATTGCTTAGCAAAATAGTTGCTTTTCAGAAACTGGTGGAGCAGAGATGAAACCAAACACAAATTATTTTTAGAGAGAGAAGTAATTTAAAATCGTGACTGTACCTTACTGTACATCTGCACTTCTGTATTTATGTTCCTTTTTGCAGAATCTAAAAATTACACCTGCCACATGTATCTTAAAATTAAATACTGCATTATTTCTCCAAAAGAAACCATAATGGTCTTTTGTAAATAATTTTATCTACTGTTCAGCATTTTACTAGTCTTGCTATGTTATACTACAGCATTTATTGTTTTACAAGTGTTAGCGTTCTCTGGTGGGAAATGCTGTAAAAAACATAGAAACTGAAATAATTTTTTTCATCTCCTGGATTTATAATAAACATGGGACTCAACAGACAGTTTCTCAAGCTGGAAGCCATTTGGTTTGTGTCAGGGGAAACGCTGGGTAATCAGGACAGCCTGCAGCTCTGCACTGGTTAAACTAAGGCAAACATACACAAAGTTACACCTCCTTCCCTCTCTATGTGGGATGTTACAGCTAATGCAGCTCAGCAGATTGCCCAGTGCTCCCCCAAACCTCCCAGCTGAGCCTTTAGGGATCATGTCCCAGGAGAACAAGAGCAACATGCCTGGACAAAAGCAATTCTCAGCTCTGGGCATTTGCTCCCAAAGTCTCTGCAAACTGTTTGGAAGTCAGTCCAGCCCTGCCCCATCCTGCAGTGGCTCTGCCATGGGATTTGCCGGACTCTGTGACGTCCCTCCCCTCGCCCAGGATGGGCCAGGTCGAACAGTTCACGGCACTGAATGAGCCCCTGGCACAAAATCCTGCTCCCAGTCTGATGGAGGTGATGGCACTTGGTCACAGCTCAGCACCAGCTAAATGAGGTTTCACTTTTCCATGCACTTTTAGAGTACTTCAGTCCCAGGCTTTTCTCTTCTTTAAAAAGCAACAGATACTTAAATTTCTGAACTGCGGTTCCTTTCCCTGGTGTTTTTGGTGTTTCTGTATGCTGGACACAGTCAGATGGCTTCCTACTGTTATTTCATCTTTTATTTTCTCATTTCCTCTGGGGTTTTTGGGATTTTTTTTTTTTTTTTTGCCTTTCACATGCACTGTGAAGTCACCTAGAGAGTCCTAATATTGCTTCACCTTTTGGGCATTTTCTGCCCCTAAGGTGGTGGTGGTTTAAGCTGTAGATCAGCAGCAAATGTTGCTCTCTGAATTGTTCACAGACTCTAAAAATGCCTTTAGTAAGAGCATGAGTTTTGTTATTAGCACTTTTAAGGTTCACTGTGACTGGAATGGAAAAACCTCACAGCCCATCTTTGCCAGAGTGAAGGATACCTGGAATTACCTGGACATCCCGCTTGGGGACACTCATTAACAACCAGAAAAGCACATTTTAATTCTGAAAGGCTTTTTTCCCCTACTGGATCTTGTAAGGAATGCATTTGGTGAGACATCTGCCTTGCCTGGGGGCAAAGAACAGCAGACCAGGGGCCAGAGGAGGGCTCTTCCCAAAACCAGGGCCCAGCACACCAGGACAAGCAAATGAGGGACAGGGATTTGGGTAGAGAGCCTGAGGCACAGCCCCAAGCCAGGATTCAGTTTTAATCTGAGTCTTTGAAAATAATTTCTAGTCACTGTGCTGCCACAGGGGGATACGTCCCCCCTCTCTCAGCAGCACATATTTTCCAACATTTCATCAACTTCTTTCTGAAATAGAAACTGTCATTTTTATATGATTTCTCCCAGTATTGTTAATGAATTACCAACACTGATGTGGTATTTTACTGGTTATGGTGCTCATTACTAAAGATTTCAGATCTCATTTTCAGCTGCCTGCTTATGTTTATTTAATTAAAAATATGATTGATTTCAGGGCAATACTTGTTAAATGTTATTTTCCAATTCACTTTTAGATATTTTGCTAATGAAAGCCACATTACATTCATGGTGTGCACTGCAGCCTTTGCTTATCCCATACACTATACTACATTTACTTCATGTTCACTGTGTTTAATCTTCATGCAGCCCCTACCTGAAGCAGAGGTGGCATATTGGAAGGTTAAAAGCTTGAATAAGTCTCCTTCTCTACAGCAGCAGATTTGTGGGGGTTTTAGTGAGAAATGGGTAAGACTGCAGAGGTTGCTTTTCCACATACAATTATTATCAATTAGACAGTAACTATTCACATAATGAATTGCTTCAGATTACCTGGCCACGCCTTTAAACAACCACTTAAAAATAACAGGTAAAGTCATTAACTATTCCAAATATCAAAATTAGCAAATTTTGAATGCTCATCTGAGACAAGATTGGCACTGAAGGTAAAATGCAAGAGAAAATGAAAGGTAATTCAAGAGAGATGGAGGAAAAAAGGATTTACGGGTATGTGGAAGGAAGCCAGGAACTGCTATGTGGGTGTTTATGGTGTCTAGCTAATAGCTTTCTTTAATGAATAGATTGTTAGACAACATTTAAATACAACTTAATTATAGCTGTATGTCAGAAATGATCCTAAAATCAACTGCTTCTGATCTAGCAAGTTAATATTAATTTAAGGCCAAAACAATGATGCAAGAAGGTTCCCAGAGATGCTGTGGAAAAATAAACAATATTGCTGAAGGTATTTTAGTGCTAGGATAATCTTCTAAGTTTCTCCTCACTGGAGAGTCTTTGAAACAGTCAGAAATACAATATGACAGCTTAGAAATGCTGCTGTCAGACCGTGCTCCTTCAAACTGAAAACAAAAGACACAAAGAGGTGACAGATGCATTTGATACTTGTGTCTGTTTTCACCCTGCTTCTCAAACTACCTCAGCAATAATCACTAGATTAAGTAAAGTCTTACAAGTGCTAAAACTGGAAGGTTTGGAAACCAAAAGGAAAGGGAAGACAGTTTATGTCCTCCAGGCAGAGTGAAATTCTGGCAGATTAAATCAGAGTGAAAACATCTTGTCAATTAATTAGTGCCTTTATTATTTTAACTGACGCTCTGCTGGCCCTGGAGGTTTGTAGCTTTTAAACACCACAACTGAAAATGAAGCTCCTCCCTGAAAACCCAGTGGGCAAATTCAGAGGAGCAAATGTGATCTGTCTGAGATAAAGCTGCAGAGGCTGCTGAGCACCAGTGAGCGGCTGGGAAAGGAAGGGACTCTCAGGATGTGGAGAGGCTGGAAGGAGTGGGACGTGCCAGAGGAGTCATCCCAGTGAGGAGCTGCTCATCACAGGCAGGGGAAGCTCAAAGCAGCCATGCAGGTGCAGGAAGGGGAGGGGGAAAGTAAACTGGAGCTACTGGAAGAAGCCAGAACAAGCAGAAAGGCAGGATCTGAATGTGAATTGTCCAAAACCGGAAGGTAACAGAATTAGCACTGAGCCATATTGTCCATGGCAATGGACATGAGCCAGTGTAGCAGCAAGAAAGACACTCCTACAATGTGAGTACCTGAGGAAGCATCCAGAATGACCCATCCCTGCTTCCCAGTCAGCCTGAAACAGAGGGCTGGGAGCTAAGACCAGGGATCGGGGCTTTTAATGTTTCTTTAGACACAAGCCAAGTTTTCTTAAATTTATTCAGAATGTGCACAAAATGCACCCACCTCCATAATCCTCCAGAAAAGAAAAGGCAGGTCCTGCAGGCAGCCTTTCAGAATATGACACTCTCCTCCTATGTTTGTGTTGAACTAATTCCCAGTTTGGTGCTGAGGAAATTGAGCTGCTGGAAAGACAATCTTTCTTACAAGAAACACAACCAAAATCTTGACCATTTATTTTTCAGCAATTACGTCATGGTTCTTTAAAAGAAAGTAAGAAAAACCAATTTTAATCTTAAGGTCTTGGCCAGCTTGTATTCTTCCTCACCAGAAATTTCAGCAGAAGTGATTCCTCATGGGCTGTTGGATGTGTCAGGAGGGGAGAGCAGCCAGATCCTGGCTGGCAGTGATGCTCCCCTCCCCATGGCTGACGGCAATTTGCCCCATGCTCAGCAGTTCTGGGCCTCTAAAATGAAATGAATCAGCTGTAAAACTGGTTTAATAAACTGGATAAACCAGGCTTAGGGCTGCACAGACACCAGCAGCTCCAGCAGAGTCATCAGGTGATGACAATGCTGGTAACAGGCTGAGAACCGAATGGGATGCAAGAAAAAGAGAGGTATCTGAGAGCCAAAGAGAAAATGGAGGTTCTTTGCTGGCACCAGTTCTCCCTGGGATAAGTAACTGGGATGCAACACTGGTGTTTGGAGCCAGGGAAAAACAGGAACACAATCACAAACTGCCCCAAATGACTGAAGTGCTGTGAGAAGCTTGGGGAGAAAAGTGGGAAAACAGACAGAGAAGCCTTAAAGAGGGAAAAGCCAAAGGGGTGAATCCAAAATACAGGGAAATGCAGTATCAGTTCTCTGACCAAAGGTCGCAACAGGTTACTGTGTGCATGCTGCCACAAGGAGCAAATGAGCTGTTTTTCATTAAAAACAAACTGATGAACACCACTAGGGAAGCCTTAGCTCCTTCCTCCCAAAGCAGACCCCACAGAACCACATGCAGAACAAAGCCCAGGGTGATATCCAGGCTGGCAATGAGCTGCCCTGGCTCTCAGCATCCTGCTCGGATTTGTGTCTGTTCCCAGTTCCTTGCTTCAGTCTCCTGCTGGTTTTGTTCATTTTGCCAATATAATTAATTTTCAGAGCAAAAGGATGGTGGTGTTGCAGCTGTGGCTTAACTGAGTGTTAGATTTGCTCTCAGTGCAACAACTATAACACAAGTAATAATCTATGATAATGACATGCAAGTGCCTTATGGGTGATCCATTCCTGCCCACAGATAAGGTGCAGATCTCCATTTTCAGACTTCCAGATTTCTTCACAGTATCTGGCAACACTGAGTGATGCCTCCAATGTCCCAGAGGGATGATCTCTAGAGAGCCCACAACTAACTCCACTTTTAATCATCCGAAAGGGATTTTGTTTTCTGTTCTGTGGAGTTTTTACTATACCTAATGCAGAGCTGGGCACATAAGCAGGATGTACATAAAGGCTGGGCTGCACAGTGATATAAATGAAGTCAGAAGCTCAAAGAAGCTTCAGTACATTCAGTATCTGAGCCTGGGCTGGTTCAGTGTCTGGTACAGTTGTTACACAAGCAGACAGCCAAGAGTAAACATTAAGCTGTGAAGTGTCTCACTACTTGCCAGGTCTTCCCACCATGCACGAGTTTGCATTACAGAACATTTAATTACAGTGTTTTGACTAGAACCAGCTTTTCCCTTTCAGCCAAGCAGAAAAGTAACAGAGTAATTAAAAAAGTAATGAAACTCAGTAAAAATTCCTTAAACCAAGGACCCACACTCAGTTGTGATTTCAAAGAGCATACATCAAGGAAGACTCCTGCTCACTGTCATTTAGCAGGTTGTTAAAAAGCTTCAAAAAGGAAATAAAAGTTAATCCGAGTTATGAGGTTTATTCTTTTGCCTGAATTTTTAACTAACTTTCCTATATGGAACACAAATAGAAAGCACAAAACACAAAGTAGTAACTTAGAGAATTTCATCCTGTGACTTACAAAGTTATTTTGTGCAAAAAGCCATGGTGGCCTCAGTGGAAGAATTTGCACATCCAGTACATGTAGGTGGCAGAATTCAGGCCCAAAGCTTTGGACTACTGATTACACTTACAGGTAGCTGCTTTACAGGAATATCTTCCTAGGAAGTGTGGCTGATACTTCAGTATGCCAGACCCTGCACTGAAAAGCAGTGAAGAAAGCTTCCTTTCATGGCTTTGGGAGGTGCTGAAAAGATGATGGTAATTTAAACCATCATCACAAAATGTATCCAGCCTTGTGCAGATAGTCACGTGAATTTACTTTTGCTGTCAAAACCTTGTTTTTAAAATAAGCTTGACTTAGGATAGCATGTAAAAGAACATTTTAGACTGTAACTTTTAGGCAATAATCGAAGTCCTATTCCTCTTTTGCAGTCAAAGTCATCGTACTTCAAAACATTAATTTAGTCTAGTGTTTCTTTTTGTAACGGGAATTTATAAAATATTATATAGGAGAAACATAGCAATCAGGCTTAGCCGAGAACACAAAGGGCTTTTAGGTCCTCTAATGAGTTGTGCAAGAACAGTGTACTGCAAAAAGGCCTGCATGTCATACATCTCTCCCTCATTGTAAAACATTGTTCGTAGCTTTTACTGCAGCCAAAACAACTTCATCTTTTTAATTAAAAACAAAGGTATCCAATTTCACTATGCTTGTGCTGGAAAAATATGTTCTGAGTTCTTGAAATCACCCTGCAACACCGGTGAGTTGAAAGAGTCGGGAGTGCAAGAGTATGGAAAGGACAACATGAGCAAAGCCACTCTGGTGCTCACTGGTGCCAGCTGATGCTTCCTCACACATCACAAAGTTTCAAAATAAAATATTATGTAAAAAATACAAAACCTGAACCTTTTCTGGAAAAGTAAGCACCATTCCATTCCCCTCCTCCCAGAGCTCCTGGAGGAGCCTGCTGTGTCCTCAGCACGCAGCCCATGCCTGCCTTCCCCTGCCAGTGCTGAGCATCCCTGGAGAAGTGGGGCTGACTTTGGCCTTCAGGCATTACTAGAGCACAAGACAGCACAAAAAGTTGTTTTACTCTCACAGCACAGCAGAGCTGCCCAGCTTGAGGTAATGAAGCCACCTCAGGTGTCAAACACTTCATGCTAAAGATGTCTCAGCTACCTGGGACACAGGGCAGAGAAGCAGCGTAAAATAAACAGGATGTGTTTGGAACTGCACCAATTCTAGTAACCATCAAACAAGGAATAATTTTAGGTTTTGGCTTTGCATGTGTTCTTAGAAAATGTGAATTTCTGCCCATTTTATGGTGATTTTCTCTGTTTTGATTTCCTTAAGATTAAGTGCTGCATACAGCAGGTCATTCTGAAGATACCCACACTCTATTTCAAGAAAATGCTATTTCAGTCACTGCAGTGAACAGCTTTTTCTAGCAGGGCTGGCTTAGAACCCTGTATACTTGTAACAGGCTAAATCTCACCATTAAGAGGTTTAGCCCAGCTATGATTGTCAAAAGCTGTCAATCACAAAGGCTGTTCCTCCACCATTCACAGAATTAACAATGAATATACTTTTTGACATGCTAAATGAGATTTTGGGACACTTTACAAGACTTGGCTCAAAAGTGCTACCTCAAGAAATATAAAATGCCAGCAATGTTGACACTGTATGACAAATTATATGTTCCTTAATATACTGTGTCACTCCATTCAGTTTCATAATTGGCACTGACTGTGGCTGAAATCTGATCCAACGTACACAGAATTAACTGGCTTTTGTTTTGTCCCTCAGTATTTTCTAGGCTACAGATCTTTGTAAATATTTACTTAACAGGCTGGCATACTAATTTTTCCCATAAAATATAATATTAATAATTGCTTTTTTCTGTCAGATGATGGGCTAGCTGTGTATAGCCAGCACAGACTGCAAGTGATGCCTGTAGAGCACAAGCAAAGACAATCCTATATAATAAAGATTTTTGTACCCTTTGGCTTCTGTCCAACTCATTAAAAGCACTGAAATTGCAGAGGTTAATATCCAGCCATATTTGCCCAGCAGAAAGATCTTCAAGGAACCACCATTCCAGGGAGAAGCACTGTCAGCATTAAGTCCAAGGTCACACCAGTTAAACTCCTATTCAGTGCCCTGTTCTCATGCCCTGGATACTGGTGTGTAATAGGTCTCTCCCTATTATTTTATCCAATTCCTACTGAAATAATTTCATATTTTTAGCCTTGGTAGCATCCTGCCACCTAGCAGCATGTACCCTGGGGTCTTCTGACTTTTTGCAACTGAGTTTGTTTTGCATTTGCTGGCTTCAGAAGGATTAGGGTTCTGTGAGCCTCTGTTACCTCCATCCCCACATCTCTGAGGGCTGAAGTCCTGACCAGCTCAATCCCTCCCGGCAGGGAAACACCTCCCTTACACTGCCTGCCCCTGCCCTCTCTCTGGGTTGGCATCCAGTGGCTCAATCCCAGGAACTGTCCTGGCTCTCTCCAGCTGCAGCTCCCTGTGCTTCGGGAAGAGTTGCAAGGATGGGCAACAAAAAAATTCCCACAGATGTTGGGGGGAGCTGAAGTCAGCACAGCATCTCCTCACCCCACCCCCCATTCCCCTCCCCCAAACAAATCCACATCTGGACACAAATGACTCACTAAGCCTATTAGAAAACAGCATTTCAGACCTGTGCTGTGGTCCAAGCTCCATCTGCATTCACAGCAATGTAATTCAGGAGTGACCCAGATTTAGAACAGATAAAACAGTGGTGTAATGCTAATATGAGCTAAGAAGTAAATCCTCATATCTCTATATACATTAATAAATAAATAAAACATATACATTTCTTAGAGAACATTGCAAACTCCTCCAATAGCTTCTCAGTAGCAAAATCAAAGCATGTGGTTTGCACTTTTCTGGAACATTAAAACACCATTTCCTTTTTAACAGAAGAAATTCAAACTATGGTTGGCTTTATTTTCCCCAGAGCTGGTCAGAATCATTGTGGAGATTTTTCAGAAGTCTTGGAAGCACAGAGCTCTCCCTGGCACACCAGCCAGGCTCACTGCTCACAGGTTTGTATTTGGACATTACTTTTAGAACCATTTCCAATGAATTTTTTTTAACTGGGCCTGAGGATGTGCCAAACAAATGAAACTTATTATAGATTCAAGCTCCTAGCATGAGAATTATTTGAAATGGAGAAAATCTGCACTGGTTTTAATTTACAAAGAACAGAAACAGCCCTTTGGTGTCATTTTGGTTGCAGATATTCTCAGGAATTAGAAATATTCATATATGTATCTGACCTATCAATGATGCTGGTCTTGTCAATGCAAATGTTTCTTAAACATAATTTTTGAACCCAGTGTGTGCTTACTTCCTCAGCTCTTCCCCATGCAGTTATTTGTCAGTTCACACTTTTTGGTGGTGCCAAATGCAGCAGCATTTTGGGCAGCAGCACACAATGATCACCAGAAAGGCAGGGATTATCCAGGCTGGATTATGTGATGTGCATCAAGCCACTTCCAGGACATCTACCCTGACATAAAAGAACCAGTGAAAGATTCCTGAGCTGTGCTGAACGCTCATCCCATTCCTACAGCCACACTATGCCATCACTATCTTTATTTATTTACTTTTTATCATAATCACTTGGGCCTCTGGGTAATTGGAACAATTAGGGTGATTAATTGCATGTTTGCAATAAAAACAGAAGACCAGGGAGGGTTACATTACAGGCTAAATATTTTCAGAAAACTCTATCAGCTGGTAGACATAACAAATGCGATCAGTTCAATGCAATATGAGGCTGAGCACATTGTGCAAACTGGTTTGCTCTGGAACTCGAATCTCCTCAAAAGAAGCCAAAGTGTTTAAAAAAATAAACGAAGTCAGAGTGCACAGGGGGAAAAGAAATATTGACATGTGAGGCTGCTGTACTTCTAACATAAAGAGACATTGTTTTCCCTTCGGTCCTTTTATTGTCTAAATAGAAAGTGCAAAGCACGGGGAAAGCTTTGCACAACAAGGCAGAGAGCACAAGTGAAGGTCAGGAGCTGGTGCTTGGGAGCAGTGAGTTACACTGAAAGGAAAATTGGAAAAGCACACAGCGGGGTATCCCCAGAACCAACACATTCCTCACTGACAGCAAGAGGGCAAACCAACGTGCCTGTCCCTGCACTCAGACACCAAGGGTTTTGGAGAGGGAGGTTAAACCCAGGAACAGAAGTTACTCACACTGCAAATTTCATTTGTTGAATCCTCTCTTACAAATCTGGGCTTCCATCTTCTGGTCAACAAGATGCTACTCAAAGGCAGCTTCAACCCCGGCCTCTTTCTGCATTTCTTTGCAACCACCTGGTCCCCAAAGATCCACTTTAAATGGGGCATGAATTCTTACTTACACACACTTCCCAAAGGAGAACAAGAGTCAACAACAGGCATTGCCCATCCCTGCCATTAAAGCTGTGCCAGTCTATGGCAAAATGCCAAATTCCCTGTTCGGGAGGAGATCTCCCACAGCAATACCAGACATGGCTCAGCTACCACAGTGTTGTTATCGTGGCTGTCCCCTTCCTGAGACTGCCAGTGCTGTGCAGCTCAGCTACGCCCTAAGGAAGGTCCAGTCTTGGACACCAGTGGCTCCACAGGATCTGGTCCGTGGTGCTCATCAGTCTTATCTTTGGCTGAGCCTTCACCAGGCTCCTCAGTGAGGTGCACTATCAAATTTCTACATAAATAAAAAGCCAGCTCCTTATATTGCCCACACTCCCACATACCTGCTTGGCTACATGAAGAAAGTGAACAGTGAAAGGTTTTATGTTCCACTTGTATGATTGGAGACTTTGTGCTTTAACACAAGCACAGGGTCACAGGGCAGGAACAAGGTGTTTTCTTTCCAGTCAGCATGAACCTGACATTTATTACATGCAGGTTTTATTCTATTTGTTTTAAGTCAATTACATTTTAACTCAGTTCAACAATGCTGGAAAACCTGACAAAATATTCCAGAGTGTTTAATCAGCACGAATGGACAAACGTCCAGAAGTTAAAATAGGAGCATATTGCAATTTATTCTTTACACCAACAGGTCTTTCTTGTTCCAGTCCCTGACAAGAATTTGGGTCTCTGGGACATCTGTCTTAAACATTTCTCTTTAGTTGGGAAAAGTCTTTTCAGAGAAATGCCAATGTTTCTTGTGATTAATTATTGAAGAAATTGGCTTCTATTTTCAGTTTAACTGTGGAATATTTGTCAGGCTCATTAAACTGCCAAGTCCTCACATGTGTAAGAGAATAAGCAACATGAATGTGAAAGAGGAGTGGAGGGCAGTGGAAGAGTGCTGAGCCACACATCAGCAGTATTTCTGTACATACCCTTCAGAAGGGGCCTGTATTTTCCATATGCATTTTCAGGTACCATCACATTCAAGTCAAACAAACAAACAACAACAAAAAAGGCAAAATTAAAGGACTGGCTTCTCCACAGTCAAATGTGCATCTACTCTCAATCCCAAACAGGTTAAACTCCAAGCTTCTTTTCCTGCATTCTCCCTGGGAGTCTCACTTACTACACTGGGGGAAGGAGAGGCGCAGACTAAATATAAATATAAATATATATAAACTACATATTAAAGCTTTGAATTTACTTCCCTTAGATACAGGTTGTTACTTTTCAACACAAATAAATTTGTTGTAGATGGGAAGAAACATCCTTCTCCAGCTTAGACCAAACGTTGCACTCAAATACCCAGTTTGTTATGGGGATACTGACTTTGGCTTGCTCACTGCAGAAAAGGCAGAGAGTACCAGGAGAAATGCTCAGTCCTTTAATGTTTCAGCACTTAATTCACCAGTTACAGAGAGAAGTGTTCTGAAGGCCATGGAGCTCTGGCTTCATATAAACCCAAGGTCCAGAAAAATTAACATAGTCAACAACAACCAGTTCAGTCAGAACTTCTGCAAACGTTAGAATCATTCATGAATATTTGACTAAAATGGTTATTTCTAAAACATGCAAAGCCATTTCAATTCACTTCTCACTTATTATTCAGTACACTACTCCTAACACATTTTTATCTTGTAAAATGCTCCTCAGCAAGGAATAGAAAGATAGCTAAAAATTCTGCTTTTCTGACAAGACAGTTCTGTAAGCTGTAAAATATACAGTAGCTTTCTTTAATGGGTGACATTCTAAAATAGTGAATAAAATTCACAAACATCGTGCAAGGTTCTCAGCCTGCATTCTGATTATAGTTCAATGTATAGTTTTCCTTACATTTTTTGAGAGCTAGCCTATGTTTTTCTTGCCTCTCACTGCACATCTCTCCAAAAGGAACTAAACTCCCTGGATGAAACACTGGCCCTCCAATTGCAGTAATTTGCTTTGCAAGTTTCTGGTTTCTTCAGCAAATTTATTTCTCTCAGCTGTGGCTCTCATTTAGTCAGATGTAAAAGATTTGTATTTGAGGGGAGAAGGTCTTGTGTCTGGTATGGATGAAGTCAATCTTCTAGAACTGCTGTGCTTGAATGTATCAGAAGATATAATGTAGGAAATCACACTTGAAATACATTAAGTTGAGGAGTGAACTGTGGCCAACACTAAAATACATTTGTGTGACTTCTACAAGGTCTTTGGGTCTTTGTGGGCTCTGAGTGCTATTTCCTTTGGTTTTCCCTGCTGGAGATCCCACTACACTGTGATACATTCTAGCTCTATTTCTACAAAGGTTCTTCATTTCCTCACTCAGCTTTGAAAACAGAATGTCTTTTTCCTGGAAGGGAGGTTTATACCCTAGGAGAAAAAAAAACTTTCAAACTACCTTTAGTTATAACTTGCTGCTCTAGAATACTAGCACAAGGGACACCATGCACAAGTACTGTACACAGGCTGTGCTTCCATAGGTTTATATGATTTAAACAGCTCTCAGACATCATTTTTCTGCAAACATTTCAAGTCCAAAAAAGGTTAAGACCACTGATTTGACAAAACCAGGACAAGAAGATAATTAACTACCTGACTTTACTCAGTAGGACTGAGGTCAGGTATTGAACAAAGCCTTCCTGACTCAGCTTCAACCAGTACAGCACCCTGCCTCATGAATCACCCACTAAGAGCTAGCTTATTTAACATCTACTTAGAATCTGTATGATTTAAACACTGTAATAATCACTAATCAATTTGACAAGCTTGAGCTTAGAGGGAAAAAGCCTGAAACTTGGTATAAAAATATCTTTGACCAATTCTTTTCCTAGAGTTACACAAAGAAGTTAATTTCCTTATATTGCTATATAAATACATGCAACTCTCATGCGGAGAGGTCCTCAAAAACAGAGACTTGACCTGAAGGAAACAGAATCATACTGAAACAAATGGACAGTCCTGAAGGCACAGCACTCTCCTGCTTACAGTGCCCTTTCTTACAGAACTGGGTCCTTTCAGCAGGCAGATTGAAAACTGCTTACCCCAGAAGGCAAGTGCCTTCCTGAGCGCCAGTCCCTTCTGTGGCTCCAAGAGCAGTTTGGATTATCTACTGCATGAAACACACGTTTCACCTCAATTTCATCAACATAACCCACCTGCATGTTTTCTAGAGAAACTCGCTTACTTGGTTTAGAATTAGAGTAATGGAAAATTCACACCACCCTGTTGGCAATCTGTTCCCCTGGTTAACTTTCTACTGCTAAAATTTCATTTTTGAACTTGGAAACTGGTGTGAACAAACCAAATTAGTTTTGCCAGTATGAAGCACTGTAAAGACATAAATTGGTCTGAAAGAGTCAGATTTCATTTGAACTTGAATCTTAGACTGCTAAGTTCAACATGAATCAGCACAAGTCTCATTAGGCCTAAATGTCCATTATAGCTAAGTTTAGGTCCAAGGAATCCAAAGCCACAAATAACTGTATTGAACTACTTAAAAAATAAAGGTATTCCAGGTTAAGCCTTAAATGTTTTCCTTTCCTGTTTCTATGCTACAGGTTTGGTGGTTTTTGTATTTAAACTTCTCAAATGGTAAAAACAGTCTGAAGGCAAGAAATTTTTAAATAGGTGTCACATGTAACGCTGTATCAAGTACGGGTAATGGCTTATGGGCTTGATTTACACTGTGAAAGTCAACACCATAAATGTCTTCCATTACTTGATTACATCCGAAATTTGATTTTAAACTCTAGTTATCACTCACTGCCATCCTACCACCATCACTGGCTTGGCCGGGCTGCACACCTTGCTTGGAGCACTGTCAGAGGGCTGGTTAACAAACACCAAGGTACCACGGGACAACCTTCTCCACCGAAATTTTTCTCTCAGCACCGCCAAGTCTGTAGAATCACGGAATATTCCGAGTTGGAAGGGGCCCACCAGGACGACGAATTCCAGCTCTGAAGGGACTGCCCCATGCGGGGACAGACCCCACAGGCTCGGCGCTGGCACACCCCGCTCCCAGCAGCTGAGGTGAGGGCAGGGCAGGCGCTGGCCCAGCTGAGGTGAGGGCAGGGCAGGGCAGGCGCTGGCCCAGCTGCGAACCGGCAGCTCCGCCCCAGCACGAAGCCATCGCTGCGCTCCACCCGAACCTCTGCCCGCACTGCGGAATTCCGCACCACGTCTGGCTACCGCAGCAGCAAAACCCCACGGGACTCACCACTCACGCCCCGAGCCTGTCCCTGTGTGCCCAGAGGCGTGGATGAGCAGTCCCTCGCACCCGAGGCCCGCAGACGGCGCGGGCAGGACGCGGGGAGGGGCCGCTCCCTCATGAGGCGGCAGCGCCATGGCCGCGCGCTCGCCAGCGCCGCCTAGCGGAGGGCCGGCCCCGCTCCTGCTCCGCCATCAATCGCTCCCAAAACTCCAAAAAACGAACTCGGATTCTGATTTTCCGTCACCTTCCACAGCGTTCCCTGGGAGTACGCCAGGCAATTTGCGTCGTAAGGTGTAAATTGTTATTCCTCTTTTTTTTTTTTTTTTTTTTTTTTTTTTTTTTTTTTTTTTGGGGAGGCTTGGCTCTCTGATTCATTTATTGCTCCGGCCGTGAAAAAATGCTGTGAGGTGTTTTTGAGGGAAAACAAAGCAGCAGGGAAGGTGACCCAGGCGGGTGTGGGCTCCCACATCCCCCCAGAGCTCCGGGCACTGAGATCTCCAGCCCTGTGCGTGCCTTTGGAGACGGGCAGGAAGGATGTGTAATCCCAGCACCGAGGAACATGGGGAAGCAAAGCCATTTCGCAACATGAGGCGCCCCATGAGGAAGGGGATGTGAAAAATCAGCCATCTGCAGGTACTCGAGGCTTTTGAATTTCTGGAATTTAAGTGTATATTTACTGTTGGAAGAGCATGAGAAACAGTCGATTTGCACCTTGATCAAAATAATACATTTCTTAATGAAAAACAGAGCCTTCTGTGAAAAAAAAATGGGAAAGTTCTCCCAGGGAAATATGTATATGGCTGTTATTTAAACCACATTTTCTGGAAAAAAGAAAAATTTTGTAAAAAGAAATGTTTTGCATTTGCTGTAGCTTATGTGGCTTGGGCACTTTTGAGTACCTTTTACCAGTAAAGCTATAAAACCCTGACAGTAATTAGTGAATGAAACCAGAAATGCCTCCACTGAAGGCAATTGTGTAAAATAAAAAAAACCCTCTGTGAAATCACACCTGGATCCATAGGGGATGACTTTATGGAATCAGCAGCAAGGTCACCACTAATATTGCCTAGCTGAGGACAATATCCAAAGAGCCAGCAAGAAGAAAGGAGAAAAATGTTACCAATTGTAATTAAAAGTAATACCAAAATAAATCTGTTTTTTGTGGGGTCTCTTTCAGAACTGTTGAAGTCGAGCTTCCTTGTGGATGATCAGATGGACCTGTAAGGATATGGAAAAGTCAAATGGACGAGGTGGGTGTGTGGACACATGACTGCCTGGGTGTCTGGGCTGGACCTGGAGCTCGCCCTGGGCTGCAGTAAAACAGGCAGTCAGTCCCTCTCTGATTTCAGGAATAGTTTCCACAAGGTCTCTCTTTACATTTGGATTTCTCCCTCACATACTGGCAAGCTAAGCAGAGACATAACTCTGTGACTAATGCTGATGTTGCACTACTGAAATATTGGGCAAAAAATGGGAAAAGCAGACCCACTTGCCTATAAGAATGATTTAATTAAAGTTTTCACTGTTCTAAAATAGCTATGTTTCACATCATAAAGAATTTTTTTGTCACGAAAACCTATTTTTTTAAGAGGAAGGAGATTTTTCTTTGCAGCAGGCTGACTTTATTGGTAAGCAATTAGATATTTCTTTGGATAGCAGCTCAAAATTAATTACTCATTAATGTGGAAAAACCAGCTATAGTCTTGCTGTGGATTCAGAGGTTTCCAACTGGGTGCATCTAATTCCAAGAAGAAAAAAAAAACAACTTAGAAGGAGTATTATAATTACTGTCATATGAAAACCTGCTTCAGTCCAGATGTAGAAGCTGATAGCCCCAGAGTGTTAACATGGAGCAGTCTGCTGCAGGGAAATGACAGATGAATCCTACATATGTTTGCAGAATGGACATATTATACTATCCTCCTAGAATCTCTTGGGTTTGTTTTCATTTCTCCAGAGCTCCTACCAAAAAAAAAAAAAAA